>VDFB02000002.1:3015872-3048501 GCA_007258455.2 Sequoia sempervirens
CCTTCCTTCCTATAGACATCACAAATTTATCATAAATAAGAAGTATGAATTTTAAGGAATCAATGATAACATAATGAATATCATTTCAAACAAATTAAATTCCTAAAATTTTCCAAACCAGATGAAGACTTGCAGCTATCCTTTGGGTTCAACAGGCAACATTTAATTTCAGCCCATTATAGAGCCTACTAGTATATTACGAATCCTCAAGTCATAAAATCAACACAGTTAATAGATATAAACCAGATATGTTCAATGTTGCAACTCAATAAATGCATATCTTATGGGTGAGTAATGATTGTCCTGTATCATAGACAAAGTCAACATCTAAAATAATAAACAAACCAAAAATTTAGCTTCTCCACATTTTCTTCAACTCTAGAAATGAAATCTCTCAAAAGATTACTTTCCCACTTGCTTTTCCTATGCCACCCATGATTGACATCTAGAATAGAGAGATATTTTCAAGTCATATCAAAATCTAGAATAACTAAAGCTCTATTGTTTTCAAGATCATGTGTCAATTATTTTGAAGTTAACAAAGATCTTTAGTATCTATTGTTTCTTGAGAGGGAAAAAAAATTTCATGGATTAGAAACAGTAATAGGTTGAGAATTTGAGGAAAAGTAATATGTGAATGGTGAATCTCCACATGGTAGGATGACTTTTGAGGACTTCTCCCTTTCCTTGTTCTATGATTTATCTTTTCATCTCTCATATGTTAATTGGCTAATATAAATTAAGTAAAATATGCCTAAACATGTTAGGAGCATGGTAACCAACAATCTTTATCTTGCTCCTTTAGGTGTTTTGGTTTGCTAAGATTTTTTAATTCAACGAGTTTTCCCACAACATAAATTTTTATCACTACATAAACACGTTACCTCTGATAATATTTGGACCCACGGTAACTATACACATCCATGAGCATGATTGCAATTGTCTACTCTTTAATTATACTATAGGATCTACTTGGGGACAAATGATCAAATGAAGTGTTGTAAAAAGTGTTGACCATGGCGGGTGGTGTGTCTCTTCTAGCAGCTTGCAAAGGAGATAGCATAGAACTCTTTGATGTATTGGAAGTAGGTGATCCCTATTTTTTTCATTATACTCCTACTCCAGCCTCTTAAATTAACTACACTAGGCTATCTTTGAAAAAGCTTAAAACTTGGATCCAAACATTTATTACTTATTAGCTCAAAAAGGAGATGATAGAATCTTGCTTACAGATAACTGAAATTTTTTGAAAATAATGCTAGTGTTTAATAGATCAAACAATAGATGATAAACATTGGTTACAGATGAATGGATAAATTAAAAAAAATAAACTCATACATCAATAGTGGATGCCTTGATGGAGTAAATTTAATGTGCTAAAGGATCATGATAAGAGATGCTCACATTGTGGCTGAGAGTAATGTCTCAAGGATACCAAAGAAATTGATGCTCAACAAAATAATGAAATAGCATATCCATGAAACTCAACACTTGCATCAAGTAAATACCCCACTACAACATTTAAAATCTTAGACTAATTTCTAGATTTGCATCACTTTTCCAACACTGAAATTCTTTGGCATAGAATCACTATAAATGATCATGATAAATGTGTATGCAAAATGTGAAAACATAGACAAGGTACACAAAGTATTGGACAAAATGCTTCCATGTAGAATGCACAAGCATAGGGAAGGGGTGTGATTTGTTAGATAGGATGTATTAGAGGAATATCTCAATTGCAGGAATACACACTAAAGGCATGATAATCTTTCAAGCAAATGTAATTAGCAGGTGTAAAGCTGAATTCCACAACCTTTGTGAGTTAGCTTGTACCATAAGAAACATCCGCAAGCAACCTACGCGTAAGAGGGAGATGAACAAACATAGGCTTTGGAAATGCATTATAATGACATTTTTGAAATGATCAATTATGTGGGTTGCAGTCTACCATTCAGTTTGTCATCTCTGCTGACAGCTACTTTTCCTAGTGGTAGGTGCAAATATGTATCTGAGATAGAGAGATGTCCTCGATGTACTTGGATATAGTTGTTGTGATCTGATCAACGTAGTTAGTGATTAATGAATTTATCAATTTGCAGCAAAGTGGCTCAAAGAAACAATAAGTAAGTGCAAAAATCACTCGACAACATACAGACATTACCAAAACCACTTTTAATGCAAAACGCCAATGCTACATATCCTTATCAAACTTGTTAGAAGTATTAGCGCAGCCTGAAAAGTAAGACAACAATATAACCATACATAAGACAAGATAATTCCATTAAGTAGCTCAGCTACTTGGCGTTGGGGTCTTGTCAGCCCTTTATCAAGTTGAAGGCGTCTTAAGCAACATGAAAAGCATTTAAAATTTGAAAAAATAAGTAACACACTAATGATAATTGCCTACAGATCGATCAATGCAAAAACATGATTTGAAAGGGAAGCCTTAAATGATATTAATAAATCTGTGTGGGAAAATAAGGAATTCAGCTGATAGACCAAACTAGGAATGAGTGCAATGCAGATTTTCAACAAGTCATTAAACTCAAGTCATAGATAGTTATGGATAACATCAGTTCACTGTAAGATGAGAGTTAAAAATAAAGACACTAGTAGACTTCTTTCTCGCATCCATGCCTCGCCCTGCACCTTATTGAAGAAAGAAATTTGCATCATTAATTTTTGATTTGAGCTTATCCGACATCCTTTCAGCAAGTTCACGTGCTAACAGTGGACTTAGACATCGATTAAAGATTTGGGAAAAGCTTCCCAAAATGAGTTTGAAGCTTTTAGCATTAAAATGTGTTGATATCCTAAATCTTGCTAAAGTAAATGATGCATATAAGCTGATCTCGGTGTGTACTGTAATAGCCTTCTGATCAGTTTTTCAAAACATTAACAAAAAAAGAAAAGAAAGCACTTGATCCCAAGAAGTAATTTGTTTTCTAGTCGTGAGCAAAGATACGTAAAGAGTCACCAGAGTTGCAAATTGATGGTGCAGTTTTGCCAACGAACGTGGATGACATGGATCTACATTTGTGCAAAATGCCACAATTTCTTTGGCGATTTTGGTTGTTCTTTTTTCACTTTGGGGAAATCCTACGTCTGAAGGCCGAGATATTTGATAAATTTCTATAATTTTTCTGGCGTACAAACCAACTCCTGCATGGATGCTACGTAAGGTGGTAATGATTGAAAAGGTAGGAAGTAAAATATGCTTTATGATTTCACAAAATATAAGTGTTTTATTATATTCCAGCAAAATAGTCTCACAAACATTCCTAAAAAATGGTATACTTAAATGAATCTGTCAAATAATGACTTATGACCAGCGAACAGATTTCTCAATCTGAGTGGGCGAATGAAGTTTTGTAAACAAAGTCTATGCTACCTTAATGTCAATTACCAATTAGGTTTCAAAAAGAAAGGCTTAGACATCTTCAAGCAATACAAATTGACATACAAGGGAAGTGACTTATAGCATTCACAACCAGCCGTACTTGGATGCAGCAACTTCCTATGATCAAATCCTAGAAGAAATAGCAACTCACAAGAGAGATATGTATTTTATACCAAACTCCAAAGACATAATGCAATATGGATAAAGTCTTAGATCTAAACTTGAAAGATATATATGTGAATCTCAGAGATTGTAGTATGGATACAATTTGAACTAAAAAAAATTATAGACACCGCATGTGAAAGATATGAATCTCTGCAGATACAAAGACATAACGTGCAAAAGAACAACCTTAACTCTAAAGATTATAAAGTTTTACTACACACACATAGTGCCATATATCTTTGACCAACTTTCAAATTAATAGATGATATTTGGAAATATCAGTAACACATGAAAGCAAGATGTGTTCAAAGGTTGTTGCCCTCCTTCTAGCGCCATAATGAAGCACCCCTAAATCTACAAATGATCAATCTCCAACACTCATTAGTGGGGTTAGTTTATACAAATGCAAATCTATGAATACTCCTATGAAATAACATATCATGATCCAAAATGCAACAAATAACAAGGATGATCAAAAGACATATAAAAGTATGACATGTACCTATTCCATAGTGGATTGGTGTCACTTGTGCAAAGTGACCCTTTCCTAATCCTTGACAAGCTCAATGATAAAATTCTTTGAAGATGGAGTGAAATGGACAAAATTAGCTCTCAACTGAAGAGAGTGTCTCTGAATGAAGATTGTAGATGGATTGTTGAAGAATAATCCTTCTATTTATATAATCTCAAGTTGAAAGAGTGCCCAAAAGAGAGCAATGTGGGATAAAGATTTGTCCAATAAGAAGGAGCCACTTGTCACCTTGTGAGTGGTTGAGGAATGTGAAATCTTTGCTAATGAGATACAAATGAGATTTGTTTGTCCTTTCTCAAATCTCAAATTCCATTTGCTGGGAGGGAGAAAAGAGACTGAAATGCCAAGTGTATGGCGTAAGAGGGATTTAATCTCCATACAAAGGGACAAGTCAACTTGTTTTCAAATTCAAACTTGAGGGAATATTCTCCAAAGATGCCTTGTTGAGGGAAAATGAGGATTTTAATAAATGAATTAAAATGCTTTATTTGTGCAAGTGGGAAAAGTTAGAGGATGTGATGGGTGATTAGATTATTTTGACCCATTTGACTTAGATTTAGGGATTTAAACTAAATCAAAGGGAGATGAAAGATAATTTCAGATTTAATTAAATAAAGGTTTGATTTATTTAATCAAAGAGGGATATTGATAGACTTAAATTAAATAAAGTTAATTTATTCAATTTAAATGAATGACTTTAGAGATAAATCAAATAAACTTGATTTATTTGATGAATGGATTTAATGAACTTGATTAAATGCATGATGTTAATTTTGCATGTCTACACAAACACTTCATATTTCTTAGGTTTTGCATAAATCATCAATCCATTTTATCAGTTTGTTACATTTAGATAATTTCATTTAGGCATATTTTCATTGTACTCACATTAGTTTGAGTGAACCACCTAGATTTTAGGGGTCTATCTCTCTCCTTTAGGTGAAAAACCCTAATTAAGCAAGAGAGTCATAGCACCCTACAACCCAAAAATCTACTTGATATTTTATCTTACAACAATTACCTAGATGCAATGATTACTAAGTTGACCATTCATTCCGATGAGAGATAGCTTCATGTAAACTACTAGTCATGAAATATGAGTCAAATATTTTGAATTAGAAAATGGGTTGTCAAAACATCATAACTTGATATATCACAAAAAATAGCTCCTAATTATCACTAAATTAATTGAAAGGGCTCAAGCATGAAAGGTTCATAATGCACATCATTGGATTTTTTTTGTAAATGAAGTAATAAAGTAAGTGGACTTCATCTTAGAGGAAATTACACGGTTAATCATGTTTAAGTCAAAGCAGTATTACAATAGGTGACCTCTTGGGAATTCTTAATGCTTAAACACCTATTAGTATCACCTATATGTAATGAGTGATAAACAAAATATTCATACTCATGAGAAATGGGTTTGTGTGAATTGCTACTCATAAAATATGGGCCAGTGGATTTGACTTTAAAAATTAAAAAATAAATCATGATAACACATTATAACTTGACTCATTGTGAAAAATACCATAGTAAAGTTAAATGTAAATATTAATAATTTTAATCAACAATATTTAATTTGACATTTTAATTGAATAAAAAATATCTCATATAATTTCATCTAATGAAGTCATAATATAGACACCTTAAACCATATACATCCTAACTACAACTATTTCACTCACATTTATCCTCCTTCAATGTTAACTTAACAAAACCAACTATTTAATTGACTTTTCCAATAATCTTCTTAGTATTAATTAAATAATTTCAATAAATTTATTATTTTAATCATTCCCTCTATTGTCCAACTATGATTTTAAAAATTTAGTATTTATTTAATTAATTTCAATCTCCATATCCCTATATTTAGAAAAATACATAAACATAAATTATGTATTCCCTCCTTTCACCTCTATGTTTAAATTTTTACATGACATGCTTGTACATGGCCCACACTTCCCAAAATCCATAAAGTCCTCTCTTTTAATCTTAAATATCTTAGCCCTTCACATCTCAAAAAAAGGACATTTTGGACTTCCAAAAAGATCCTTTTTATCCTCACAATCCATGTTCTCCCAAGAAGAAATCCACCATCCAAATCCATTAGATCATAGAGCTCCTTTTGTGTACCAATTACAAGGTGCCACTTGGAGTTCTCATATGGCTCCAATCATCTCAAAAAACTCCATTTATTAATATCTCCAATAAATCCTAGCCCTTGATCCTTCATCCCAAGACTCTATAAATAACATATCATATGGATTCATAAATAAAAGGTTATGTTGCTAGAGTATGAGCATCAAAATACCACCATTCTCTCATAAAAAAACCTTGACTATTTTCACACTCTTAGTATCCAAGAAGAAGTCTTTGAGAGATTTTTTGAGTCTTTTTTTTTTTTGGTGCACTTGCCTCTTGGAGATGACAATTGATCATGAGATAAAATATTTTTTATTTTTATTTTTTTGTCTTTTATTTTTGTTTCTTACTTGCTTGATCACACATAAATATATGCCCTCCCTCAAGGATTCTAGGAGCTTACATAATTTCTCATTCATTTACTTAATGTGTATGATAACAAGCAATATAAATTATGATATTGATAGTAAGATTCATCTACATAATTTTTAATTCATGAATAATCTTACACACAAACCTATCTCTTATGAGAATGAATATTCTAGTTAGTACTCTTTGCATCTAGGTGATGTTCACAAGGTTCAACATCATGACTTCTCAAGAGGTAACCTAGACTTATATTACTCTGACTCGTTTGTACTTAAATATGGAGTTTCCCTAAAATCAACCCCACTTAGCTTGCTACCCCATTTTAAATAACTTTGACAAATATTTTACCTTATTTTAAATAAATGATTTTTTTTTATAATATATACATAAACAAATTGTTAAATTGTTAAATATAATTATTGTTCATTAAAAAATAAATAAAAGCAAACTTGAAATCAAAATTAAATATAAACTTGAACAAGTAATTAAAAGATAACTAAATAAATAATTTAAAATTATCAAGAGCAAAGTTAAAGTTATGCCTTTAACAATATCGACCAACATCAACTTGGCTTTGTAGTCATTTTTTTGACTTGCAATGCTTAATAACAGACAATGAATATTATAACCATTATTCAATAGAAGGAACATGAAAATAGACGATACTTGTCCGGGAGCACTAGTAAAGATTATGCCGGAGACGTGGTACAGGGATTGCATTTAACTGTTTGAAAGTAACTCCAAACTCATCCGTCATGCCCGTTACATCCAGCAGCTCACAGCTCATCCCATTCGGAAGTTCCCACTCAAAAGAATGGAGTAAAGAAGCCAAAACAAAGGCAACAATACGGCTTGCCAATGGAAGTGCTGGACAAATTCTTCTTCTCGCTCCGAATGGGATTAGGTCAAAGTCTTGTCCCCTGTAATTTATATTTCTATTCTTGCCCTCCACAAATCTCTCGAGCATGATTTTTAAGGATTGTTCCAAATTGAGGGGTCCCTCCAGATGGCCCACACATTCACCATCACCTGGGTGCCTTTGAGTATCACAAATCCCCTGATCTCGCAGGAGCTTTTAGCTTTGTGGGGGAGCAGCATCGAAGCCGGCGGGTGCAATCGCAACGATTCTTTCAGAGCTGCATGGAAATAAGGTAGATGATCTAAGTCAAATTCTTCCACTCTTCTATTGCAACCGACTACTTCATCTAATTCTTTTCGAACTCGATTTAATTTCTACGGATTGCGAATGAATTCTGCCATGGCCCATTCTATTGTTGTTGTGCTCGATAAGTATCAGCAGCAAACAATTCCTTAAACCAGAGATCATTATTAGAGATCTAGAAAATACCAAAGATTTATAGACCTTTAAGAAAACAAATATAAATTTAGTAATACTCACAGCTATCAAATCTCGAATACCAACGAGAGTGAAATCTTCAGTTATGGAATAGAAAATCCTTGTCGGAATCGTTGAGGTTAACGCATTGGCTAGTGGTGGTGAGCCTTTTCTATATGAACGTTTCAGAAATGTCATACAGTAGCCTGAAATACCTGGCCATCCGACGGGACATGCCCTGGGAGTCGAGGAACCAGAGAAACAGAAAAGGGTCCGCTGCATTGGGCATTACGATGAGCTTTGAAGAAACCAGTCACATAACACACAGATGTAAACCAGTCACATAACACACAGCTATATGTATTTCGGCCGTAGCCTACATCCATTGGAGAAGGGAGAGAGGGTGTTATTATTCATAGTAGTTCTAATGGAGATTACAATAGCTCTACATATATAGAGATACATCAACCTTAATTAGTGACAACAAAAAGAAGGCACAGATTAAGGCGAATCCGACAAATTATGCACTCTCCATAAATAGCTCAAGTAACCAGCATAGATAGAAACAAATCCCCCGTAACCAACAATCCACAGATAGAAACAAGTCCCCCTAAATCTCTCTTCTCCAACACTCCCCCTCAAGTTGGTGCAAAAATGTCAATAGAGTCCAACTTGTACAATATTTCTTGAAACTTGAGAGCTGGAAGATTTTTTGTAAATATATCCGCCAATTGCTGAGTTGTACGGACAAAGGTTGTGCGGATGACATTGGCTTGCACATTCTCTCTAACAAAATGGCAGTCGACTTCAATATGTTTAGTGTGCTCATGAAACACTGGATTTGAAGTGATATGCATAGCAGCCTGATTATCACAAAATAATTGAGTTGTTAGAGATGAACCATAACCAAGGTCCTGCAACAGAGCTCAAAGCCATATAATTTCACTAGTAGTTGATTCCATTGCTCTATATTCTGCTTCAGCACTAGAACGAGCAATGACACTCTATTTTTTACTTTTCCATGTGACCAAGTTACCTCCAACAAAAGTACAATATCTAGTTGTAGACCTTCAATCAATAGGAGATCCTAGCCAATCAGCATCAGTATAGGCAGTAATAGAATTATGACCAGTCTTGTGATCCATATACCTCTTCCTGGTGACCCTTTCAGATACAATAAAATTCTAGTAACAACATGCATATGTTGAGCCTTGGGAGCATGCATGAAACGACTTACCAAACTAACTGCATAAGAAAGGTCAGGTCGAGTAATGGTTAAATAGATTAACCTACCGACCAACCTCTGAAATTGACCAATATCAGACAACAATGCACCAGTATCATCCAATTTTCTTCCACTATCCATTGGCGTATCTGATGGTTTGATTCCAAATTTACCTATTTATTGTAACAGATCCAACACATACTTTCATTGATTAAGAAAGATGCCACTTTTTGAGTAGGCAATTTCTAATCCTAGAAAGTACTTCAAAGTTCCCAAATCTTTAATGGCAAATCTATTGTGTAGCATAATCTTTAGCTTAGAAATTGCATTTTGATCATCACCAGTA
Source organism: Sequoia sempervirens (assembly GCA_007258455.2). Classification (NCBI taxonomy): domain Eukaryota; kingdom Viridiplantae; phylum Streptophyta; class Pinopsida; order Cupressales; family Cupressaceae; genus Sequoia; species Sequoia sempervirens. The sequence continues at coordinate 3,025,391 of VDFB02000002.1, forward strand.
ATGACTATATCATCAACATAAATCAAAACAACAACAATACCAGAGTTACCTCTTTTAACAAATAGAGAAGGATCTGCATTACTCTGTTTCAGCCCATTCATCATAAGGACAGAACTAAGCTTAGCATACCAGGGCCATGGAGATTGTTTAAGCCCGTAGATTGCCTTTTTTAACTTACACACTAAACCAAACTTGGCTTCTTGTGGATGCCCAGGTGGGATGCTCATGTAAACTTCTTCTTTAAGATCACCGTGCAAGAATACATTTTTGACATCCATTTGAAACAATTTCTAGTCTTGATTTACTGCAAGAGAAATGAGGACCCGGAATGTGTTCATCTTTGCAATAGGCACAAAAGTTTCCTAGTAATCTACTCCATATGTTTATGTGAATCCTCTAGCAACAAGTCTGGCATTATGTAGTTCTAAGGAACCATCACCGTTGTATTTATTTTTGTACACCCAATGACATCTGACAGTTTTCCTTCCTAGAGGTAGCTTAACAATCTCCCATGTTTTATTGTCATTTAGAGCTTGTAGCTTGTCTTGCATAGACTTCCTCCAAACTGCAATGTAGTTAGCTTCGTGAAAAGTCTAAGGTTCTTGATTATGATCAACGGTACTCAAAAAAGCTAGGTGAGACTGAGAAATATTATTATAAGATAGGCGTTCCTGCATAGGATAAGATGTAGCATGATAAGTGAAGAAATCTTTCATTCTCTCTGGAGGGCGAGTTTCTCTACTCGATTGTCGAGTAGCTTGAGGTGATGTGGGGATTGGGGTTGCTTCAGTAACTTTTGCATCTTGATCAGTAGCAACATCCTCATTGGTAACTGTAGGAAGCGAGACTGGGTCAGACAAAGACTCCCCCTATGACCGACTCCTAGATTTAACACAAGCTTTAAAAAAATATTCAGAATCCACAAAATGTACATCACGTGAAACAACAATTTTACAAGTGACTGGATCATAACATATGTACCCTTTCTTAGTGGAAGAATACCAAAAATATACACACTGAGTAGAGCAAGCTTCTAACTTATCTCTATGTATTGCTTGCTAGTGCACATAACAGACACATCTGAATACCCTCAAGTGTGAGATGTCAGGTGTCTGATTTTTTAGTATCTCCAATGGTGACTTGAACTTAATAACTCGGCTGGGAAGTCGGTTGATCAAATATGCAGCAGTCAATACACCATGAGACCAATATTGTTTTGGGACCTTCATTTGAAACATAAGGGCTCGTGCGGTTTCCGGGATGTGTCGATTCTTTCTTTTGGCTACCCCATTTTGTTGTCGAGTTCTGACACAACTTGTTTGATGAATAATGCCTTGGCTTCGAAGATATTCTAAAAAAGATCCTTTAGCATATTTGGTACCATTATCAGACCTAAAAGTTTTTATTTTAGCACCAAACTGATTAAACACCATAGTATGAAAATCTTTGAAGACAGAAGTCACTTCAGTTTTTTATTTTAACAAGTATAACCAGGTAGCACGAGAAAAATCATCAATGAATAACACAAAATATTTATATCCATCATAAGAATCAATAGGCCTAGGTCCCCATAAGTCAGAGTGAACTAATTCAAACAACTCAGTAGACATAGAAGATGAATTAACAAAAGATAAACAGGTAAGTGCACCGAAATGGTCGCACTTTTGTGGCCAAACTAACAAATAACGCGCGTTCGCGTTATTGTTTTCTTTGCAAATTTTCTTTGGTTTTTGCCTTGGAATACCAACCCAAAGGCTTGGAGGGCATTCCCAAAGACCAGAGACGTGTTTTTTCCAAATTCGACAAATTTTCACATAATCGGGTTCGTGCTCACCATCAAGATTGCATCTGGTTCAATGTCAAGAAAATCGAACACATGGGTAATGTTAGGTTCTTTATTAGCTTTCCAACGATGTAATTTTTTTCACTTTCTAACAATGTTAAGCCTTTCATCCATAATTTCTTTTGTTTGTATATCCGTTTTTCTTCAAAAAGCAGTGTTTGGTATTTTTTTCACTATAAATTAACTGTTCATCAAAATTTGAAATAAATTACATTTTTAGAAACTATACTCCATTCTACAATTTAAAAAAAAAAATTAAAAAAAATCTATTAGTTTCAAAAAAAATAGGGGCAACACGGCCAAAATTCTGCTTTTTAGGAAGTGCCCACTTAGAAAATTAATAAAAAATCAAATATTCATTAAAAATTATCAAAAATATCCAAATTCTTACTACATACTATTATCTAACTTCTGACTAGAGCGATTTTAAAAATACTACAAAAAAGTCCACTGCTCTGGGTCACAAAAGAGTATGTTATGTTTTTCCATAAACAACAGCAATTTGTGTGTGTCCCTCTTTTGAACCCCTTAATCTCAACCATTTTCAAAATAAATTAGTAGTTTAGAAAGTAGACTCGGAGCACTACGATCCTTGTTTTTGTTCCATCTAAAAATTTTGAGTGTAGCTATCCTCAATTTCACGTCGAAGGTCAGTATTTCCTGATTTCAGAAAAAAAGTGGCCACTTAAGCCCCTTTTTTGGGAACCATCTTGGTGCACTTACCCAAACGCATTTGTTTAGAAAACTGACAAACATCAAAAACATCAAAATCAATAGAAGTAGAGGGACAAAGTCTTGACAAGATATAGTTGGATGGATGTCCAAGCTGTTTATGTAAAGTGTGACTTTCAATTACACCACTAGCATGACACGCCTTATTGAGGGAGTTTAGAAAATAAAGTCCATGTGAGTATGTTCCTTTACCAATCGTCTTCTTCGACTTTCGATCCTAAAAGATGATAGATTTTGGAGAAAAAATGACATCACAATTTAAAGAATTAGTAATTTTTCCAACAGAGATAAGTTGAACAAGAAAGGATGGAACAACCAAAGCATCAGATGAAGCACTATGAGAAAAGAAACTAATTTTACCACTTCCTAAGGTAGGAACAGTAGTTCCATTTGCAACAGAAATGTCATGCTTATCAGTTTTCAACATAAAATTGGTTACTGAAGAAGGACTATTGGCCATATGATCAGTAGCTATGGAATCAATAATCCAGGAACTAATTTTGGAATGGGAAGTAAGATAAGCATGAAGTTTACCTGACACATGAGTGGCAGTGGACGGACTGTTGCCAGAAGAGATAGTCTTACTAAGTTGTTGAAGAAGATGACCCAACTGATTGATTGAAAAAGGTGTCTCGGCTACAGCAGCATGATCCTTTCGACCCTTATATTCAGATTTGAGATGTGGATGTAATTCCCAGCAACGATCCTTGGTATGCCCAATCTTGCAATGACCACATTGATAGAGTTCCTTCTTACCCTTGTAGTGAGAAACATTCATGTTTTTGTCAAAAAAATGAGGATTTCTTTTATCATCCTTTTCAGCCAAAAGGACATTAGATTCAATCTTCTCAGTTGAAGTTTTGGATTTTGAGCTCATAGTCTTTCTCTGAGTTTCCTCTCGCTAAATAGTAGCGCAAACACCAGCAAGGGTGGGTAATGTGGCATCCATTAGAAAGTTGCTCCTTATGTATTCATACTCAAGCTTCAAGCTACTAAGTAGTGAGAAAATTTTATCCTCCTCAGCTCGTTTCAAAAGAGTTTTGGCATCATTGGTATGTGGACGATACAGGTTCAATTCGTCCCACAATTTTTTTAGATTACCAAGGTGTTCACTAAAGGTTTTTTCACCTTGTTGGGCTACAATAATTTCAAGAGTGAGTTCAAAAATACGAGCAGCATTATTTTGTTTCCCATATAATTCAGCGATTGAATCCCACAGTTCTTTTTTTGAATTAGAAAAAGTGAAAATTTCGACAATATGAGTTTCCATCGAATTGAGTAACCATGATCGAACAAGCTAATCATTGGATATCCAATCGTCATAGCTCGATTCAATATTTTGAGGACACTTTTTATCACCATTAATGAAACCAATTTTTTTCTTGCCACCAAGCGACAAAGTAATAGCTCTAGACCATGCTACATAATTAATACCACTTAACAGAACTGATGAAAGTCTCCAACTAGGATTTGAATCAAACTCGGCCATGAAAAGAGTAGACAAAAAAGAAATCATGAAAGGCACTTACAATGAAAGTCTTTGCAGCAGATTCAGAACACACCAGATTTCTGATGCAGAGGATAAAAGAACTCCGCATGAACCAGTAGAAAGAGCAGGCGTGGTATTTGAACAGGGTAGATCACGGAGCAAGGCCGGTGATCTCACAGCAAGAAAGCAAACAGACCCTCTATCACAGGATTCTCAAAAAAGAACAAAAACGCAAGCGGAATGAAAGAACGGATAAGATCTGCTCCGATACCATGAAGAAACCAATCACATAACACATAGATGTAAACCAGTCACATAACACATATATGTATGTGGTTTGGCCGTAGCCTACATCCACTGGAGAAGGGAGAGAGGGTGTTATTATTCATATTAGTTCTAATGGAGATTACAATAGCTCTACATATATAGAGATACATCAGCCTTAATTAGTGACAGCAAAAAGAAGGCATAGATTAAGGTGAATCCCACAAATTATGCACTCTCCATAAATAGCTCAAGTAACCATCACAGATAGAAACAAATCCCCCGTAACCAGCAATCCATAGATAGAAAAAAATCCCCGTAAATCTCTCTTCTCCAACAAGCTTCATTAATTCCTAGATGGTATGTTTGAGCTCCATAGAGGCTGGACTGTGCGGATCACAGACGCTTGTGCTGAACATCATGTTGCCTAACAAATTCAGAGACGTGCAGAACACTGTCCTCCCGATATCCACAACCTTTCCCTTGTCTTTGTATATGAGTCGAATCGTGCAAATTACTTCATCTCTTCTGAGGTGTTCCAGAGCTTCAATTCTTTTGGGGTTGAAAAGCTCAATAGTCGAAATGCGTCAGAGATTGTGCCAGTAAGGGCCGTAAGCACCTCAAACTAGTGAGGACTTCTCATGCAAAAGGGACCTGAATGTTTCCATCACCGGTCTCCCCGCGAAGATGTGGTCGTGTGTTTTAAGGAGCTCCTTGGCCATGGCAGGGGAGAAGACCACCACCGTTGTTTTCATTCCCAGACAGAGAGCCATCAATGGGCTGTATTGCAGAGAGAGGTCATATAGAGACTCATGCAACTTTTTTCCTATCTGAAAGAGGTTCCTAACAATAGGCCAAGTAGGAGGTTCTGGGGGAAGAGGAACCCTTGTATTGCCTTCCCTTCTCCATAGATAGAAGAATTATATCATTGAAGCAACAGTAAGGAGCACAGAGTACCAAAAAAGCGGTGGAATATCCATATTAACTCTAAACAAGGAGATCTTTATTTCATTTGGTTTTCCAGATCAACACAATATTTTATAGCCAGAATCCTATCGGTGGATTTAGCGTCGCAAAACGTGATTCTGTTGCCAACATGGACTTTGGGAAAGAGTAAACAATGGCGAGTCTAAAATACTACGATCTACTCTTTGGCCAGTATCGATTGAATTTTTCAAAATGATTTTACTTTATTTTATAACTGTTATGTTTTCTATGGAGGATTTTATACAATTCATAAAGAATTTTTAGCTATTCAATATGGGAAAACAAATCTTTAGGTTGAAATCTCTTCAGTTGATAGCCGAGGACTAAGGGGTATCCATTCCACCACATTCATCCAAAACACGATCGTAGCCTCATCCCTTATGATGCCAAGGCTTTTCCCTCAACAAGATTTGATCCCTACTAAGCTCATTGAGAACCATTCAACTTCACCAACTTCACCAATAGATCAAGAGTCCATTGACTATATATATATAACTATTATTAGATAATTATTGCTATTGAATACCAAATGCAAGTGGTCCTCTTCTTAGTTTCATAGGGTCATATATGTACTATCATTTATGTGCATAGAATATTAACATTTAAAGGTGATACATGACCAATGCCATTTTAAGAGCTTGCAAGCCAAAAACATATGAAGTTATTAAAATTCATAAGCAACAAAGTTCAAATCCCACCTTTGTATTCTCTTATAATTATTACTTCTATGTACTTGCCTATATGTCTTTTATTCTTCCCTTTTATCTTTGTTTAACTACTATTAACCCCCAACATGTCCCTTCTGCTTATGCATTCCACTCTTCTCCTCACATACCCACTCTCCTTTCATTTCTAATATTTTCATAATAATTTAAACATTGGCTTTATCCACTTAAGACTTAATGATTCTCTTAATTTTGTGCTACCACCCAACCTCCCCTTCCATGTCCCTAAACCACTTACCTCATCCCCTTCTCATATGCATCATCTACTCAAGTATATTTCATGATACTTTCTTCACAAAGTCATAAACCTTAAAGTCATTTAAATGCTCTTATATACACATAAATTAATCCAAAGCACTTAATTTGTTATATCAAATGCTTTAATACTAAAAAAAACATTAAAGCCACAAAAATGAAAAGTATTTTCATTAATCAAAGTGAGATATGAATTAGAACAAACATTGAGATTAAAAAATTCTACATAACACTTCATTTATTCACACACACATATAAACATATACATATGTATATATGTGTATGTGAATTGATCTAGTGATGCATTTGACCTTGTCCATTATATTTTTTTTTTGTGGTTGTTGGGTATAGGAAAACAATAAATCTATCTACATTGTTATAGTTTTGTCCACTATGAGTTGATTTTTCACTTTACTTTCATACTGGGGGAATATCTCTAAAATGCTGCTAGAGGGAAAGTTGTTTATCTCTACTAACCAATAGATGAGAGAACATGTTCCTTTGATAAAATAAATAAATTCAATAATCAAAACCACTTTATTAAACATGATCAAACTGAATTAAGCCTTGCATCATAAGTACAAACTCAACCTGCTAACAAAAGGAGAGGCCAAATGATGGAAAAAAACATGACAACCAAAAAATAAATAGAGGGAGGGCATCAACTAATGTTCTCTCCTCTCCAACTCACTAGACAAAGAGAGGTTTTTTTAACTATTTAGTTGACATGTGATGGGTGCTAATCATAGATCTCAAATCAATTTTTTTTAATAAAGAAAAATATTTTTCAACATGCCAAGAATCAAGAGACAAAGCTCTTAACCAATCTAGAGAACTAGTTATAAATATATTTAAAGTTAAATTATCAACCTAACATAAAAAACATACACAAAATATATAAGTCTTGAAGATTTCCCTTTGACTCACGTAGGGGAGAGGACCTAGTAGTTGTGCACCCTAACATCATGCTTCTAATTATCCTACGTGGAAATTTCAAATCACTCCCAATTTTTTACAGCAGCTTACTTGGCAAGTTCCCTACTTATAACTTTCGTTTCAGGACCACATCATCAAATATGATGTCACATAGAATGCTTTTTGTCAAGGTGTCCAAAAAGGCCCAGAAAATAAGTGAGACCAATACTTGTGCATTCACATCATGGGTATTTGAGCGCTGATGTGGCATCACATGATTGGTTGCTTTTTAGATCAAAATAATACATTTTGTTTAATTGTGAGTAGTCAAGTCACAACTATTGGAGATTATATAAACAACTACTATCACAACTATTGAAACATGCTCAACTACTGAATCCTCTCCCCTATTACACTTTCAATTGATATAAATCTTAATTTAAAGAAAAATTTACATAAACTGATATATTTTTTAATACATAAAAAAATTCTGTGTAGATTAGTGGCCCTCTATACTATCAGATTGCCTAAAGTGTTTTGAATTTCTTATTAAACAAATTGTATGGGACTATGTAAATATACTCCAACGTTTATGGAATGTACACCAATAGAAAAGTGGTTCTAAATAGTTACGTGTGACACTCTTTTAACTTTGAATGGATGAAATTGGTTCTTGTCTATATACTATGCATGGTTATATTTTGTATTACATCTGTAGTAAACTAATTGCATAGCTAAGATTATATATCGTCGTTTAGAAGCCGAGAAGTTCAGTTGTGGCATTATTTTAAGAATTGAATTCATTGCCCACTTTAGAATGGCGATGAATGGTGGAAAAGATGGCACTGTGCACGCAGTTTTGGTGCCATTTTCTGCGCAGGGTGACGTCAACGATTTCATACATCTCGGCGATCTTGTTATAATGTGTAAATTAATTATAAGTCCGTCGGCACTGACCTCCCGACCAAGCCACCTCTCGCCGTCTTCAGCCGCCCCATGCCATTCACGTTGCGCTCTCACATATCCATAATAAATGTTTGAGTTAACACCAATCTACAGTATTTGAAGAAGAATGACTGATTCTATAATCTCAGCACTCAATTTTGATAGAGTTGCTCTACAGATCTATCACAGATGTATTGCATTTGTATTGGTATTGGTATCAATAAAAATATGTTTACTCTGTGTTATCTTCAGATCTGTTCTCCGCACGGAGTTTTTCATCACTTTGGTTAACAAAGAATGGACTGAGAAACGCATGTTTGGAAGTACGAAGCACAAGTCTCGACTGCAGCACTCCAAAGCCAATTTTCAAAATTTTTCATTCGCCCTGATTTGACATTAGAAATAAATTGAACCAAAAGCTTTTGAAGAGACTTAATGTCTCAACCAATTCTCCACAGTAAATTTATCCATGATTTTACATCATAATTAAAAAGAACTCTCAATTCTCACTAACAAGTAGCATTTATATGAGCATGTCCAATTGATGCCACAAACTATGATAAAACTAAACCAAACCCTACGAGGATTAGAGGATCGGACTATAAATTAGAGTAAAAGCCTATGATTATTAGTAAAGGTATTGGATTCATTGAATGAAATATTAAAGTATATCTGTTTTAACTTCCTATTTTTAGGATATGTCAAGGGATGCTGCTAGATGGAACCAAAAATATATATTTAAACTATGCTTTGTAAAGCTATTTTGTAATTTATTGTAAACATATTGGATGAGAGATAGAAAATCATCCCATATATGAGGATGTGTGTTGATATGAAGTTAGAGAATGCTAATTAATTTTTCATTCACCATATCATTTGCCATTAGTCTATGAATGGAAAATTGTAGACTAGTCTAATTGCATGTTTGACATGGTCCAAAGAGCTTTTTAGAAAGTGTTGAAAAATCTAGGGTCATAGTTAGAGACAATGGAAGTTAGAAGCCCAAAGTAAAGATATAAAAAAAAAAAATTGAAAAAGATGCATGTAGTTTTTAACATGATGGCAGTCTCTTTAAAATTGATCATGATGATAATTTTAGATAAAAAAAAATTAGAACAATAAACACAAATGTATTTTAGCATTTGGTGGTTGATAGGCCAATAAGAAAGTCCATGTTGATTGACTCCCAAGGGGTACTATCAAATAAATATAAATACAATGATATAAATTACCCATTTGAAGAACAAAACAAAAAATACTTAGTCATATTTAATACGAATCACTTTCAAATACTTTATAGCAATAAGCCACATCAAGGTGGTAACCACATTTTTTTTCAAATTTCATAGAATTTAGAATCTAATAATAATAAACTAACCACTAGTTCCTATATATCATAATTATAACTTGGATTCCACCGAAGTTTCCCTAACTACCTATATAATATTATAAAAATGATTGTAAGCTTACTAAAAGGTTATGCTAGCCACTAGTTGGCTACACATATCATGTCGCTCCCCTTAAAACCAAAATTATCCTCAATATAGATGATCCACCACAACTATGAAGATATTTATTATTTCATATTTCAGTAAAATAGTTATAAAATCCATTGCTACATCCGTCCACATCCAACTCAAAATAGATAAATGTTGTAAAATACATGGAATACTAATTTCCTCTCCTTTTTTCCTACCATAACTTTTTGACATCGCCTTTGATCCCCTCTCAAAATAAATCCTACTTGATTCTATGATAGGTCTTCAATAATCATGAATTCTCAAATTCTAGATAAATATGGAGATATATTAGAACAAAATCTTTAGGGTTGAATTCTTACATAGGTACAACCTATCCTTGTACCATAGAGATGTTAGGATTTTCATCCAAGATCATGACAGTAGAAACCTTGTGCTTCCATAAAAAGTCAACCACACACAATGATCATCCTAATTCACATTAGAGTTAATTTAAATGTACAATTACCTTGCTTAAATAAGAAAGGAAGAGGCAATCCACCTATGATGTAGATTGACAAGTGCCCCATGATGTGGCACAAATGAGATAACAAGTGTCTTATTGGTGTCAACCTTAGGACCACTTAGAATGTGCAAACCAACAACCTATTTGACCAAGTCATCAACCTTGATTCCAACTATTGAGTGATCTTTGAGGTGAAATGGAAAGTATTCCATCCTCAAAAAGGTAGCACATGAGGCTTACTAAATAACTTGGTAACCTTTACAGGTCTAAAAGGTTGCACATTTAGTTAGACAAGATGGTGTCTAACCTCATCAACCTAAGTACACTTAAGTATAGTGAATAGATAAATTATTAACTCTAACACCCCACTTAAGTGATACTTGGGGAGATCAAAAAAGTGTAAATAGATAGAAATGGGTCCAAGCTGATAGAGGCCATATTAGGTACCAATATACAATGCATTCTCTCACAAATAGAGAAAAAAGAGAAGACCTAGTGGGAACAAAACTCCTCTCTCAAAAAGAGAATTAGAAGGATTTAAGAGCTTTTGAAAAGATGTCCCTTGATGATAGGAACAAGATGATGAAGAACTCCTGAAGCATGTAGAATTTGTAAACTCTATCGAAGATGAATTGGTGTTTATTGGAATCAACAAATCTCCAAGAAATGTAGGCTTTCATTATGTGTTATTTTTTGTATGCAAATTCAACTTCAAATGCACCCGTGCACTCCTTGGTATTTTGTATTTGCAACAAGAAATTTTTTGGGGTAGGCATTAAAACATTTTTTTATAAAAAAATTCTTTATTAAAATATGATAAAATTTTTCTCTGTGGGCATCATCCCTAGCAACTCTTGTTGGGGGTGTTTCCCCCAAACCCCATTGTGGGCTTTGTTGCCCCCACTTTGGTGGATCCATTAGACCTCACAAGAGGGACAATACCCCAGGGTGTTGTCACAATAGTGGTTTACAATTCCTGAGAGGAACGGATTTTAGCTGAAATCACATATTTTTAGAAAATATAATGATTTAAGCCTTAAAAAGTTTCATTTTAAGGATTCCAATTGAAGAGGGTTTGATCAAATCACCTTAGATCAAAACCCCTTGGATAGAACCTCGCTAGTTTTAAACCATACCTATAAATGCGTCATACACCTATCAAAATGCTGATAAAAAATCACTTTTGATTTAGCTTTTGGGGATCAAATGAATTCATTTAATATTTATTTCAAATGATCATGGTATTCCTTAGAACAAGCTATCTAATGAATATAATTTTAATATGTTTTGTTTTTGTTATGTATTTGTTTTTTAAGTTTTATTAAACATAGGTTTTTCATCGAAAATGAATTTCTTTGTTCTTCACATGTGGAAAAATAGAAGATTATCAAAAAAATTGAAAAATATGAGTGCACCAATTATTGAAGTCCTTGATCCAACAAAAAAAATAAAATAAAATTTTGACATATACAAAAATGTTATGCTATAACAGCGCTGGTCTGAATTGTAATTCGTTTGACTTTGAAACTTGATTAAGGAAAAAATATTCAATAAAAACTATCTAACCAAGTGGAAGCACTAGATATCAGAGATACAAATCTAAATTTTAAAGAATTGGAATTTTATCCTTTATGGAAAAACAGTTATGCGTTATACTTGCGGCCACTTTTTAAAATGTTGTTTTCTAAAAAATCAATTTTCATGGGAGATGGAAAAGGAAGTGCAATTTGATTCCAAAAATTTTGAAAAAAATATTTTTAGAATCTATATGCAAAATTTGATGAGACTCTAGTTTGCAGCATCTTCAAATTCCTCACAGTTTAGCCGCTATAGGTGCCTGAATGTGAAAATTTAGTTAAAAATAATAATTTCAGTGTCCAGTTAGGCCAAAAATTGTAAACCACTATTATGGTATCACCCCCCATGCACTCCCTTGCTAATTATTTTGGGTCACTAAAAATTAACATCAATGTATGATTAGGCTCCAAAAACTAATAGTAAGGTCCACTTACTTTATTACTCCATTTGCAAACAATTATCTAGTGTTGTGCCTTATGAACCTTTCATATTTGAGCCCTTTGAATTCATCAAATGATAATTAGGAGTTAAAAATAAAAAATAAGTGACCTCCTAGGAATTCTTAATGCCTCACACCTACTAGTATCACCTAGATGTAATGAGTGATAACCAAAAAATTCGTACTCATGAGAAATAGGTTTGTGTGAACTACTAATCATAATATATGGGCCATTGGATTTGACTTTAAAACTCAAAAAATAAATCATGATAACAAATAATAATTTGACTCATTGTGAAAAATACTTCCTACTTATCATCTAATTTTAAATTATTTAAAAATATTATATAGTAAAATTAAATGTAAAAATTAATAGTTATAATCAACAATATTTATTTTGAGATTTTAATTGAATAAAAATATCTCATACAATTTTATCCAATGAAGTCATAATGTAGACACCTTAAACCATATACATCCTAACTACACCTATTTCACTCATAATTATCCTCTTTCAAAGTTAATTTAACATCTTTCAAAGTTAATTTAACAAAACCAACTATTTAATTAACTTTTCAAATAATTTTCTTAGTATTAATTAAATAAATTAAATAAATTTATTGTTTAATCATTCCCTCTATTGTCCAATCATAATTTAATAAATTTAAAGTATATATTTTACTAATTTTAGTCTTCATCTCCCTATCTTCAAACAATTAAATAAATATAAAGTATGTATTCCCTCTTTTTGCATCTATGGTTAAATTTGCACATGACATTCTTGTACATGGCCCACACTTCCAAAATCTCCATAAAGTCTTCCCATTCAACCTTAAATATCTTATCCCTTCACATGTCTAAAAGAAAAGACTTTTTGGAGTTTCAAAAAGATCGTTTTTATCCCCACCATCCATATTCTCCCAAGAAGAAATCCACCACCCAAATCCATTAGATCATAGAGCTCCTTTTGTGTACCAACTACAAGGTGCCACTTGGAGGTATCATATGTCTCCAATAATATCAAGAAATTCCATTTATTAATATCTCCAATAAATCCTAGGCCTTGATCCTTCATCCCAAGACTCTATAAATAGCATATCATATGGGTTATTTTATATACTTCATAAATGAAAGGTTATGTTGAGCTAGAGTATGAGCATCAACATACCATTATTTTCTCATAAAAATGCCTTGAGTATATGCACACTCTTAGTATGTAAGAAGAAGTATTTGAGAGATTTTTTTTCTTTCATTTTTTGGTGCACTTGCTCTTGGAGGTGACAATTGAGCATGAGCTAAAGGTTTCAATTTATTTTTTGAAGTCTTTTATTTGTGTTTCATGCTTGCTTGATCACACATAAATATATTCCCTCCTTCAAGGTTTCTAGCAACTTACATAATTTCTAATTATTTTATTTAATGCATATGATAACAAGCAATATCAATTATGATATTGATGTCAAGATTCATCTACATAATTTTTGATTCATGAGTAGCGTTTCATACAAACCCATCTCTTATGAGAATGAATATTCCACTTATCACTCATTGCATCTAGGTGATGTTACAAGGCTCAATATCATGACTTCTCGAGAGGTAACATAGACTTATATTACTTTGACTCGTTTATGCTTAAATATGAAATTTCCCCAAGATCAACCCCACTTCACCTGCTACCCCATTTGCAAAAACTTTAACAAATATTGTACCTTATTTTAAATAAATGAGATACTTTTTTTTTAAACATATATATATAAACAAATTGTTAAATACAATAATTGTTCACAATAACAACTAATTAAAAAATAAATATATATAAACTTAAATCAAAATTAAATATAAACTTCAACAATAAATTAAAAGTTAACTAAATAAATAATTTAAAATTATTGAGAGCAAAGCCTTTAACAATATTGACCAACATCAACTTGGCTTTGTAGTCGATTTTTTTGACTTGAAATGCCTAATAAGAGGCAATGCATATTATAACCATAAATAGAAAGAACATGAAAACAGACAATACTTGTCCCGCAGCGCTAGCAAAGATTATGCGGGAGACGTGGTACAGGGATTGCATTTAACTGTTTGAAAGTAACTCAAAACTCGTTCGTGATGCCCGTTACGTCCAGCAGCTCACATCTCATCCCATCCGGAAGTTCCCACTCAAACGAATGAAGTAAATAAGTCAAAACAAAGGCAACCATACGGCTTGCCAATGGAAGCGCCGGACAAATTCTTCTTCCCGCTCCGAATGGAATTGGCTCAAAGTCTTGTCCCCTGTAATTTATATTGCTACTCTTGCCCTCCACAAATCTCTCGAGCATGAATTCTGAAGGATTGTTCCAAATCGAAGGGTCTCGCCCATTGGCCCACACATTCACCATCGCCTGGATGTCTTTGGATATCACAAATCCGCCAATCTCGCAAGAGCTTTAGGCTTTGTGGGGGAGCAACATGGGAGCCGGCGGGTGCAATTGCAATGATTCTTTCAGAGATGCATGGAGATAAGGCAGAAGATCTAAATTAGATTCTTCTACTCTTCTGTTGCAGCCGATAACTTCATCTAATTCTTTTCAGACTCGCTCTAATTTCTCCGGATTGCGAATGAATTCTGTCATTACCCATTCTATTGTTGTAGTGCTCGATTGAGTACCGGAAGCAAAGAATTCCTGCAACCAGAGATCGTGATTAGAGATCTAGAAGATACCAGAGATTTATAGCCTTTGAGAAAAAAAATATAAATTCAGTACTACTCACAGCTATGAAAGCTCGAATACCAACGAGAGTGAAATCTTCAGTTCTGGAATCCAGCAAAACATCCAGAAAATCCTTGTCGGAATCCTTAAGGTCAACGCGTTGGCTGGTGGCGGCGAGCCTTTTCTGAATGAACATTTGAGAAAAGTCATACAATACCTTGAAATATCTGGCCATCCGACGGGACACGCCCTGGGGGTCGAGGAACCAATAAATCAGGGTAGGACCTGCTATCGCCCACCAGGTCCTGAAGTAGTGTGCAACCCCTATGTCATTGACAGGCAGCATCAAGGATTGATCATTATTTTCTGACCTATAATCACTAAGAATGACTTCTGCTATGCTTGGATGATGACAATCGCCTAGTCTAGTAGTGCTCTTGGCCGCTCGGGCATATGTAGGGGGAGTCAGGGGAATGGTCTAGAAAATCTCGAACTACCAAGCGACCCTGTGCCATTAATACAAAACTGTGATGTAGTCGATGCGTCTCGTCAAGAAGCGATCGTGCTGCATATGTAGTAGATGCTACCTGTTTGTGGGCCACTGTATTCCCATATATGGTCGCCATCTCACATCATGGGACCGCAAAGAATCAAACTGTAGCTACCAAAAATGAAGATCTTTGTATCTCTAATCATGTACCAAGGGGTACACATCCACCTTCAGTGTACCAGGGGTCGTACCTTATGGATATTTGACTGGTCGAGTACAAGTAAGGTGTGCAAAATCTCACACCTGCAGGAGTTTGCAGGTTGTGAGGATCAAATACTCATTGTGTACATATCGTCCTCACTCATGGTACAAGTGGGAAAGCATGTTGCGGCCCAAGGTAAAAATGGTCTTGTCACTCCTCCATCTCACAAATCATATGGACAAGGCACCCGTATAGGTGTGAGCCTCGACCATCCTTCGTGACTCGGAGGGAAACTATGATTACCATCACCCTCCTCCGAAGTGGGACTACCACTCATCTATGCTCAAACCACTGTATGTAGATGTGACTGGTGGTGTCATGGAGCTCTATGTACCCAAAGTAGTACTACTAGCCCTCAACACCTGTCGAGGAAAGTGTGTATTGCCATGGGCCACCCATCGTCTGTGGATGGGAAAGCTAGTGATGTGGTACATGTCCTCGAGTGTGACTACCATCTCTCCTAATGACACGTGAAATGAGAAATTTCATGTGTCCTAGTGCTCCAAGGGCACCATGAACATCAGACGATGGTATAACGTTTTGAGTAGGGTGTAGACCCACCACAGACCCATCCACTCAAGATGATCTTGGTCATTTTGGATTTATGAGGAATGCATGATCTTGGATCGACATAAGGACATGCCCACATCCATGCTCATGCATCTCGAGCCAATCTTGCAAAACATAAATAAAATCTATGTCAGATCCATCTATTTCAAAAAATTCTAATTACTACATCAATTTTTTCTCTAAGTTATCTCTAGGACAAAGGTGCATCATGCAAATGATTGTGCAATGCACTGGTGTCCAAGGTTGACCGCCATGAATGTTGCTTGGATGACAAAGTGCATGACAAATTCTAGCATGTTTGTAGCTGCCAACATGTTGTTAGCATGATAGTGTGTAGGCAGGAAGCCTCCACACCACCTAGATGCATGCATTGCTCTAAAATTTAAAAATCTTAATAAATCCATAAAAATGAAAAGAAAGGGTTAGATTCAACATACCTGATCAACCGCATCGCCCTTGACTATAGTTCTACACAGCTACTCGATCTTAGGGCTCACATAGCCATGTCAATGAGACATTTTTCTTACTTTTCTCTCACAAAAGTCAACAATCCACTCGTGATAAATAGTGAAAATGACCCTTCTACAAAGCCTTCCAAGTATATATAGGTCATATTCGGCCAATTTTTCCTTACGAACATGATCCTTCCATTCTTCTTATTTTCAACCCACCTAGCTAGGGGAAAAATTAGGAGGGGGTATATACTCACCTCTTCATTATATTTTTCTTTTGAATCACTAGATTTTCATGAACATTCTTCTCACCATGGTAGATTATTCCAATTTTTAAGCTAGCCTAAATTAATTTTATAGAATGAAACTTCACATCTGATGTTGTGGTTTCTTGTTGAGCTCGATCACTAGGGCATTGTCAATATTTCCTTGCTTGACCTCTATGGCCTCTACAATATCCTTTTCGACACGCAAATTCATAAAATTTCTTAAATTTTCAAGCTCATACTAATGCTTTCTTTTTCTACTTTAGTGTAGCTAATTTTTCTCAAAAATTAGCTCACTAAAAACAATTTCACCCCATGGAAATTTCACATTTTAGTATTTGGCCCCCAAATTTATGACAAAGAGCATCATGAATCAAAATTTCATATTTCCAACTCCATGAGGGGAAATGATGAAGCATTAGCAGTCTATCACCTCATTTCTTGCAAATTTGTAAGTTAGATGCTTGCACAACATGTGGATGTTTGCATGATGTGGTAGTGTCCCTAAGGTTTATGAATTCAAATGAGGAATCTTGGGAATCTTTTCCTATGACATGTGTTGTCATCACAAAATTCTATGTAATGGCTCTTCCCACCCATGCAACTTCACAAAACTCCCCTTTTCACTCTTATTTGCATGGATTCACACTCTCTCTCAATCCAACTTACTTTCTCCTTTCTCTTCTCTTTTATATTATGATTCTACCATGAAGCTCTATTGGATTGAAGTCTCACCAATAGGCAAAGCTCTCTTGCAATCATTCAACTTCACGACTATCAAGCCAAGAGGGAGCGATAGACTATTGGTAATGCTCTCTTGCTTTCTTGTCTATTTCCTAGCATAATCTATTGTGTCTATTTTGTGATAAGGGTTCTCCTCTATAGCAAGGTTTTCTTTTACCACTCATTGTGTCTATTTCGTGTTACATATACTCTTCCATAGTGGGGTTTTCTTTTATCACTCATTATGTCTAATTTATTTTGTTCTTTTATACTCTTTATCTATCTAGCTATTCGTGGAGGTGGGAACACCAAAATGGGGGTTTGACCGAGGCAAGCCCCAAAACAACCCCAACATTTTTCCTCACTCACCTTGCATATAGGTTCGTCATGTGAAGCTTTACGGGAGACTTTAAAGCATGGGACCTCTTGTGAGTTAATAACTTTCTCTCATTTTTATTTACTTGCATTCCTATTTTCTATTATGTTAGAAGATTAAATAGACCTTGTTTTTTAATAGTTAGTAGATTCTTTGAGTTCTATGCAAAGGTTTACTTCTTTGTCTATATGATACACCAACGTGTCTCTGAGACAACACTGCACTGTAATATCATCCTATTCTCAAGCTAAAGTCCTTTGATTGAGAGCTTGTCCCATTGTCTCAAAAATCTTTGCAATCTACTCTTTCAGTGCCTAAAGTCCCTTATCTATGACCATTCCAAAAGCTTTGATTTAAGCATGTTTTACAATCTCTTTCATCTTGAACCTCCATCACCTAAATCTGTGTCATTGAGATGACCGAGGGAAATTCATTCTCTGTTGACTCTTTTTTTGTCCTAGAGATACTCAAGTAGCAAATCCCCTCATTTAAAATATAGAATGATAAAACCCACATAAAAGTGTAGGACAAACTAAGATCATGGAAAATGTTGTAATCCTCTAATATAAGACACAGAAAAGATGACTTGTGCAAACTTAACTATGTAAGTATGAATACAAGTTAATATCAATACTTTTAGGTAATATATTATATTCATATCAACATGGGCGACCTATTGAAATGTCTTGATATTTCATGTTGCAACAATCACCTAGATACAATGAGTACTACATGGACCATTCATTCTTATGAGAGATGGGTTCATATAAACTACTATTCATGAAATATGGGCCAAATATTTTGACTTAGAAACTATAAATAGGAATTGTCAAAACATCATAACTTGATATATCACAAAAACTACCTCTTGATTATCATTAAATGAATTAAAAGGGCTCAAGCATGAAGGTTCATAATGCACAACACTAGATACATTTTGTAAATGGAGTATTAAAGTAAGTGGACTACATCATAGTGGAAATTACATAGTTAATCATGTTTAAGTCAAAGTAGCATTGAAATAGGTGACCTCCTAGGAATTCTTAATTCTTCACACCTATTAGTATCACCTATATGTAATAAGTTATAACCAAGATATTCATACTCATGAGAAAAGGGTTTGTGTGAACTTCTACTCATAAAATATGGGCCAATGAATTTGAATTTAAAACTAAAAAAAAATTCATGATAACACATTATAACTTGACTCATTGTGAACAATACTTCCTACTTTTCAACTAAATTTAAATTATTTGAAAATATTACATAGTAAAGTTAAATGTAAATGTTAATAATTTTAATCAACAATATTTAATTTGAGATTTTAATTGAATAAAAATATCTCATATAATTTCATCCAATGAAGTCATAATGTAAACACCTTAAACCATATACATTCTAACTACATTTATCCTCCTTTAATGTTAATTCAATAAAACCAACTATTTAATTGACTTTTCCAATAATCTTCTTAAAATTAATTAGATAAATTAAATAAATTTATTATTTTAATCATTTGCTTGACTCGATCAATTATAATTTAATAAATTTAGTATTTATTTAATTAATTTTAATCTTCATATCCCTATCTTCAAAAGATTACATAAATATAAATTATGTATTCCCTCCTTTCACCTCTATGGTATAATTTTCACATTTTATTCTTGTACATGGCCCACGGTTCCCAAATCTCCATAAAGTTCTCTCATTCAATATTAAATATCTTAGCCCTTCACATCTCAAAGAAAGGACATTTTGGACTTTCAAAAAGATTCTTTTTATCCTCACCATCTATATTCTCCCAAAAAGAATTCCACTATCCAAATCCATTAGATCATAAAGCTCCTTTTGTGTACCAATTGTAGGGTGCCACTTGGAGGTCTCATATGGCTCCAATCATCTCAAGAAATTCCACTTATTAATATCTCTAATAAATCATAGCCCTTGATCGTTCATCCCAAGGCTCTATAAATAACATATCATATAGACTATTTTATATAGTTGATAAATAAAAGGTTTTGTTGCTAAAGTATGAGCATCAAAATACCACCATTCTCTCATAAAAAAAACCGAGTATTTTCACACTCTTAGTATGCAAGAAAAAATCTTTGAGAGATTTTTTTTGAGTCTTTCATATTTTTTTTTTGGTGCTCTTGCCTCTTGGAGGTGACAATTGAGCATGACATAAAGGATTTAATTTTTTTTTTTGTCTTCTTTTTTTTGTTTCATACTTGCTTGATCACACATAAATATATGCCCTCCCTGAAAGATTCTAGCAACTTAGATAATTTCTCATTCATTTATTTAATGTGTATGATAACAAGCAATATAAATTATGATATAGATATAAAGATTCATCTACATAATTTTTAATTCATGAGTAATCTTACACACAAACCCATCTCTTATGAGAATGAATATTCCAGTTATTATTCTTTGCATCTAGGTGATGCTCACAAGGTTCAACATCATGAATTCTAGAGAGGTAACCTAGACTTATATTACTCTGACTCATTTGTATTTAAGTATGGAATTTCCCCAAGATCAACCCTACTTATCTTCCTACCCCATTTTCAATAACTTTGACAAATATTATACCTTATTTTAAATAAATGAAATATTTTTTTATTATATATGCATAAACAAATTGTTAAATATAATAATTGCTCATTAAAAAATAAATATAAACAAACTTGAAATCAAAATTAAATATAAATTTCAACAAGTAATTAAAAGATAACTAAATAAATAATTTAAAATTATTGAGAGCAAAGTTACAGCTATGCCTTTAACAATATTGACCAACATCAACTTGGCTTTGTAGTCGATATTTTTGGCTTGCCATGCTTAATAACAGACAATGTTTATTATAACCATTATTCAATAGGAGGAACATGAAAACAGACGATACTGTCCGGGAGCGCTAGTAAAGATTATGCCGGAGACGTGGTACGGGGATTGCATTTAACTGTTTGAAAGTAACTCCAAACTCATCCGTCATGCCCGTTACGTCCAGCAGCTCACACCTCATCCCATTCGGAAGTTCCCACTCAAACGAATGAAGTAAAGAAGCCAAAACAAAGGCAACCATACGGCTTGCCAATGGAAGTGCCGGACAAATTCTTCTTCCTGCTCCGAATGGGATTAGCTCAAAGTCTTGTCCCCTGTAATTTATGTTGCTATTCTTGCCCTCCAGAAATCTCTCGGGCATGAATTCTGAAGGATTGTTCCAAATTGAGGGGTCCCTCCCGATGGCCCACACATTCACCATCACTTGGGTGTCTTTGGGTATCACAAATCCCCCGATCTCGCAGGAGCTTTCGGCTTTGTGGGGGAGCAGCATCGGAGCCGGCGGGTGCAATCGCAACGATTCTTTCAGAGCTGCATGGAGATAAGGCAGACGATCTAAGTCAGATTCTTCCACTCTTCTGTTGCAACCGACTACTTCATCTAATTCTTGTCGGACTCGGTTTAATTTCTGCGGATTGCGAATGAATTCTGCCATTGCCCATTCTATTGTTGTTGTGCTCGATTCAGTACCGGCAGCAAACAATTCCTGAAACCAGAGATCATTATTAGAGATCTAGAAAATATCAAAAATTTATAGACCTTTAAGAAAACAAATATAAATTCAGTAATACTCACAGCTATCAAACCTCGAATACCAACGAGAGTGAAATCTTCAGTTCTCGAATCCAGAAGAACATCCAGAAAATCCTTGTCGGAGTCATTGAGGCCAACGTATTGGCTGGTGGCGGCGAGCCTTTTCTGTATGAACGTTTCAGAAAAGTCATACAATAGCTTGAAATACCCGGCCATCCGACGGGACACGCCCTGGGGGTCAAGGAACCGGAGAAACGGAAAAAGGTCCGCTACATTGGGCATTACGAGGAGCTTCATTAATTCCCAGATGGTATGTTTGAGCTCCATAGAGGCTGGACTGCGGGGATCGCAGACGCTTGTGCTGAAGATCATGTTGCTTAACAAATTCAGAGACGTGCAGAACACAGTCCTCCCGATATCCACAACCTTTCCCTTGTCTTCGAATATGAGTCGAATCGTGCGAATTACTTCATCTCTTCGGAGGTGTTCCAGAGCTTCAATTCTTTTGGGGCTGAAAAGCTCAACAGTCGAAATGCGTCGGAGATGCGCCAGTAAGGGCCGTAGGCACCCCAAACTAGCGAGGACTTGTCATGGGAGAGGGACCTGAAAGTTTCCAGCACCGGTCTCCCTGCGAAGATGTGGTCGTGTGTTTTAAGGAGCTCCTTGGCCATGGCAGGGGAGAAGACCACCACCGCTGTTTTCATTCCCAGACGGAGAGCCATCAGTGGGCCGTATTGCAAAGAGAGGTCATAAAGAGACTCGTGCGGCCTTTTTCCTATCTGAAAGAGGTTCCCTACAATAGGCCAAGCAGGAGGTCCTGGGGGAAGAGGAACCCTTGTCTTGCTCTCCCTTCTCCGTAGATAGAAATATAATATCAGTGAACCAGTAGCAAGGAGCATCGAGGACCAAGAAAGCGGTGGAAAATCCATATTAACTCTAAACAAATGATCTTTATTTCCTTTGGTTTTCCAGGATATATTATTTATAGCCAGAATCCTGTCGGTGGATTCAGCGTTGCTAGACGTGATTCTTTGGTCATCATGGACTTTGGGAAAGAGTAAACGATGGCAAACCTGAATACTACCACCTAATCTGTACCCGGTACTGGTTGACTTTTTCTCCCAAAATAAATGGAGAGAGGGAGGGCACCAACGAACCTTCTCTCCTTTCCTACTCATTAGATGAGGAAATAGAGGATTCTTCGGTGGTCGGTTCCTTTTGTCGAACATCAACTGTGATGGACGCTATTCATGGGTCTCAAATCAGTTTTTTTCAATAAAAAGGTTATTAATTTTCAACACGTCAAGAATGATGGGACAAAGCTCTTAACCAATCTACGGAGTCTCTAATAAATATATTTAAAACTGAATTATCAACATAACATAAAAAAAACATTCACACAAGATATAAATCTTCAAGATTTTCCTTTGGCTCAGTTTTAAACTTTCAATTGATGAAGTATTAATTTAAAGAAAAAATTACATAAACTGAAATATTTTCTAATACATAAAGAAATTC
>VDFB02000002.1:3048601-3059117 GCA_007258455.2 Sequoia sempervirens
ACCGGAGAAACGGAAAAAGGTCCGCTACATTGGGCATTACGAGGAGCTTCATTAATTCCCAGATGGTATGTTTGAGCTCCATAGAGGCTGGACTGCGGGGATCGCAGACGCTTGTGCTGAAGATCATGTTGCTTAACAAATTCAGAGACGTGCAGAACACAGTCCTCCCGATATCCACAACCTTTCCCTTGTCTTCGAATATGAGTCGAATCGTGCGAATTACTTCATCTCTTCGGAGGTGTTCCAGAGCTTCAATTCTTTTGGGGCTGAAAAGCTCAACAGTCGAAATGCGTCGGAGATGCGCCAGTAAGGGCCGTAGGCACCCCAAACTAGCGAGGACTTGTCATGGGAGAGGGACCTGAAAGTTTCCAGCACCGGTCTCCCTGCGAAGATGTGGTCGTGTGTTTTAAGGAGCTCCTTGGCCATGGCAGGGGAGAAGACCACCACCGCTGTTTTCATTCCCAGACGGAGAGCCATCAGTGGGCCGTATTGCAAAGAGAGGTCATAAAGAGACTCGTGCGGCCTTTTTCCTATCTGAAAGAGGTTCCCTACAATAGGCCAAGCAGGAGGTCCTGGGGGAAGAGGAACCCTTGTCTTGCTCTCCCTTCTCCGTAGATAGAAATATAATATCAGTGAACCAGTAGCAAGGAGCATCGAGGACCAAGAAAGCGGTGGAAAATCCATATTAACTCTAAACAAATGATCTTTATTTCCTTTGGTTTTCCAGGATATATTATTTATAGCCAGAATCCTGTCGGTGGATTCAGCGTTGCTAGACGTGATTCTTTGGTCATCATGGACTTTGGGAAAGAGTAAACGATGGCAAACCTGAATACTACCACCTAATCTGTACCCGGTACTGGTTGACTTTTTCTCCCAAAATAAATGGAGAGAGGGAGGGCACCAACGAACCTTCTCTCCTTTCCTACTCATTAGATGAGGAAATAGAGGATTCTTCGGTGGTCGGTTCCTTTTGTCGAACATCAACTGTGATGGACGCTATTCATGGGTCTCAAATCAGTTTTTTTCAATAAAAAGGTTATTAATTTTCAACACGTCAAGAATGATGGGACAAAGCTCTTAACCAATCTACGGAGTCTCTAATAAATATATTTAAAACTGAATTATCAACATAACATAAAAAAAACATTCACACAAGATATAAATCTTCAAGATTTTCCTTTGGCTCAGTTTTAAACTTTCAATTGATGAAGTATTAATTTAAAGAAAAAATTACATAAACTGAAATATTTTCTAATACATAAAGAAATTCTTACGTATACATGAATGGCCCTCTATACTATCAAATTGCCTAAAGTGTCTTGAATTTTCGACTAAACAAATTTTATGAAACTATGTTAATATACTCCAATGTTTATGGAATCTACACCAATAGAAAAGTGGTTCTCAATAGTTACGTGTGACACCCTTTGAATGGATGAAATTGATTTTTGTCTGTATACTATACTTTGCTTATGCACATAAATTTTATGTATAATTATATTTTGTATCTACATCTGTAAGAAACTAATTGCATAGCTAAGATTTTACTTATAATGATTATAAAAGGATGTTTGACCAGCAGCAACAAGGAGACCCTTACTCCGTTTGGTTTTCCACGGTTTATAGGCAGAACCCTGTCGGTGGATTCAGCGTCGCCACAATTGATTCTTTCGTCAAAAGTATACTATAACAGTTTTTAAATAGAAGTAATCATTCAACATTGGCTCTAACCAGTTAGAATTATATTTAAAAGATCAGAAAATATAAACAACAAGGGAAGGGTTTACTTTCTTGGGTTGACTTTCTTTGTTTAAATATGTCAATGACGAACGTGGAGCAACCATTTTTAGCCACCGATGATAGAATTTGTGCAGGCCTTGGGATTGTGATCGTCTCCATATTATTTGCTTGTGCAGGCCTTAAAAATCATTGTTTAGAAGGCGAGTAGTTGAGTTGTGGCATTATTTTTAAAATTGAATTCATTGCCCACTTCAGAATGACGATGAGTGGTGGAAAAGATGGCACTGTGTACGCAATTTTGGCGGCGTTACTTGCGCAGGGTGACGTCAACGACTTCATACATCTCGCCGATCTGTTTTCCACACGGGGTTTTTTCATCAAGTTCGTTCACACAGAATGGACTGAGAAACGCATTTTTGGAAGTGCAAATCACAAGTCGCGACTGCAGGAGTACAAAGCCGGCTTACCCTGATTTTACTTTTAAACTAGCACTTTGCACCCATGGGGGTTCAAGGAAACGCCGATAGGAAATTGAAGGTGTTATGGGAAGCAAACTGGAGAATGTGTACAAAATGAATTTTGCAAGGAAGCTCTCAAAATATTTGAATTAATGAAGCAGTAAAACAAGACACACAAATATCCAACTCCATAAATATCCCTACAGCTGCTGCATCTTAAATGGATTTAAAGCTCAATATCTTTTTCCAAACGTAGAGTCAATGATTGGGCAAACCACAGTAGAGGCATTGATTCTAAGATAGACAATCAAGTAACTGGTTATTAATAACATATAATTGTTTTAATCGTAGAAAGAAAATGTGACAAGTACAAAATAATGATGGATTTTATTGTGCTTCAAGTCAAATATACAGGTCAAAACGTCATGTTTCTTAGTACTTTCTAAAATGTGATGACAATGGAGCTTAACCTGAACATATTCTTCAAATAGAATGCCGAGGTTTGCAATCATTGCAATTTATTGAGATTATATTTTCTTTGGATTCTGGGTCAATAGCATACACGCCTTGCCTATGCTTCCATATTTTGCTGTCAACAGTTCACACGCCTTGTCTATGCTTTCACATTTTTATGTCCAAGGATTCATATGCTTTGTCGATGCATCCATGACTGAGTAGCTAACCCTACAATAGGTGATTCTAGTTAGTTTTTGTACTTGTAAAGATGCTACAAAATATGTAATTGAAGCGATTGTAAAAAAAAATGAAAAGACTGTTTGGATGAAGAGGTGGAATCTGGATTTGTGCGTTTGTTATGCTTCTCAGTGGGCCACTTGTACAACAAGAAAAGGTTGAAATTGATTAGTTTGAGTGGTTGTCTTGTAGAAAAGGAGGGAATATATGGATTTTTTTAAGTTTGTAAGAAAAGTAGTAAATGTACTTACCTGAATATGTTATTGAGAAAGGAGTTGAAGGCGAGCCTCTTCTTTCTTTCTAATAATGTTGTATGGATTCTTCTTCATTTTGGCATAGCGCTCGAAAGAAAATGTTGTTTCTATGTGAATGCCTAGTATGGATTTGACTCTAGACATTGCTGTGAATGTGAGGCCTTGTCTTTTTGTTTTTCCAATATCGATTGTGGCCTTATTTAGTGTGAGGCCTTGCCATTTGTGTATAGTGATTGCCCATGCCATAGTTAGTGGTATCTTTCTACGGGTGCCTCGTGATACTGGTTGTATTCGTATAGTTTTGGGGTTTGTTTCATCCCATGGTGGACCACTATAGTTATCGAATGTGACTGTAACATATGCTGGTAATTCAGGTGGTTTAGATCCGAGGGGATATATAATGTCTTTGATCTCTCTATGGGATCCATTTACAAGTCCACCTTGGATCCATAGGTTTGTTGTAAGCATGACACGTTGAGATTTGCTTAGTAGTACTTCTTGTGGGAGCTGCTCATCATTGGTAGCAGTAGATAATGTACATTGTGTATTTATAGCAACACAAAGTGCAATAGGTAGATTGAGCAGTTGCAATTTTTTCTTGTTGTGTGTAGTTACCAGGTCGTTTGTAGCAAACAAGTGTATTGAGTTGTCAAACTCTTCTTGTTCAATTGTTGTAAGGTGCTTGTTAGTGCGTGTCATTAATAATTTCCAATCATGTTCTATCAGGTCTGCATTCTGCATGTTTTGCAATGTATTATGAAACTGAGTTTGGATTGGATTGTCACCTTGTTGTCTAAATATTGTTTGTAATGTAACAATTGTATTGAATTTGTGCCACAGGTTTTTTGCAGTTATGTGGGATGGATAGATAGGTTAACCTAGAACATGTGGAAGTTGTGCTAGGTCTCCTATAAGGATTATAGAGATACCACCAAAACAAAGATGTTGTTGTGGGTTTGCTTCGCATAACCTACTATCGATTTTTAATAGTAGCTTTGGGCCAATGAAGCTCATTTCATTGATTAGAATGTATTGTATATTTTTCATGTCTTCTTGAAATGTTGTCAAATTTTGTCCTTATAGTGGTTGCATTTCTTGAATGGGTATTTTGAGGGCTGCATGTACAGTTGATGCTTGAATATTGAAAGCTGCAATGCCTGTTGGTGCAAGAACAAGGAGTGGGTTGACTGTAGTTGGTATGTTGGGCTGCAGTTCATTTCTTATGCAACTTATTAGGTAGGACTTTCCAGTGCCTACAGTTCCTAGTATTAGCATATGTAGTGATTGTTTAGGGTGATTCTGAATCGAGTGATTTGTAATTATTGTGAGTGCTAGTTGTTGTTTCAATGATAGTGTATACTATTGGTTGTTGAAAGTGGTGGTTGGCTGAAGATCTTGTTGGGACAGTTTGTTTGTGTTTACAAATTGAATTGCAGTTTGGTGTAAAGGTGGAGGAACTGTGTGAGCATCCCATATGTTGTTGTCATAATCATGATGGCCAAGCATTTCAAGTTCATTCAAATTATGACTATTAGCAAGGCCTAGTTGAGATAATAGCTCCCATTCATTCAGTGGTAGACCATCTTGTATATGCATATCTTCATCAGAGGTTTCTTCCTCTTCATGGGAAGCTTCCATTTGATCTATCTGGTCAACATGCCATGGAGTGTATTGTTGTGTATGCATATGTTTCCAGTTTTGAACAATTGCTTCTTTGTCGAGGCCTATATCTTTGTCTATTTGTCGAAAATGTTTGTATAGAAGTAACTCACTCCAACAAAATGATTCAAAAGACTCATAGTCTTCTTTTGGAATGGTGTTAAAATGAGGGAAAACTTGTACAATTGCTTTTTCTTTTCTAATTTTCTATTTTCATCCTTTGCAACTACCAATGTATGTGTAGGATCTTGCTAATTCAATTAGTGAAATGAGTTCAAGGTGGTCTAGTCAGTTCATGTAGGCTTGTATGTAAGTAGATTGTTTCTCATTACCATTGGTTGTTTTCTTCAGTCGATGGAGCACTTTTTTTCCTACATTCAATGCTATAAAATTTCAATTACAAATGACAAGAGGGAGTTTTTCAAGCATATGACAAGTTTCTTGTGCTCCTATATCTTGTTCTACAACAATTTCAACCAGAAACTTTTGATATGCTTTTAATGCGTTTTCTTCCAATCTTTCATTTGCACATATTCTTGCCAGCATATCAATGCAACTCTTTGATTTTCTTTCAGCTTTAGATGCATATTTGGTAATGTATTTGAGAACAAGTAAACGTGAGATGAAAGGTTGGAAATCTATGTTAGCTCTCCATAATGATAGCATTTGGGCATTGTGAATGTTTAGTCTGTCATCGTTCCTTATTGGCTCATAGGATTTGTTTCCAGATTCATCACAAAGTAAAGTGGATTTTATGCATTCTTTCCAAGGAGCTTTGTATCTACATTGTAGTTCTTTCCCTTTTTTGTGTAGACAAGTCCTCTTAGTACATTTAGTGTGTCTTTGAACACGATTGACTAGTTCTTCATAATCATTGTGTAGGTCAATAGATAATATTTGAGACGTGTCTAGTAGACATGGATCATCCATTGGGTTTCTATGTATGATATTGTTTATTTCATATTTACTGCGAGGGTTGGTAGCAGTGACATAGTTGTCAAAGAATTGTTTTGCTCTATCGACTTCTATTTGATTATCCCAATTTAGGGTATCCATGTTTGGTGCATTTTGAAGCCATAGAAATCCATGTATGTTTGCAGAGCCTCTATGTTGCCATTCATATCTATACCAATAATTTGTGGCATGGAGGAGTTTTTCAATGACCCCTTCTCGAAATATTGTGAAATGTTGATGTAGATATAGGGATGTGGTATGTGGGTTTTGAATAATATTATCTGTACATTTTTTGTTGGAAGTAATCGCATTTGGTGTGCTCAATGAAAACAATGTGTGTAAATCAGACCACTTTGTGTCTGCTGCACTTAGTGTGAAGAATAATGTTGGGGACCCTATTTGGTTTATCATGTTTGTTAGATCAGAATGACACTTGTTCCAGTATGACTGTGTGCCTCGTATGGTTGAACCAAAATGCATGAGCTCTTCAGCTAATTGGTTGTTAGGTAGGTTATGTAAGTGGTGATGAAGTTCTTCGATAGTGGTTGGTACATAGTCATCTACTTTTCTTTTGATGAATATGGATGCAAGTGCTTGGCTACGATGACTCATCATTAGATTGAGAATGAAGTATCTAAATCATGGATGCTGTCCAAATCTATTGTCATGGTATCACATAAGATGCAAGGCATATTCATGAAGTTGCACCTCCCTAGCTCGAGGTTGCATGGGTAGTGCAGTTCCATTTGGAAAGAGAGTGGGAAATGCCATATCAAATAGGCCCTCAATAGTGTATTCATTGATGGGGTTTGAGCTTAGATGAGGCCAATTAATGATGGGGTGGTTGTCATTTTCTATATGTATAGATTCCTTTATGATTTGTAACTCATGAGGTTTATTTGGTAGGCTAAACATGAATGATGTTGAATATTCTATTTCATTTTCTTCATCATTGGGATTATTTTTAGATTCCACATATGTTCTTGTTGGTTCTTCATTTTCACATTCCATGGTATGCAGCATGTCTACAATATTTGTAGTTGAATCAGGGAGAATTGCCAATGCATTAGTATTGATTTCAACATCCTTGTAGTAGGGATCATATTTTATTTTGTATGTAAGTGCATTCTGAACATGACTCCTACTAACATAGCAATCATAATGTTTTCCATGTGTACTAATTCTTCGGACTATCAACACATCCAATTCTTTGAGTCTACGTGGCAAAGAGTTTGCAATTGTCTTAATATCTTGAGGGAAGCTAATTGTGTGACCACTATATTTGTATTGGCCACCATGAGCATGAGTAACTTGCAAGATTGGATTTACACGTGCAATGAGCATCTCTTCTACTTGGGTGAGAATTTTAAGCACATTTGGTTGTTCACATGGGTCCATATTGTTATGGATGGAGAATTGATGTATGCCTTTCTTAGCAATGCATCTTCTACAAATAGGATCTTTTTTGTTGAAAAGACATGTATACCAAGGTATCGTTCCTTACAGATGGTACATGTTTGTATGCTTGACAGTGCATCTATTCTATTTCTAATTTTTTTTTATGTCTCTACAAAATTGGCAAACCAATAAATAGCCAATTTGGTTCTAGAACCTATATTTTGTGGCATTTGTGTATACAAATGTGTTTCAGTTTGTTGATGGGACAAACTTATAGAAGCTTCTATGTGGTGACTAATGATTTTTTGTAATGGTTCTTGTAAGTTGTGTGTTCGTTGGATACTATGGTGAACACTTATTTCTTCTTTGTGTCTAGCATAGTACAAGCGACTTCTCTTACGAGCTTGCAATTTTTGTGGATCTGTAGTGGAAAAGAATACAATAAATATAAACTTCTAGATATAAACTAGACACAGACAAACATTCACTTCCATCTCACTCAAAGAAGATACAAACAAAGATAGCAATGATACAAGAAAAGAAAATCTGAAATAAGGTCCTAAATAAAATAAAATTGTGGAATGAAAGAGCACAAATCTAAATACCAGTGCTACAATCCCATAAGTATCCTTGTTGTGCCATGTATCACTCAGGAACACATGAGCAAGTCCACCCTGAAAATAAAGTATAAATATTCAATAGTTAACACTTGTTACTGAGATGTTGCTAGACTGAAAAAACCATTTAGAATTGAGATAAAGTCCAGGATACTAAATTTAAGACAGCTGAGATAGAGTGGATGTGGAGATAAAGTGGATTGTTCTAATTTGTACTATAACAACACGGTAAAATAACTCCTCCCCTATTGAGCTTGCTGCTACAATGAGTAGAAACTGCCAAGCCAAAACGAAGGAAGATTACAAGGCTTTTTTGAAATTTAATAAAGGAGACATCAGATAGAGAGATGGATAGGTCATCAGAGATTTCCAAGGCCTACACAATGGCTTTGATGAGACAGCTCACAATAAGCACATCAATCAAAATTAGAACATTGACATCTTGCTCCCTTGTATATGAATTTTCTCTACCTATTTCAGCTTTGCTCCAAGCAAAGCTTAACTGTGGATTAAATAGATGACAAAAGCAAGAAATTATGCTTTGCAAAAGTCATTCTATAGAAAAAATTTAATACAACAGATTACAAATCAATGAAGACAAAGAAAGAAAACTTAAAAGAAGCCAAAATCCTTGTATGTTTGCTATTGCATTGCAGTAAATTGATTAGAAGGCCCACAAAAAATAGTTCCATCATGATCAACAAGAAAATTATTAGATTATCTATGTTTGTGTAATATTTTCTATTTCTCTATTAATTGGCAACTGTCTTCCTATATAAGGAATTTTGAATATTCAACATAGTAATACTCATGAGAATATCTAACATTTAAAATTGCCATCTATATGATAAAGGGAAGGCATTGTTTCATTGATAATTTAGTTAGGTCCTACCAGTAACTATCTTGTATAGATGTTATTAATCAGAAGTCAAAATATGTTACATCTATTTTTAGAACATAGTTTTCTCCTTTACAGAAAAGGCTTCTATATGGCATTTGTATTTATCTGAAATAAATATAAAATTCAAAAGAAGCCAGTGTTCAACAAGGAGCTCAAATCTATCAAATTTTATCT
Source organism: Sequoia sempervirens (assembly GCA_007258455.2). Classification (NCBI taxonomy): domain Eukaryota; kingdom Viridiplantae; phylum Streptophyta; class Pinopsida; order Cupressales; family Cupressaceae; genus Sequoia; species Sequoia sempervirens. Next base: position 3,057,453 of record VDFB02000002.1, read on the forward strand.
CAATAAAATATAATGCTTATACACAAAATTTATATGGCATAATATAAGAAACATGTGCACTTTTTAAAAGTTCAAAAACAATACAATCATGTTAATGAAAATTCACATCCTACTTCCTTGTGGGACCCCTTAGCCTAGATCATTATGCCCTTATCGATATATCACATCCTATTTTAGCCTGTTTATGGTGAATGGTGATAAACCTGTTGGTTCTTCTGCTCTAGAATTTGATACAGTTTAGAACTAGGTTTGATCTTCATTCTAGCACTCAAACTTTAAGTCTCCATTAGCTCCTAATAGCCTTCTATTGTGTGGTTTCATTTATGGGATTTCTTTTCAATGTTATCTGTATTTGTGTTGTCCAACTTCTTTGGGTTTTACTGGTTTGAGGTTCACCCCCTTCAGTTAGAGATCTGTCATTTTTGTTGCATTAATAACTTTTATAGCTCTTGGAATTCTTTTTAACACTCTTACTTGCTATCCTAACCTATTTAATTTCTCAGTCTCATTGATTTACTTTGGTCATTCTGGGACATTAAAGTATTTCTTACAACTTTTCATTTTCTCTTTTATTGGTGTTTTGCTTTTCCTTTGTCATTTTGCTTATTATTGGATCAATGGTTATCTTATGCACACAAGTCCTTATTTTGATGTTTAACTGATATGTTTCCCTTTAGATACTCTGGATCACATTGATTACGTCTTTGATATTACCTATCAAAAATTTCTTGGTTATCGTAATGTATGAGAAATAATTTAGTAAAAGCTAGCTCTAAACAACATGCTTTGGAGAAAGAATGAAAGTAGATACCAGTGCAACTCTAAGGGTGTGGTTTCACATGTTTTGTTTGTTACTATATTGGGGGAATTGAAATGTTCAATCTAATGTTTAAGACATACAATGCATGGCATTTAGAAAATATGGATAATGAAAAATATGAATCTAATACATGGATGAAAGCTAGCTTTTTCAAAGTTATTTTGTTCTATAGTTTCCAATTGTTAATTGTTCTATAATTTCAACTTTTAGTTATCAAATCTGGATCTTTTTGAGGAGATAATACTTGTGAATGGAAGTTCCACATAATTTGTTAAGTTTCCATGATTTAAAGTGTCAAACCAATAAGCCAAAAGATCATTTTTAAGATGCTTGGATGGAAGGGGGCACCACTTAATATGGACTTCTAAATTTTTATTAACATAGTCTTGACTCCAATAGAAAATTTTGTTGAGGAATTTTGCAGAAAAGAACTGGATGTAGGTTCAATAGCTTTAAAATGTCTTTTACTCCTTTTTTTCAGGTTGATGAGTGTGCATTTCTCAAAAATTTTGATTGGCCCAAGAGTAAATTTGATGTCTTGAGGGAAGCAACATTTGAATATCAAGATTTGCAAAAGTTAGAGTCAGAAGTTGCTTCCTTTGTTGATAACCCAACGCTTTCTTGTGATGCAACCCTTAATAGAATGTTATCTTTACTTGAACTCAAAATGTTTACATAATTATTGTCCTATGAAATCATCCCTACAGATAGACCTATCCTTCCAACTGTCAAACAGATATAGATACTAGTAAATAATGCCCAACAATGGGTGTCATCATCATGTTTTAGCCTTTTAGGGATATGAGTATTATATCTCTTTATACAAAAGTAGCTAACACACTTTT
>VDFB02000002.1:3059217-3329599 GCA_007258455.2 Sequoia sempervirens
CCTCTTTGTCCTCTGCTGTCTTTCCCTTTACCTCTACTTTTGGGGTTTTGTTCTTGCTTCTTTTTTCCTTTCTCCTCTATCTTCAAAGCCATTTGATAGCTTTGGCGGACTGTTTTGAAGTTTACTAAGCTCATATCTTCTTGGATAGACCACTTAAGCCCATTCAAGTACCTTGCTAGCTTGATGCTCTCATCTTCAACCACCTTTGATCTAAGGCACAATTTTTGAAACTCCTCTGTATATGTTTGAACATCCATATCTTTTTGCCTCAGATTGTGTCTTCTCCTATGCAACTGAACTTCATAATCATCAAGGAGATAGGTTTGCCTTATCTTAGTTACCATTCCTCTCCATGAAACTATGGGACCTTTGCCTTCTTTCTCTCTTTCAGATTGTACAAACTTCCACCATGTGAGAGCTGCTCCTCTCAACCTTGACTTGGCCACCTTTACCTTTTGGGCCTCTGTTATGCCATCACACTCAAAGTGATTCTCAATGCTCTCAATCCAGTCTACAACTGAATCAGGGTCCATTTGTCCACTGAAAAGTGGCACACCCTCCAATGCTTTACCACTCAAGGCTTGCAATGCCTTCAAGAATGGTTCCTCTACAAGAACAGGATCAGGTTTTGGAGCTTCCTCCAATTCCACTTCTTTTTCGTTGGCTTCCTGCTCTTCCTTCTACTTTATCTTGTCCTTCATAGTATCTGCTGTCTCTTGGACTTCATCCAAGAGTTTCTCCATCGGAGATATCCTTTCTCTGAGCAACCGGTTATCTTCCTCTTCCTCTTCTACCTTCTTTGCTAGCTCTGCATTTGTCACCATGGTTCCTTCCTCTCATGTATTCTCTCCTACTACTTAGTGGATTGGCTCATTAATCACAATCCTTGAATCTGACTAAGCTCTGATACCAATATGGTGTATGTTACCTCCAAGGTGTGCTTACACTCCAACTAGAAGACCTTTCTCTCAGTCTTCACTCATGAACCTGATGGTTTCAAGGTTCTAAATTGACTTAGATCATTAACTAAGCCCTCCTTTATCTCTGTCACAAGAGTTACTATCCTTGTGCTTCACCTTGGAGGCTTCAACACTCTTTAAAATTGTTGTCTCCTTCACAACCAGCACTTGAAATTTCAATCTTTCACACTACACCTAGAAGATTCTAGATGTCAATCTCATTGCCTGACTTGAACTCTTTGCAGGGGCTTTGAAAATACTATCCTCATGCTTCTTGCATCCATGAAGTTCCATCTTGCTTGGTGTCCACTATCAAACTACCCATTTCCAAGATTTTCCTTTGGTGAGGCCCTATTTCTAGTAGCCCTTACCAGTCTATTTTCTGCCTTTTTCTTTTAAACTTGCCAAACAACCTGTCCAATAATCTTCAATTTTAGACACCCTTTTTGGAGTTTTAAATCTTACATCAAGTCTTAGACCTCTGACTGTACCGTACAGTGGATTCAAACACTCTTGGAGAGGAGGCCTAATTCACCTTGCATCTAGGGTTTCTCTGGTTCTTGAGTCACAAATACCTGCAATTGATTGAAGGAAGCCTGAAACCTTCTAGAATGTAAAGATCCTATCTTGCCCTTCCTGGAAATGTATGGATTCCATACAGTGTTCTTTTCCCCTGCCTTGGTTCTTTCATTTTCCTCTTCCAAACTCCTAACCAGGTCACAAAGCTCACCTAGGGTTTGGGGTTAAAACTCATTGCATGGTTCCTTGTATCTCGTAGTGCTAAGTATTTACAAAAGTGTGGCTCCCTTTCCATATCCTACTGGTCTCCGGAGATTCCCGTGGACAGGGATTATGGGGGAACCATGAGAAATCAAACTAGACTGTTCAAACCCAAAAAAAATAAGTCTCTACAACCTTAAGCAATGTTCACAAAACACTAAAGTAACTCAAAGCCTTTTTCCTACAGGGAGAAATACACTCTATACCATTCAACAAACACAAAAATAGTGAGAAAACTATAAATACAGTGGCTTTTACATGACTGTTTCTCTAGAACTCGGTGAAACTCAGAAAATACAGACTTTAACTATTCCTAGTAATACAAAACTTAACTACAATGCATGTATTCTAAATCAATGAACTATCTAGAAAGGAAAAGATGCGAGAGCATGTTAAGGAAACTCTAATCTAATGCTAAATAGGGAATATAGTTCATAACATCACAGTTGTCAGAAAACACATGGGGTTTTCAAACACAGAAAATATAAAAATCTACTAACTGTCTTTTACTCCACACAACAAAAATTTGATTACAATCCTCTAACTGCTTGCCATGAGCTATTACCTCAATCTTGGAGTCTTTTCCATCATTCAAGGGGAGATTGCTTGCCACCATATCCCTGATTTCAAGGGAATCCAAACTAATTGAATTGCATGCAACCTAACAATGTTGCCATGCACTTTTGCATTATTCTTGCAACTCCTTCCATTCTCCTACATTTTAGGATCACTAACTTCTTGAGTCCGAGCTAACACCCCTTAACTATCCTTTAGTATCTCCAAACAATGAGGATGTGGCTTTAACACATACTAAATGCTTTATAACATAACATATGCTGTCCAAAGCAAAATTAAATACTAATGATGACCTAATGAAGATTTTAGTCCTAGTGACTAACTCTTCACACACAAATGCAAGACCTTCTAAGGTACAAAACAAACACACTGAAATCCTGATTTGGCCAAGATCAGGTTCAAGCCAAAATTATTGTCAGACCAAAAATGGAGGTCAGCCTAGGTGCTCCTGCACCATCCTCCCCAAAATAGGAAATTCAATCCACCCTTGGATTGATCAAGTTAGGATCAATTCCCAACTTCTTGAACTCTGCCTCCTTGATCCATACTGCATCTGAATCAGGTTGTCCATGCCTCTTGATCAGGTGTTCTTTATACTCTTTGGTCCTAGTCTTCTTGTAGACCCTAGTATCCAAGATTTGATCAGCTTGTTTGACGGTAGCAGGGGGCAGTTTGAGTTCTTCAACATCTTGGGTGACTTCATGGATGGTCTGATCCAATTTTAATGGTGGTCCTTTGTTGTGTACAAGGTCTGCAACATTGAAAACAAGGGACAATCCACTGTCATTTGGTAATTGCACTTTGACTGCATTGCTTCCATACTTTTCCAAGATAGGACATGGACCTATCCTCTTCATTTGCAGCTTGTGAGTAACTCCTTTCTACAATCTAGCCTTGTTCAAATGGACCATCACTAAGTCTCCCACATTAAATTGGACTTCCTTCCTATGCTCATCCACCTTAGTCTTATGATTTTCTACCAAGCTTTTCTGATTGTTTCATGAATCTCCTACATTGCATAGGCAAAATCATCTGCATATCCACTTCCCTTGACTCCATCCTTCAACTCTCTCATCTCATAGATACCCCTGGGATGTAAATCATACACAATTTCAAAGGGACTCTTCCCTGTTGACCTATTCACTGTATCATTATAGGCATATTCTGCTTGCCCAATAATCTGATCCCATTATTGACCATACTCCTTGGTCAAGCATCTTAGAAGGTTTCCAAGTGTTCTATTTACCACTTTAGTCTGACCATTAGTTTGGGGATGGTATGCAGATCCAAAAGACAGATTGGTGCCCATTCTTTGCCAAAGAGTCTTCCAAAAATGACTCATAAACTTAGTATCCCTATCTGATAAAATGCTGATTGGTAAGCCATGAATCCTGACTATCTCCTTAAAGAAAAGAGAGGCTATTTGACTGTCATCATTGGTTGTCTTGCAGGGTACAAAGTGAGCCATCTTGCTGAATCTATCTACAACAACATAAACACTATCCATACCTTGCTTTGTCTTGGGTAAACCAACTACAAAGTCCATGCTCAAGCATTCCCATGGTCTAGAAGGGATAGGCAGTGGCTGGTATAGGCCTACATTTGAGGAAGTGCCTTTGGCCTTTTGACACACCACACAACTCTCTACATATTTCCTGACATCTAGGTTCATCTTAGGCCAAAAATAAAACCTTTGAACCAGTTCCTAAGTTTTAGTGATCCCAAAATGACCACTCAATGCACCATTATGCTTCTATTGTATTAAATTTTTCCTAATAGAACCTCTAGGAACACAAAGTTGATTCCCTTTAAACAATAAATCACTTTGCAAGGTGTATTCAACATATTTGCTATGGAAATGGTTCTTATACTCAAGACATACCTTATAAATATTAGCAAAGTCTTCATCATCTGCATATAGATCATTGAAGTGATCTATTCCCATGCTATTCAACTAAATTTCTTGAATGGTGAGAACTCTCCTGCTCAATGCATCAGCCACCTTGTTGAGAGCTCCTTTCTTGTGCTTGATGTTGAAGATGTAAGCTTGCAAGTACTCCACCCATTTCATGTGCCTATGACTCAACTTCTCTTGTGAATTTAGGAAACTGAGTGCTTGATTGTCTGAGTACACAACAAATTCTTTGGGAAGCAATTAGTGCCTCCACTTCCTTAGTGCTTGGACCAATGCATACATTTCAAGGTCATAAGAAGAGTACTTCTTCTTGGATTCACTTAGCTTCTCTGAATGAAAAGCCACCGGTCTGCCCTCTTGGCTAAGAATAGCTCCAATTGCTACATTACTTGCATCACATTCAATGGTGAATACCTTCTCAAAGCTTGGCAACACCAAAATAGGTTGGGAAGCTATCTTTTCCTTCAACAACTCAAAACTCTTGTTAGCTTGCTCATTCCATACAAACTTAGTTTTCATGCATCCTTTAATGGTATCCAACATAGGAGCACAAATTGCACTAAACTGTCTGATGAATTTCATATAATACTGAGCAAGACCATGGAAGCTTCTTACCTCTGTTGCTATCTTTGGAGTAGGCCAATTGAGAATGGCTTCTACCTTGCTGCTGTCCATCTTCAAGTTGCCATGTGATAGCACAAATTCAAGGTACACCAGCTTTGTTTTGATGAACTCACACTTTTCCAGATTGATCATCAGCTTCTCTTCTTGCAGCTTCTTGAAAATCAACTCAATGTGTTGGAGGTGCTCTTCTCTTGTTCTGCAATAGATTAGTATATCATCAAGATACATTACTACAAACTTGCCAATATAATCCTTGAGAATTTCATTCATGAGTCTCATGAATGTGGAGGGGGCATTAGATAATCCAAATGGTATAACTAGCCACTCATAGAGACCCTCATTGGTTTTGAAGGCTGTTTTCCACTCATCACCTTCATGTATCCTAATTTGATGATAGCCACTCTTTAAATCTATCTTGGTATAGTACCTAGCTTCACCTAGACAATCCATGAGATCTTCAATCCTAGGAATGGGAAACCTATACCTGATGGTTATCTTGTTTATTGCCTTGAAATCAATGCAAAGCCTCCATTCTCCTCCTTTCTTGGGAGCTAAGACAGTGGGTACTACACAAGGACTAATGCTTTTCCTAATGAGACCTTGGTCAAGAAGTTCTTGAATCTGCCTAGCTATTTCCTCATTTTGTTGAGGTGTCATCTTGTAGGCTGTTTTGTTTGGAAGGGTGGCTCCTGGTATCAAGTCTATCCTATGACTTATGGCTCTTTTAGGAGGTAAGGTTGCTGGTTGACCACTACTTACAATGCTTTCATAGGTCTGCAACAAGTCTTGGATCTCCTTTGGTAGTTCTTGCTTTTCAACTACCTTCTCTTTGCTTACTTTTCTTGGCTTGATCATTACTGCATAGCCAATTCCTTCTCCTTCTTCTAAAGCTTTTAAGAACTCTTTTTCACTAGCTATTAGTAGCTTAGAACCTGCTGTCTGCACCTCAATATCTTCTAACAAAGATTGAATCTTGTAGGTTACATTGTCCTTCTTGAAGGTATATGAATTCTTAGCTCCATCATGCACAGCTTGATGGTCAAATTGCAAAGGCCTACCTAGGAGAAAGTGGCATGCATCCATAGGTAACACATCACACAAAAATTTTTCTTTGTACTTTCCAATTGAAAACTCCACCCATGCTTGTTCATTCACCAAGACATGCTGACCCTTATTGAGCCATGTGACCTTGTAAGGATTATTGTGAGGTATTCTTGTCAATTTCAGTTTGCTAACTGCCTCCTCTGACACAATATTGTCAGTTGAACCTGAGTCTATAATGACCTTGCACACTTTCCCCATCATCTTGCATTTTATCCTAAACAAGGACCTTCTTTGGCTTGGCTCCTCTTTCACAGGTTCTTTGATCAAAGTACTTCTCATCATGAGATTCTCACCTTCCTCAGAATTCAAAGGCACCTCAGGTTGCTTATTTGCTATAGCTAACTCATCTTGAATCAGATTGGTTCTCTTATCTCCTCCATGAGAAGTGCTACCTTTCTCTGGACATCTGTAGGCTGGGTGTCCCAATTGGTTGCAATGATAGCATTTCATGTTGGTGAAGTAGCTGCCTCTCACTTGTCCACCACTTCTTCCTTTGGAGCTGAAACCTCTTCCTCTACCACCTCTAATAGAACTTCCTTCTTGCTGTTTAAAAAATCTGACTTCTCCTTGGGCTCTTGATTCTGAGCTTCTTCCACTATAACTTCCTCTTTGTCCTCTGCTATCTTTCCCTTTACCTCTGCTTTTGGGATTTTGTTATTGTTTCATTTTTCCTTTCTCTTCTATTTTCAAAGCCATTTGATAGCGTTGGCAGACTGTTTTGAAGTTTACCAAGCTCATATCTTCTTGGATAGACCACTTGAGTCCATTCAGGTACCTTGCTAACCTGATACTCTCATCTTCAACCACTTTTGATCTAAGGCACAATTTTTTAAACTCCTTTGTATATGTTTGAACATCCATATCTTTTTGCCTCAGATTGTGTCTTCTCCTATGCAACTGGACTTCATAATCATTAGGGATATAGGTCTGCCTTATCTTAGTCACCATTCCTTTCCATGAAACTATGGGACCTTTGTCTTCTTTCTCTCTTTCTGATTGTACAAACTTCCACCATGTGAGAGCTGCTCCTCTCAACCTTGACTTGGCCACCTTTACCTTTTGGGCCTCTGTTATGCCATCACATTCAAAGTGATTCTCAATGCTCTCAATCCAGTCTACAACTGAATCAGGGTCCATTTATCCACTGAAAAGTGGCACACCCTCCAATGCTTTACCACTCAAGGCCTGCAATGCCTTCAAGAATGGTTCCTCTGCAAGAACAAGATTATTCTTTGGAGCTTCCTCCAATTCCACTTCTTTTTCCTTGGCTTCCTGCTCTTCCTTCTGCTTTATCTTGTCCTTCATAGTATCTGCTATCTCTTGGAATTCATCCAGGAGTTTCTCCATCTGAGATATCCTTTCTCTGAGCAACCGATTATCTTCCTCTTGATCTTCTACCTACTTTGGTAGCTCTGCATTTGTCACCATGGTTCCTTCCTTTGGTGTATTCTCTCCTACTGACTCAGTGGATTGGCTCATTAATCACAAGCCTTGAATCTGACTAAGATCTGATACCAATATGGTGTATGTTACCTCCAAGGTGTGCTTGCACTCCAACTAGAAGACCTTTCTCTCGGTCTTCACTCATGAACCTGATGGTTTCAAGGTTCTAAACTAACTTAGATCATTAAATAAGCCATCCTTTATCTCTATCACAAGAGTTACTATCCTTGTGCTTCACCTTGGAGGCTTCAACACTCTTTAAAATTGTTGTCTCCTTCACAACCAGCACTTGAAATTTCAATCTTTCACACTACACCTAGAAGAGTCTAGATGTCGATCTCATTGCCTGACTTGAACTCTTTGTACGGGCTTTGAAAATACTATCCTCATTCTTCTTGCATCCATGAAGTTCCATCTTGCTTGGTGTCCACTCCTCAAACTACCCGTTTCCAAGATTTTCCTTTGGTGAGGCCCTATTTCTAGTAGCCCTTACCAGTCCATTTTCTGCCTTTTTCTTTTAAACTTGCCAAACAACCTGTCCAATAATCTTCAATTTTAGACACCCTTTTCGGAGTTTTAAATCTTACATCAAGTCTTAGAACTCTGACTGTACCGTATAGCGGATTCCAACACTCTTGGAGAGGAGGCCTAATTCACCTTGCATCTAGGGTTTCTCTAGTTCTTGAGTCACAACTACCTCCAATTGATTGAAGGAAGCCTAAAACCTTTTGGAATGTAAAGATCATATCTTGCCCTTCCTAGAAATGTATGGATTCTGTATAGTGTTCTTTTCCCCTACCTTGGTTCTTTAATTTTCCTCTTCCAAATTCCTAACCGGGTCACAAAGCTCACCTAGGGTTTGGAGGTAAAACTCATTGCTTGGTTCCTTGTATCTCCTAGTGCTAAGTATTTACAAAAGTGTGGCTCCCTTTCCATATCCTACTAGTCTCAGGAGATTCCCATGGATAGGGATTATGGGGGAACCATGAGAAATCAAACTAGACTGTTCAAACCCAAAAAAAATAAGTCTCTACAACCTTAAGCAATGTTCACAAAACACTAAAGTAACTCAAAGCCTTTTTCCTACAGGGGGAGATACACTCTATACCATTCAACAAACCCAAAACAGTGAGAAAATTATAAATACAGTGGCTTTTACATGACTGTTTCTCAAGAACTCGGTGAAACTCAGAAAATACAGACTTTAACTATTCCTAGTAATACAAAACTTAACTACAATGCATGTATTCTAAATCAATGAACTATCTTCAAAAGAACATATGCTAGAGCATGTTAAGGAAACTCTAATCTAATGCCAAATAGGGCATATAGTTCATAACATCACGATTGTCAGAAAACACACGGGGTTTTGAAACACAAAAAATATACAAATCTGCTAACTGTCTTTTACTCCACACAACAAAAATTTGATTACAATCCTCTAACTACTTGCCACGAGCTATTACCTCAATCTTGGAGTCTTTTCCATCATTCAAGGGGAGATTGCTCGCCACCATATTCCTGATTTCAAGGGAATCCAAACTAATTGAATTGCATGCAACTTAACAATGTTGCCATGCACTTTTGCATTATTCTTGCAACTCCTTCCATCCTCCTACATTTTAGGATCACTAACTTCTTGAGTCTGAGCTAACACCCCTTAACTGTCCTTTAGTATCTCTAAACAATGAGGGTGTGGCTTTAACACATACTAAATGCTTTATAACATAACATATGATGTCCAAAGCAAAATTTAATACTAATGATGACCTAATGAAGATTTTAGTCCTAGTGACTAACTCTTCACACACAAATGCAAGACCTTCTAAGGTCCAAAACAAACAAACTGAAATCCTGATTTGGCCAAGATCAGATACAAGCCAAAATTATTGTCAGACCAAAAATGGAGGTTAGCCTAGGTGCTCCTGCACCAGTACTACAATGTAATATTTTTTATAAATTCTTTTGTAATGTCATGTATGTAAGTTTTTGTTAAAAGTGGATTTTTCATTGTTCATGTAAGGTCTTCTTCTTAGGGAATAGTGTGCGTAATGTCTCCAAGAGAGGACAAGTCAAGGATATCAAATCACCACTTATGGGATTCCTTGTTCACTTCATTCGACAAAGGGAGATAATATGGTTAGAATTATCACACTCTTGGAGGACATAAAACCAAATGACACCACCAAGAAAAGGACATGTCACAAGAAAAAGAAAATCATGCCATGAAATATACTGAAAGATGTCATCGATGTTTCCCCCCACTTTAAAGCAGTTGCTACACCATCACTGTGAGAATTTTTTTTAAAGTAGCCAATGTTTTTCCCTAAGACATGAGAGCTTTCCTTGGAAAATCCTATTCCAATTCATATGTTTTCAAAATAAGCTACATCATGAAATAGGAAGGAAGGGTTTCCCCCACAAATACATAAGGGATCTATGGATTCAGGTTTAGTATGTCTTGCTACAATGTTGTCATAGAGCATGCAACTATCATCATTCCCCAAATACTCATAGAACTAAAAGAATGACACAAAGAGAGTGCAAACAAAGAAAAATTCTTTCAGGTCAACATGGAAGAGACTTAAATGTCTTGATGCTTTGGATCATCCCCAAAAGGAAAACATAAGACAAGTGAAAAATGCTTACAACATAAAGAAGAATGAAGGTACATATAGTGGAATGCACAAAAATAGAGAGATACATCAAACAAAACAACATGAGGGATCACATTATGCACATGAAATCATATAAAGAGAACATGAAATTGAAAAAACACTAGTAAGGAACATGTGAGTCAACTAAAAGTAGGTTGTTTGCATCCCAATCCTAGTCAGTATAAATGGAAGGCAGACAACTAGCCAAAGGGACAAGAGCAAGTGTCAAACTAGGGAAAGCACTAGGTTCAACACTCTTTTTATGAGATTTATCATTTAAGCTCATAGAGAAAAAAAACAATGTATTCAACTCATCTTGCACTTCTTCATCAATCTTTACAATGTCAATGTCATCATATAGATTTATCACAAAGGGAGGTTGAATGAAAATGTCCATGGAATTCTCTTGTTTATGTTGTGGTGAGGAGATAGAGTCATCATGCATTACTTTAGGTAAGTTTGGATTTTGATTTTCTATGTTGTTGTCTTCTTGATTTCATAACTTACAAGAAATAACATGTCGTCTATTCCTATGCTCTCTAGCACTTTCATTCCTTTTTAATCTATTGTCAATTTATGTTTGTGTAACAATGGGTTTGTCAATTATAGGTGTCTTCTATTCCTTGGGAGAAATAGAAGAAACAATATAATAGCTTGTTCAACTTCTTTCTCTTTAGCTTTGTAAACTTTTTTGACTTTAGGACATATAACAAGATTGTTTGTGTTATCTTGTGGCCTCTTATAGGAAATGGTAGGGGTTTTTCTATAGGTTGTTGTACGTTCAGAAGGGATTTTAATTTGATGATTGCTTCGTCAAGGATAGGTGTTTCAGTTATAGGTTGAGGCATGTTTCGAAGGGATAATTATGCTATTTTCTTTGCCTTGAACTTTTGATATGATTTGAAAAATAAATCCTCACGAGGTTCGATAGGTTCCATAGGCTTAGGCCAAAAAAAATCTAGTGAAAAATTCCCTCTAGCCAAGGCATGATTAAATTCACTATGATGCACAATAAAGATATCATTTCCAAATGGAAACATTAGACATTTATGCACAACTGAAGGGATGGAATTCATGGAGTGAAGCCATTGATAGCCTAGCTTTACATGAAATTTTTTCGATTGTGGGATGATGGAAAATGAGATAGTTAATGTTTTCAATCCAAGTTTTAAAGGGGAATCTATTGAGCCTATCGTAGGGAAAGCAAACCCATTATGCATCTTGGTCCATTATTTCAATTTGTATATTTTTTATTGATATAGCTCATGCACATATAAGAATTCTTCAATGATCACATTCTCTCTATAGAAGGGATCAATCAATATCCTATTAGTGGGCTTGTCATTGATTCAGCCAGCTATGTAAAGAGGACCATCAGGTGCATGCTTAAGTATGTCATTTTGTGAGAAAGCAATGTCAAGAGGCTTTTTAGTTGAGCCCTTATGAGGTATAGCTTTGAAAAAAGCTACTGTTTCAATTGGTTGTTCTTCATTTATGTTTTCATCATCCTTGTCAACATTCATCACTTCATTGCTCATTTTGCTAGCTTTAACAAATGAAATATTGTGCTTATGCATGGGATTTGTAAATATTTGCAAATTTTGATTAGGAGGAACTATAGACTTATTACCTTGATCATTCACACCTCTGATTTGAAGTTGATTATTGTCAATAAGGTCTTGCATAAGATGTTTAAGATGCTTATAGTATTATGTACCATGTTCATTTTGTTGATGGTAACGACAATAAGAATTTTTTTGAAAGCCTCTAGGCAATGTTATATTAGGGTCATGTTCATGAACATGAGGTACTATAAGAATAATGACAATAAGAATTTTTTTGAAAGCCTCTAGGTAATGTTATATTAGGGTCACGTTCTCAAACAAGAGGTAACATAAGCATATTCTTTTCAATAAGCTACAACATGATATTATGAAGGGTTTTGGGTACAAAGGAGTGAACTTTGTCTCCCGTTCCCTGAAAGGAGTTGTCATCTTGATAGCACCCACTTGATTATTAGTTAGTTGACTTGTTTGAGGGGAATTTATTTGTAAAAAGCCCTTATTCTACTTCTCGAATTTTTGATAGCTATTTTGAGTTGTAGATTCATATTTTTCAGTACAATTGGGGGGATTTTTCACATCACAACTATAAGTCAAATTTTGATAATCACAAAGGGCTATACATAATTGTGTGAATGATGGAAATATCAACATTTAAAGTTTTCTTTAGAGTTTATCTTGTAAGTTGGCAATAAAAATTCATTGAAGGTCGACATCAGGAATCTTAATGTTTACTTGTGAATAAAGTGTTTGGTATCTTGCTATGAAATCAATCATTTTCTTATCCTCTTTTTGTTTGCATGTCATTAGATTAGAAAGGGTCATCTTGGGAGCGATGTGAATATGAAAGTGGTTGTAAAATGCATCAATGAGTTCATTGAATGGACCAAGCAAATTATTCAGCAAAGAAGAGAACCACTCTAAAGTGGTATCTGTCAAGCACCTAGGGAATAACTTAACTGAAATTTTACCCTCAAAGATGAAATCACTACAAAAGGCTATGGAAAAAGAAACATGGCTTATAGGATATCCTTTTCCACCATATTTCTCGAATTGAGGGACTTCTATACCTTGTGGCATTTGTGCTCTTAATATGCCAAAAGATAGCAGGTTGGATTTGATGTATTGCAAAGGTTGATTGTTGTTGTTTTGTTGTAATGTTGCTACTTGTTGTTGGAGGGATGTCATAGTTTGCAAAAGGGAGTTTAGGATAGGATCATTTTGGTTGTAAGGTTGAGGGGTATAAGGTGGAGTGGTATATGTATGCGAAGGTTTAGTGAATTGTAGGTTTGTGATGGTGGATTGTTGAGGAGTTATTTTATTCAAATGGACAATGCTGGAAGTATTTCCTATGAGAATACCTATGGAAGTGTACACAATGCTAGTAGGTATGATTGTTGTGGTTAGTTGAATGGTTGCAATAGGTTGTAAGGTTATTGTAGGTTAAAAGGTTGTTGTGGGTTGTGTACTAGTGTATGCAGGAATGGACATTGGTATCATGGAGGATGTAATTGGAATTTCACCTTGGCTTAGAGTAGACCTTGAAGCTTGGGTGGAAGTAGTGATGGTGTTATTAACAAGGGGCAGACTAGTTGTAGGAGATGGAGTCATGGGAAGTATAGTATGCAAACTATGAGCCATGGAGGGTTTATTATCAATACTATCAGAAAGAGAGTTAGGAAACCCAAGATCCATGAAGAGTGAGATATCGCAAGATGACATGCATATCAGGTTCACCATTAATGATTAGGTGGAAAATATGGGTTTACCAAAATGATAAACCACTATGCTTTTCACCCTAATATTATGTGATTTTGTGTGTGATAAGATACCAATAACAAGCACAAACTAACCCTAACTATTGTAGCAACTACGAGGGAAGATTTTAGAGCTCAAAATGGTGTGTACCTTGCTATAAGAAGTCTATTTTTAGGACACAAAGGACTCATTCACCTTTGTTGGTGAGTAGGTCCCTATTAGGGTTTCTAAAACTAAGATCTAGGTTATTTTCCTTTATGTATGCACTCACAGATCCTTGGTTGTTAGCTCTCAAAAACCTATAATAAATTATGTAGCTTCCTTTCTTTGTTCTTGCATGCTATGAAGGTCAACTTTGCAACTTGACAAATTTGACAATTTTGCTCTAAACTTCTTCTCCACTTGATCTTCAACCTATAAATCTACAAATACACACTCAAGAGGAGAAAAAATTGTTGATTTTTAGTGAATAAGGGTTTTCCCAAGTCAAGAATCTTGTAGGTAATCAAAATGTGAATGGTGATCCTAGACCTACACAAACACAAAGAACAAACACATTATTAGTCCAATATGCAAGTTAGAAACAACATTCCCCATGAAATTCATTTGAAACATGAAAACAAGAAATAAGTGAAGAAAACAAGTAAAAAACTCTATTAAATCCTATTTTAATGTCCAAACTCTCAATCCCATGGGGGAATTGGTGCCATTTTAATCTTGAAAATGGCCCTTTCCCAATTCCTTGCAAGCTTGATGATCAATGGTGAATATTTGATGCTCCTTGATGAAATTTCTCCATAACCTAGCTATGAAAGTATGAAAATGGATGAAAAATGGATGAGCTTGATTCAAAACATGAAAATGATAACTTTGCACAAATTGTGGATGAAAATGCCTAAGATTTTGGATCCAAAATCAATAAGAAAGCCTTCTAATTATAGAAGTCAAAGATGGAAGAATAGGAAAAATGGATGAATGTGAGATCAAACACCAACCAATAGCACAATACCACTTGTAAAGATGTGAGTGGAAAAAGGTGGAGGAAATTTGGATGAATGTGGAAATTAATGCAATTAGGTGGAATTTCAAAATTGGAGAAGTAACATGTTGGAGGGAGAAGAAAAATGGAGTTAATGCCACTTGGCTCAAGGCATAGGACATGTAAGAGGCATTTAAGGCCTTGTTGGATGTACAAGCCCATTTGGGGGGAGATTCCAATTTGGAGGAATATTCCCACTTTGATACCCTTTTTGAATGAAAATAGAGATTTAATAAATTAATTAAATGTATTTTCATGTGCAAGTTGCAAAAGCTAGAGGATTTGATGGATTGGGATTAGGATTAATCAAGATTTGATTAATTTAGATAGAATTTAGTTAATTTGACAATTTTATTTAGATTTTTGGATTTAAATAAATCAAAATGAGAAGAATAATGATTTTAGACTTAATTAAATAAAGTTTGATTTATTTAATTAAAGAGAATGGTGTTAGTTTTGAATCAAATAAAGATAAATTTATTTAATTTAAATGAGATGACTTTAGAGATTAATTAAATAAAATGAATTATTTAATTAAAAGAGGGACAATAGGATTAATTAAATAAAATGATTTATTTAATTAAGAGATGAAATGTGATGAATTTAATTAAATAAGGATTATTTAATTAAATGACTAGCAAAGGAGATGATTAAGGACAAATTAGTGTTAGTAATTAGGAATAGGTGTATAGGATCAATCTATACATTTTATGTGTCTACACAAACCAAATGATGAAATAATATAATTGAAGCATGAAATATGAAATATGTAATGTTGATACCTTGGAAGTTGTCTTGGAGTGTAAATCTGCAATCTAACATGAAGTGGCCATGAAGAATGTAGATCTTTATCCTTGAGTAAGATGTGAAACAATGCTCATGATAAGATCTTCAATGCTACATCCAGTATCTTAGGTCAACAACATGCATGAATGCACTATGCCTTAGACATGATGAAATGATCTTGAGTTGCTACAATAAACTCTTGATAATTTTCCTTGAAAAAACTTTGAAATGCTCTTGTAATTCTCTAATTACTAGAAAAATTGAATGCTTAGGCCTCTGTAAACTTGCTAGGAGAAACAATGTGAATTAACCCATTATTTATACTAAATCTAGAGATTAACCCTAAAATTCAAACAATTCAAGAAAACATCAAATCTGGAAATGAATATTACTAAAATCCGACCAAAATGAAATTCAAAAAGGGGGTCCTCATTGAGGGAGGACCCATTTTCCACCTAGGGAGAATGGGTCTTAGCACAAGTTTCCAAGACCTTGCCTTGGAGGGGTGAAATAAAATGAAAAACCCATGTTAAATATGCAAAGAAAGGGGGGTCCTATAGAGGGAGGCCCAACACCATTTTCTAAGACCTTGATTTTTCCTAATTAAATGTTTTACAATTTGAATTATGGGTGTCAGGATGGATCCCTAGAAGGTCTCACATGTAAGGCTTAAATTTGAATTAAAGGGACTAACTAAGTATAATTAATCATAATTAATTAATGATACCCTAGAAAAGTGTGGAAGTGTGTTACAAAAATTTAAAACACCATAAATAGGGTACAATTTAGGTGCATTTTATTAAAAAGAGGCCTGAGATCAATGTGAATGTGTACAACACATTACAACATTAGACCTATGCAAAATTAGGTCAATTCAATGCTAATTCTTCCCAAATTAAGTAAGGAAAAGGGGTACCTTTTTTGTTACTACAAAAAATTAAAAATCAACATATCATATTTCAAATAGGGTTATTTTTGTCATCATAGGTCAAATATATATCTTAATTGCATTTACAAATTTTTAGTAGGTCACATTAAATCTAAAATAAAATCTAAAAGTGTTCATTGCATTCATTTAGGCATCTTACATATAGTCAAAAAAAGAGTGCATGGTTTTGTTGTAAAAAGACATCAAGATCTTCATTTTTAGATTTTTCACTTTGGGATTAGTAAGTTGCACTTAAGATCTAAAAATTACATTTGGAATATCATTTTGTTGTTTAAAATTTTTGAAAATTGCTTGGATAAAATTGCTTGCATACATTCATTTTGCATTACATAATTATAAATTAGTAAAATTATAGAATATTATTTACTATTAGACCTCTACTATCACTAAATAGAACAATTTAACAATATTATACATATTGAAATCTTGAATTTAACAATCTAGGGTATCTTACCACCTTTGACCAAACTATTTTTGCTTAGAATTTTGTGACTAAACCCTCTAATGATCTTCTATCTAGATCTGCATTCATTTTTTTTCCTATTATGTTACAATAGTCTAAACTCCTATGCCTATATCTCATTGTCATAATGGCTAATTGTTTTCATAAAATGTTGTCTTCTTTTAAATCTTTGGTGGATGTTTTATGCAGTGTGTTTTGAAAATGACTACTTCAGACGAGGAAACTCATATTCCTTCATCTCCCAATGTTTATCTCCTTAATGAGGATATCTTGAGATAAATTGAAGAAGTTTTTATAATTGAAATAAATAATACATTTCCTAACCTTGAAAATAATGTGGTCATTTATCTTTCAACAATCTACAACACCTACCATACTTCCATTTGACATGTTTTCTAGATCATATGAATAAAATGATTTACAATTCATACCCCAACCCATGCATGTACACAAGTACCCATTGATAACAATCACAATGAGCCATACCATTTAGTGATCCTCCATCTTATAAAAACAAAGTCACCAATACACATGCTAGCTTGGAACAATTCTATGGACAAGGCTTTAGGATCTTGAAAATACAAGGGTGTGATACAACTTAGAATGAACATGGATACTAAAAGGTATAGGCTACCAAGGTCCTCTAGCTTCATATCAGACATTGCTCCATCCTCCAAACAACACAAAACTCATGGTCCTATTAGAAAAGTCTTATTACTTTATCTACATCCCTTTTTTGAGATTTAATGCACTTTATGTACACTTTTATAAATTGGATTCATCACACTCCAATGTATGAATGAAATAAGAGACACTAAATGTAAGAATAAAATTAAATACTTTTGTGTGTATTAGAGAACATTTAGATAAACTACTGATGGATGTCATATTTTGAAGAAGAAATTTGAAGAATTAGATCCTCACAATGATAAATATGCTAATATAATAGATTAAATTGCATTCATTGTTGCTCCTTTCTAAGTGGTAGTTGTAGTGTCATGTGATACCCATTACCATACATGGGGGCATAAGTTTGGTTTTATGAAATCATATTTCATTTTGTAAGGAGCAACATGTTATCAATGTTCACTTTGGCTCATCTTTATTGCTACACTTGGGCACCAAGGGTTTGGTAGCTTGGTGTTGGGGGAAAGGGTTAGCTAACTTGAAAAGGACATATATTACATCGCATGAGGTAATTTTTGTGTAAGAAATGGTCCCTTTTTAGTGATGATATCATACATATCCTAGAAATTGTCACTTCATTAATGGTAATATCACATAAATGTTTTGTTAATGCCTTCTTTATGATGGTATTAGGCTTGATATCTCCTAAAATTGTGACTCTTGGCATTTTATGTTCCCTTTTGTGGTAATACTATGATTAGTATTCCATAAAGTGTGATCCTTCATTTCATGATTTTTCCTCTCTTACTAGTGGTATTATGTATGATATTACATAAGGTGTGACCTCCTATGTGTTGAGAAGCATCCCTTGATGCATTTTGATGCACCCTTTGTGGTGGAGTTATTTATAGTACTCCTTGAGATGTGGATTTTTGATATTCATCCCTTGTGACATTAAAATTTGTGTACCCCCTTAGGTAATTTTTGGTTTGTCCCCTGTGATGTTAAAATTTGTACACTCCCTAAGATGATTTTAGGTTTTTCCCCTATGACATTATATTTTGTACACCCCCTATGGTCATTTTTTGTCCCTAGTGATGTTAAGCTTTATGTGCTCCTTGAAGCGAGATTTACAAGATAGTACATGGATTTAGCATAATGTAGCTTGTTGGTTCATGAACTTGAGAATCTTTTTTAACACATGTTTAGCTAGCATAACACAACTTGCTAGGCAGTAGATCCATGTAGCTTTTGAGTGATTTAGCATAGCATAACCTGCTAGTCCTCATAGGAGCATTTTTTTGTTTAACATGCATGTGAGATATGATGTTTGGTATTTGAGATAAATTTAAGATTGAGGTCTCTTTCCTTACTGACTCAAATCCTTGTAGTACTAAACTTGTACTTGTGTTTTGTGTCTTTTGTGTGTTCTCTTTTTGTTTATGTTATGTTTATTTTATGTTCATGTTTTGTGTTGTATTTTTGGCATGTATATTTTGTGTTGTCATATTGGATTTCATACATGTGTGTTCCTTTGTCCCTATATTGATTTTCCATAAAATATTGAATCCTAGGGGCTTATACACTTCCCCTAGACTCATTGCGATCCCTTCAATATTTAGACAACTGAAACCCTCTTGACATATTCTTACTTTAGTGTGAGTATGAGTGTCTATTCATACTCTCACTAAAGCAGGGGATAAATGTAGTGTCATAAATTGTCTCCCTTGACAATTTCACACTAGGTTTTGCTCCCTCCTATTTGTTTAGAGCTGATTATGTCCCTAATTTTCTAAATTATGAATTTTGTGGCACATTTTAACATTTATCAAAAAATAAAATGTGCAAGATCAAAGTATGCATTTAATACTTTTCTCTCAACACTTTGGATCCCTAAAAATTTGAGATTTGGTTTAGGGCACCCAGTGCCATAGACCTTTTAATTTTGATCCAAATTTAAATATGTTGGTGTTGATAATTTATTATTTAAAATTCAAATCATAATTGTCAGCTATCAAGATTTAATTTTTGAGAAATTAGAAGAGTTGCATATAAATACATAGTATTTTCATAATTTGATTATTAAGCAATATTGAAGAGCAATTATTATACGTCAAAATCAATTCAAGAGCAATCAAGAGTAGAATTTATAGAATTATGACAAAATTTTATCATCCAAGCATCATGCCAAACTTTATGTGAGTTTGTTCATGTTTATCCATGCATTTTATTTGTGAGTGTGAAGGAGGGTATTCACTACTCCCAAGTCCCATGAAAAAAAGTGTCTAAAGGGAGTAAATTTCCCTTGGTCACCTCAAGAATAACTTAAAGGGAATCGGATAAAAAGGAAGGGCAAGCTAAGCTCTACTTTCTCTGTTTTTTGAGGGAGGATTTTGGGAAATGGGTGAACAAATTGTAGAGGTCTCAGACCATAAACTGACTGGCTCTTGGTTAGAGGATGATAGAACATGAGGTGGATGAAAAGATGATGCACTACTATCTTAGATACTATAGTGCACAAAAATGTATCCCTTTATATTTTCACACTTGTTTGGGTCCTCCCTGCTAAAATTTGGCTCATTTATGCCTTAATTAGTCCTATTTTGCATCCAAAAGCTTCATTAAAATCAATTTTCTATGGATAATCCTAACATCTGACAAATGAAAAATCATAATTTAATGTTCGAGGTTATGTGTTCCAAATCTAGTGATTTGGGACTCATACACTATCTTGGGCATATGGGTCCCACTTAGGTCTCAAAACCTAATTTTAAATGTTACATTGAACAAGACACTTCTTTAGATTTGTGTCCTAGGTTTAAGCCACTAAGAATCATATGCCCAACCTAGCGTATGATTCTTGCTTTAACTTGGACCTATTTTGAATCAAATTCTTGGTGGGATTTTATTGTCCTAGATCTTATGTCAGCTTGTAGTGTTGTAATTTTGGGAAATTAGGCATGGATATGTGCAGGATCATGATGGGCCAAAAAGTTGCGATATCATGGGTATGTGTAGGGTTTGTGGCTGAAAACTTTTTTTCTCCCAAAATTGATGAAATGAAAATGGTTTTTAAAGGAGATTCTTAGCTTTCCACCAATATAAATTATGCTTTACTTTCAATTTAATAAATAAATATTATTCATTTTCTATTTGAATTATGACTAAAGTCCTATTAATAGGATTATTGAAAAACATTTATAGCTTTCAAAAGGTATCACATTTTTTGAATCTAAAACATGCGTCACATTCTTTACTCCGCATACTATAGGATTAAAAAAATAAATCATGAAGTTTTGACCAAGTTAAGGTGGTCAGACATAATAGTTTTTTATAATTTTTTAAAAATTGTAATAAAAAATTCATAATTAATTATTTACTAGAAAAAAAATTATAAAAAAATATGCATCACATTGGGACATGAGTCCTCTATCTAAAATCTTATAAAAATATATTATCATTTTATTGTGGTTAGGGTGGTTAGACAAACACCTACTTCTTATTTTTTTCTTGAAATTTAAGTGCTACAACATTGAAATTTCAAATTTTCACTAAATATATATATTTTTTAAGTAAACGTAGTAGTTTAGAAACTACATTCAAGTTGCTATAGATTCTACTCTTACATATTTTTGAAATAATATAGATAAATTATTCAAATTTTTATGTCAAGTTGCCTAACTCTAATTTTTTTGAATTTTATCATCACTTAAGGGCCTATTTTTTCCTTGATGATCCTACACATACCCACATAAACATGTATAAATATAAGGTTATTTCACATAATTTCATCTAAGCAATCCTAGATCTTCACAAGAGAATTTGAAGAAGATTATTGCAAGAATCAAAGATCCATTATCATGTCAAAGGCTTGATAATTCATGCATGTGGTTTTGAGCTAATGTTGTGATGTATTGTTCAATATCAATTCAAGTATTCAAAGGAATTATCTTCCATCAAGAATCATGATCAAGATCTACATCCATTGAGGCTACTTCATGCTTGTTTGCAGATCTACAAGGTTTCAAACAAGGTTGTATTGCTTCATTTTATGTTTCATGTTTCATTTCATTCATGCTTTATTTCTCATTAAGGTTTGATTACCAAAATGGGGTTTTACCAAGGAAAAGCCCCATTCCCTAAAAAAATAAAAAAATTCCCTCTCTTTGTATGTTGCAGGTTTATAAGTTGAAGACAAAGTTGATCTGATGCCTTCAAAAGTATCAAAATTGTAAAGTTGCTTAAATTTGCAAAGTTGTCATAAGAAGTTTTCAAGGATCACAAAAACTCAAATCTAGACCAAGATATCCAACTTATTTACATGAAACTAGTGGAAAAATTCTTATTTAATTCATATTAAGAGGCTCACAAAGTTTCAGTTCAAAATTCTGCTCCTAGGACACTTTTCACATTTCTTTGGGACACTTTGCAATAAAGCAGGACTAAATCACCACCTTGGGTGAATGAGTCCCTATATAGCTCTTTTACTAGTTTTCAAAGGATTCTGATTAGTCACCTGAAGTTTCAAGGTTCTAACTAGAAACTATAGACTAGGACTAAATCACCCAACTTGGTGTATCAGTCCTAGTGCACTTTAGAAACATCAAATTTTAGGGTTTTCAGATCTTGTTTAGTCATTTTCAATCCTCCAAGTACTTTTTTGTTTCTCTTTGTTTATCAATCTGATTTCATGTTCTTAAGTTTTTAGGGTTTAATGTATATATGCTTGCATTTCCCCCTTTGAAATTTCATTTAATGGCGAACCCCCCATTTAATCGCATTCAAAGAAACCCAAATCCTTCCCTCAATTGAGTCACTCAGTTGAGGGATCTTGGTTTCCTAATGAACTAAAGTGTGAAATAGGTCTCCAAAGTTGTCTATCTCCTAAAAGGTAGACACATCCTATTTCCCTTGTGTTCAGACATAAATTAGCATGTCCTACGAATGGAGATACAAGTTCATAGACTGAAACTCATAGGGCATGTTGAAAACTTGAATCTTAAACTAACAGTTTAATAGTAAACAAAGAAATGCATGAAATTTAAAGAAACAACAAGAAGAATACTATAACTTGAAAGACAAACTATGTAATAACAAAATGACAAGAGAGAAGGAAGAAGAAGACCAAGTCACAAAAGGTCTAGCCTCCTACAAGCTCCTCACCAACAAATTATACCAACACACATGACAACAAAAAAGTGTTGTTGTGGCTATGTTTTGGTCTTTACCTTAGTCAAACCCCTATTTTGGTGTTTCTACCTCCACAAATAGACAATAGACCATAGTATAGAGAAAATGATAAAGAAATGGGAATCAACACAACTTATAAAATACATACCTAATCGAAATGCTATTCTATAAACAAGAAAATGTAAGTAAACAAATGGGTTACCCTCCTTTTTGAGTGCTTGTAGAAGTTGAGAGAGGAAGGAAAAGAGAAATACAATCATGCTAATAGTATGAAGCTTGGAAACCTACAATAGACAATGATTTAGAAGCAACAATGATGATGTAGAGCATAGAATGGGAAGAACAAGAGTGAAGGTTGAGTGAATAGAAGTGATAGATAGTGAATGAATTGAGAGATTCTGAGAGAATGAAGTTAAAAAAAATTTTTAGGAGGTAAGAGGATGTTTTCAAGTAGTCAAGGTTCTCAAGGGGCGTTAAAAATTACAGGGGGGCAAAGAATGTAACATTTCCAATGTCCACTAACCTGAGAATCATGTCAAGATGCCAACATGGCACACAAATGTTTATGTGGCACATGGAAATCCTTGAAAAAAATTCCCTGATCGATGGAAAATGATAAAGGAATGCATGAAAGGTAAGGAAAAGGCATGTTTTTACATTGTCGGGTTTATAAGGCTAAAGTGAGGTAATATTATAGGAAATTACACTAGGTGCAATTTTACACCTTAATATTTATCCCCCACTTTAGTGAGCATATGTGTCTAAGCATGTGTGAGATAAATTAGAAAGAGATTGAAGAGAATATACATGTAGACATTGAAAATATACAGATTGATATCACACACTCGATCTTGATCCACTAACATCATTTCATCCTAAATCATCCCTCAGTCTAACCATTTAATCAAATCTCCTTATCTGATTAAATTTATCAATATTCCTCTCTTAATTAAATAAATCACTTTATCTAGTTAAGTCACCTCTTCTCGATAATTAAATTAATCATCTTGATCTAATTATCTGATTTAATTAAATAATCAATTTTGTTTGATTAAATCTCTTAAGTCTATCTATTAAATTAAATAAATTAAAGCCTTATTTAATTTAATCTAACATTAGCTCCTTTTAATTAAATAAATCAAAATCTTTATTTGATTAATATCTTATCACATTCTTCTTATTATTTGATTTAAATAAATCTTAAAATCTAAGTCAAATAAGTCACATCATCTAATCTCCTATTAAATTAATTGATCCTTGATTTTAAATTTAATCTCTTGTCATGTCCCGTCCTCTAGATTTTTCAACTTGCACATGAAAATAGATTTAATTGATTTATTAAATCTCTATTTTCCTCACAAGGCATCTTTTGGAATATTCTTCAATTTGAATTCAAAAATTCCAAGTCAACATGTACATCCAACAAGGCATTTAAAACCTCTTACATGTCCTTTGCCTTGAGCCAAGTGGCATTTAATGCTTTCTTTCTTCCCCCCTTTCAAGTCATTTCAACAAATTTGAAATTCAAATTTATGCATTTATTGGCACAATCCTCAAAACTTGCTCAACCTTCATCCTCTCACATGTTGACAGTGGCATCATATCATTGGTTGAATCTTTGTCCCACATTGATCAAATTTAGACATCTCTTCAGCTTATCAATCTATAAATAAAGAGCTCATATCCTTATTTGATCATCCACAATTTGAGTAAACTTACTATACTCAAATTCATAGCATCTTCATCCATCCCATTGAGTTTTATAGCTAGGTTATGCAGATTGTATCTTGGAGCATTCATCAATCTTCATCAAAGTAGATCACTCTTCATCATCAATTAACAAAGCTTGCATAGGAGTTGGGAAAGGGCTAATTTCCACATCAAATTGGCACTAACTCCCCCATAAGATCAAGAGTTTGCATGTTCTTAATAGGATTTAGTTTGTTTTTCATCTTCTTTCATTGTGTTCTTGTTTTATTCCTATTTTGAGCCTAGTTAAATGGATTTTATCGAGAATGTTGGTCTTAACTTGCATTTCAATCTTCTAATATGTTTTTTTGTTGCATTTTGCAGGTATTAAGATCTTGGTTCACACATTTGGCGCTAGAAGGAGGGCTTGAATTATAAATCTAACACGTTTTTTAAATTTTTGCTATTTTTTTTATAGTTCTATTCGTAAATCCCCATTTTAGCACTCTTGCAGGTTCTTTTAGCGCTCATGTGCACTGTTTTAATGCTCTTACAGGTTCTTTTAGCACTTATGTGCACCGTTTTAGCGCTCTTGCGGGTTCTTTTAGCGCTTATGTGCATTTTTTTAGCACTTATGTGCACTGTTTTAGCGCTCTTGAAGGTTATTGTAGCACTCTTGAAGGTTCTTTTAGTGCTCATGCACTTTTTTTTAGCACATATGATCATTGTTTTAGCACTTTTGGAGTCAGTTTTAAAATGACCATATCTTGGTCATACAAAGGTCTTTTTTGATACTTTTTTTTTTTTGAAATTGGGTAGAATTTCGTAAGCTATCCAATGGTGTAGGTTTTTATTAACTATTAATGAGTCAAAATTTTCAAATTTATATCTAAAGTCAAAAGACATGATAACTTGGCCTAAGTTTTAGTGTGTTTTGGTTAATGATTCATCTAACCCCTATATCCTTTTGTTTTTTTATCTCATCTAACATTTTGATCACATTTTTATGTTAGGAAATAAAAAGGGGAGGAGGAAACAAAAGGAAAGCTTCTTATGACATCATTTCTCTATTGTATCAAGTGTCTTTAGACACTATTGGAAGCATTTATAATTCCAAGTTTAAAGAATTTTATCACTTCAAGATTTTAGGACTCAATAGATTTCAATTTGGGCTCTAAAAAGAACAATACAAAAGGCTTAAAACGAACATTAGGACTACAACTTACTAGAGTTTGTTTCTTTGGATAATAATTGAACAAAATGTCTATCATTTGTCCTTTTGTGCTCTAAAAAGAACTCACATTTTTCTTTGTGGATTTAAAAAGAACAAGTGCAACTTTGTTTTCATGAGGGCTTACTTAAACTAACCTCATTGAAAAAGGGCGTATGTGCTTCTCTCATGTTTTATAGTGATCTTGAGAATCAAAAGGCCCTTTTTCATGATTTTAGGTTGATATAAAGCAATCATCTCCACACTTCGATTTGGGTTTAAAATTGAACATCTTGTGTGAGTGTGAGTGGGGGCATTATTGTGCACATTCTCTCTTTGTTGCCAACAAAGATTGATCGAGTTATAGATTTTGTCTTTTCTTGCTTTTGTTTATCCTAGAGGGCCTACCTTGGAGAAAAAGTACTCACCCAAGGGAATGACTCAACCGGTAACACTCTGAACTCAAGAGTATTTCCAGTTGGGATATAAATGTGGATATTGGAAGAAACATCAATATCACGTAGTTGACTCCGACAAGATGGATCCGAAAGGGGACTCTTGCCATGTTGGGTCAACTCCTACGAATGGAAAGTCCTTATTAAAACCCATGTGCTAGAATTTTCCAAAATTCTTAATCTATTTGTTGGTGCAAGAACAGTCATTCTGAAGCAACCCCACACTTTTACGGTCTTTTAGTAGAAATGGAAAGCATTCCATGGGAGTTTCATGGGTGTTGATGCTTGGCTGCCCTGATTGATGTTAATGAGCCGTGGAGGGCAGCCAATGGGGTCAAGCATCTAACCATTCACTAGAGATAAGCATAGTGGGAATCCAACAAATATTCTCTTACACATCCATAGGATTGTACTTATTCTTGGGTTACAAAATGCATTGATTGATCGAAAACATCATGAAAACAAACACTTGAACCTCATCCAAATTTCAAACCCTTTTGGAGAAAAATACCATTGACTCAATCTATATGTTATTTCTTTCCCTTGGGATTCACATCCTTAGAGGTTTCTAAACATTGGATTATATCTTGATTTGTCTCCTTAAGTAAACAATAGGAAAACCCTTGCCTTAAGTTCATTGAATTTCCACATAACATATCTTGTGGGTTTTGAAGAATTTAGGACATTAGACATCTAGTCTGGAAAAACTAATCAAAGAAGTGTTTGTCGTAAAATAAATTCACTAATCAAGATGAAATCAATTGAACCCCACACATGTGATTGTTTATCTATTTCCTTATGGTCTTTTGAGAAAACATTGATCTTTTGGTTTGAAGGGAAAAGTATGTTCTTCAAAACCTTGGCCTTGTAAACAAAGTCCTTCTTAGGTTCATTTAGGATCAAATCAAATGCTTCATCCATCCCAAACATCTATCAAAATCCATCCCCCAAACAACTTTAGAAATCTGGAAGCATCATACTAGACTTGGGTAAATCATCAAAATCTAAATCACCTTGTTTAGTTAGGTGTGTGGGAATGCATCCTTTCTCATACATTTAATTGAATTATAAATCCTTTGAACAAGTTCATCCTAAGATCACATCTAACATCTTAGGGTTTACAAGTTCACTATCCAAATTCAATCAAACGAATCAAAATCAAACCCTAAGTCTAGCATTGATCCAAAGTTCCTAAACATTCATCACTCATATCATTTACACCTTTCATCCTTCATCTCATCATTAGTCCTAAGAACCTTAGAGGTTACCTTTGCAACAAGGTCAAAACACAAGAGGAACATGGAATATAAACTTGATCCATACATCATGAGTAATCCAAGTCAACCAAGCTATCAAAACCTTACAATGTCGATTGATTATCAAAAATCACACTTATACAATCCATACATGGGATCGTTGTCTCCTACAAATGTCAATGGCACAATAAGTGTGAGTATGCCCAAATCAAAGATTGGAAAAAATTTCCTGATGGTAGATCTAAATCCAAACCTACAAGTCTGTCAACCGAATAGTCAATGCATGAGCCTTCAAATGAACAACATCATCCCACCAAATCCCTACATGACAAATGAGAATGTACCAAGTACAAGTTTTTGAAATATGAATCCAGAAAACTTTGGATGGATACATTTGCAAATCATACGAATATTCCAAACATGAACAATGGTTAATTTCAACATATCATGCCAAATCTGAGTGTCATCCCAAATCAAAACATTGTCCAAAATCAAACACAAGTACACACTCCAAATTTGCTTAAACAAAAACCAAATCAACTATATCAAGGGAGTGAAGATCGAAACCAAGATCAAATTTGGCTAGATCAAATTGCTACACTTACAAAAATAGTTGAGTCATTGCGCCAAGGGAAATCTCCACCACCATTACCTATATCATTCCTTGGTTTAGGGCTTCCCCCTTTACCTAGCACCAATCATTCCATCCAAATCAATCCACCTAACACCAATCAAACCATCACATCAAATCCCTCAAAAATACCATCGACATCACACCAATGGATGGTATCTAATCAAACAACAACATTGATCCCAAATCAAAATACAGTCTCCCAAGGACCTATCACCTCGATCATTCCAACCATCACTATCCCTTCAATCATTCCAACCACCACTCTCACACCCATCAAATCTCAACCCCTCACTACCATGATCACTCTGAGCATATCTCAAACACTTGTCACTACATCCAACATGATTTTGAATCCAACACCACCCACACCACCACCAACTTCCACCACATCAAGCCAATACAACGTGACATTGCAAGCTGCTTTCCAAAGAGGATTCCAACAATATCTAGCCATGCAACAAGTAGCACAATCTAAACAAGTGCAACAAGCCTCTCAAGCTACCCAACAAAAACAAGTACAAACACAAAAGATGATAACTATTGGGGATAACGATGAACATTCAACCACTGGTGATAGCATTCACAATCTCTCTACCATAATTTTTGAAAACAATGTTCAAGATCTCTCAATTAAGGAGCATATGGAAAATGTTTTTACCCAATTTGATGATAAACTCACTATACATCAAGAGCCAATTTGTAGTGATCTATTTCAAGGAGTGTTAGGATTGTTTGATCCTATTAACATAATGCATGATCCATCAGCCAATAACCATGATGAAAATGTCTCTACATCACCTGATGAGTTAGAGGACATATCTCAAGAATTCATTCCAAAGCATGATCAACATCTATTACTAAAGTCTAGCAATGGTCCTTTCCAAGACATGTTGACCCCCTTTGACCTCATGGTTATAGATACTAAAGGAATCCTCAAATCAACATTTGATCCAAGTCCACTCAAAGATCAAGAGGACATTAAGCTACTTCCTATGCCTAATAAAGATATCCAAGAAACCTTTATAAGCAATCCATCCTTTGAAATTGACCCATGTCAAGAACTTGATCCAAAGCATGTCGAAAGCAATTCTAAAATCATTCAAGATCAAGAATTCATATCTCCAAGATACTACAATGATCTAATGGACACTCTCCTATCTACACAAGATGACCATATCCACATAGCACATACTCCTCCATCTACTCATGAGATGCTTTCTATGGATGGAAATGTAGACGATCTTCATCTAGAACAAGATTATGTTACACAAAAAGAGAAGATTATTAATTCCTACAGTCAAACTGAGTTAT
The DNA here is from genome assembly GCA_007258455.2 of Sequoia sempervirens. Taxonomy (NCBI): domain Eukaryota; kingdom Viridiplantae; phylum Streptophyta; class Pinopsida; order Cupressales; family Cupressaceae; genus Sequoia; species Sequoia sempervirens. The sequence goes on from VDFB02000002.1 coordinate 3,088,205, forward strand.
CAACATCAGGATTAGATATATACCAAATTTAGATTGAGGACATCAGGTATGTAAATATCCAACATTATCCACTCTAGGAAGTAGGTCAGGCAGAACAAGATATTTCAGAGTTAGTGGAGCAACAAATTGAAACAACATCACCTACAGTGGTAATTTATCAGAGAATGCACTCTAAACAAGAACTCTCAAAACAAGTAGAACTAAATCATGAAGAGCCCTTATGATGAAACTGATGCCAATACTACAACCAGTCACATCATGAATCTTCTTCCACCCATCACCTCATCCATGAATTGGGACCAACTTTGAAAGAAAAATTTGAATCAAAGTACGAAGAACGTCATCAAAGCAAAAGAAGCTAAGAATCATAATGGACAAATGAAATACACATGGATGTACCAAAGAATACAAAGAAAGATCATCCCTATCAAACTCCATCAGTCAAAGAAACTATGGGGCAAAATAAAAAAGGGAAAAGTATCCATCAAAGAGGTCCACAAAAGCAAAAGCATGATTTTTCAGTGATGTACAAAGTGTATCAAGTGGTTGGTCCTAATTCCACACAACTTTTGTATCCACCCATCATTGCTCATCTTCCCAAGTTTGGAGAGTCAAAGGTTCCAAACTGTCAGCCAATCCATCCACACATCCATGCATAATATCTAATTCTCACATTGAGCATGTATTGGCAACGACCCTTCATCATAAGGTTTCTGAAGGCACTCTATCGTGATGTATGCACAAAGATAGAGTTAACCTCGATATCAATAAAGTAGAGCAGGATTCTCAAAAGTTGCATTCAAGTGCACGTATCTTAGCAAAGAAGCTTCTTCAAGCAGGATATCAATGACACATCATGACAGAAGCATCTACATCGGCAACACCTTGTGATTCAGCATGAGCTTAAAATATTTTGAAAAAATAAAAGATAAAAAATAAAAAATGAAAATTCAAAAAAATTAGAAAAAGGATTGAAAACAGTAAAGAGAAAAAAATCATCCTCTAGTGAAAACCACTATGCTGGCGCTTTGGGCAGAGACCATGATGAAAACTTGGCAAACAGGCATCATGTGTGGAATCGAGCATCTACGTGCACCAGTTCAGATGAAAACATCTCATCCTATCTGTAATAAATCGAGCATTCCATCCATCTTATCCATAATAAATACATTCATCCATAAACCATTTATCCAATCCATTTTCATCTAGGTGCATATATCTACATCCATCATCTAAGTCATCTTGATCTTGATGAAAGTTTTGGGCACAGTTTACACTTGCTTATGGTAAACATCTTGACATGAGTCATTTCCATTGATCCTATCCTATCCAACGTTATCTAAGCCATGAAGCATTATCCAAATAATCATGTTCTTTATCTGAACACCTTATTTTATTACAAGATAATACTTGTAATCCTTTGCATGCTTATCCTTATCCATCCATCCATACAACTATCCAAGCATCTATCCATAACATTCCATACATTGCTAGACACTAGGGATAGATATTTACATCTTGCTTCGAGAATAAATTTTGATCTATATCCTTCACCTTATATGATGATTCAAACATTGGAAAACGTAAAATCAAATTGGTCAAGGAATTTGTGATCTAGAATCCAAATCACTAGCCCATGGCATATTTTGACGCGAAGACATTCTTTATTAGTCTTAAACTTTTATCATACATCAATCCAAACAATCGATATTAGTCGCATCTAAGTTGCACCTCGAACATCACATCAAATCATTCAAACAAATTTTGTTCCAAACCAAGCTTCATCAATCACGATCAATCAAATCCAATCAAAAAATCATCATCTCAGGATATCCTTGTGTTGCTTAACACTATCCGTGCATTGTTGTGCATCCTCAACAATGTTATCATCATCAATCCTAATCAATCAAATCCTTGCATTGTTGTGTATCCTCAACAATGTTATCATCATCATCAATCCATCGATTCGATCTATCAACCTTAGCTTGGTTTTCAAGAAAATTCCAAAATAGAGCACTAATAGCATCAGACACATGCCCATATCCAAAACGTCAAAATCATGCGAAAATCCAAAAACATCAGAAAATCAGAAAATCCAAAAACATTCAAAACATATCAAAATCCAAAAACAATTCGAAAATAGAAAACATAAAAAACATGGTATCCAAACTATGTCGTCTCTAAGCTTAAATGTAGGCAAGGCTAATCTTTGATTAGTCCCCGAGACATCAAAATCCAAAAACATTCGGAAAACATCAAAATCCAAAAACATTCAAAAAAACACAAAATCCAAAAATATTCAAAAAATAAAAAATCAAAACATTTGTAAAATCTCAAAAACACCAAAAACAACCTCAAAACATTTCAAAATGTCAAAAACATCCAAATATTTGAAAAAAAATCCATCCGTCCCATCTCGATTTCACTTGAAATAATCAATCATCCATAATAAACTGATTGTCACCTTCATCCTTTGGCAACACAAACAGAAACAATCACAACAATTAGCAAAAGCAAGCTTCAATCATAAAATCAAAAGAAAACAACAAATCTTTAAAACAAAATCAAAGTCTTGATCATTTTCAAACATGTCAATCAACTTTATATCAAAAGCCTATCAATCAACTTATCAACCCATCATCATCCTATACAATGCATGTCCTAGGATATATCGTTCCGAAAATGGGAATCATTCTGGATATCACCTTGGATTCTTATCCAATCAAAACAAATCCCTTTGGCTAGAGGTATTAAGAACATTGGCTTGTTTGCCTACTTGATCTCTTCTTTTGATTTATCTTATTATTCTCATTCCAAGGACTTCTCAATGATATCCGAACAAGAGGATTTAGAGAAATAGGAATGGGGCAATGATCATTATCTTTTGTCTGCTGTGCTTGTTGGACATTCTTGTAATATAACTTGGTGAATACTTGCTTTGTTAGGTACGTCCTAGCAAGGTTTCTGTATGTCAAGTGTGAACAAGAATACTCCTATTTGTTTGTCGAGTCAAATTCCATCACACTAGGTACAATGCCATCCTAGTTCTCTATACCTTGATGCATCGTATATAGGTGTGTTATCAAATAATAAGGTAATTGGCCCTTTGAAAATCCAAAAAACATACTGTATAATGAATATCATATCATATAGAAAGTATTAATCATACCACATGCATTCATCCCCATCATTGCATAATATAGATTGGTTTTTCTAAACATCTCATAAACCATACATTTATCATCTATTTTCATAATCATCCAAGCATCATCATATCATATCATGTGCATCATCATATCATCCATTACATATAAACATCATAATCATCTCATCATCAATAATGTCACTGTCATGGTACAAATCATGATCAAGTGGGTGTAATATATCAAAATAGGCATGAGGCTACCCATGGCTGATGACTATCTACATCATCAAATCTGTCTACATCAAACACATGAGTTGATCTGATCTTGAACCTCTTTGTTGAGAGATCGAACCTCAAATTGAACCTCTTCGCCTGATCTCTCGAGGGGGAAGTATACCAACGTAATTCTTCTTGCTGGGGAAACAATGGGGCATCATAAAATCAGAGAATTTTGAACTTTGATCTCAACAAGATTATTCTTTGAACCAATGCAACAAATGCATCGATTCAAAGAGGGGCAAAATGTAGACATAAAAAATATACAGATTGATATCGCATACTCTATCCTGATCCACTAACATCATTTTATCCTGAATCATCCATCGATCTAACCATTTAATCAAATCTCCTTATCTGATTAAATTCATCAATATTCCTCTCTTAATTAAATAAATCACTTTATCTAATTAAGTCACCTCTTCTCGATAATTAAATTAATCATCTTGATCTAATTCTCTGATTTAATTAAATAATCAATTTTATTTGATTAAATCTCTTAAGTCTATCTATTAAATTAAATAAATTAGAGCCTTATTTAATTTAATCTAACATTAGCTCCTTTTAATTAAATAAATCAAAATCTTTATTTGATTAATATCTTATCACATTCTTCTTATTATTTGATTTAAATAAATCTTAAAATCTAAGTCAAATAAGTCACATCATCTAATCTCCTATTAAATTAATTGACCCTTGATTAATTTAATCTCTTATCATGTCCCATCCTCTAGATTTTTCAACTTGCACATGAAAATAGATTTAATTGATTTATTAAATCTCTATTTTCCTCACAAGGCATCTTTTGGAATATTCTTCAATTTGAATTCAAAAATTCCAAGTCAACATGTACATCCAACAAGGCATTTAAAATATCTTACATGTCCTTTGCCTTGAGCCAAGTGGCATTTAATGCTTTCTTTCTTCCCCCCTTTCAAGTCATTTCAACAAATTTGAAATTCAAATTTATGCATTTATTGGCACAATCCTCAAAACTTGCTCAACCTTCATCATCTCACATGTTGACAAGTGGCATCATATCATTGTTTGAATCTTTGTCCCACATTGATCAAATTTAGACATCTCTTCAACTTATCAATCTATAAATAAAGAGCTCATATCCTTATTTGATCATCCACAATTTGAGTAAACTTACTATACTCAAATTCATAGCAATCTTCATCCATCCCATTGAGTTTTATAGCTAGGTTATGCAGATTTTATCTTGGAGCATTCATCAATCTTCATCTTGAAGTGGATCACTCTTCATCATCAATCAACAAAGCTTGCATAGGAGTTGGGAAAGGGACAATTTCCACATCAAATTGGCACCAACTCCCCCATAAGATCAAGAGTTTGCATGTTCTTAATAGGATTTAATTTGTTTTTCATCTTCTTTCATTGTGTTCTTGTTTTATTCCTATTTTGAGCCTAGTTAAATGGATTTTATGGAGAATCTTGGTCTTAACTTGCATTTCAATCTTCTAATATGTTTGTTTGTTGCATTTTGCAGGTATTAAGATCTTGGTTCACACAATACCAAAAATGTAGAGGAAGTAGTCCTTCAATTTAGTATAACTAACATAGAATGAGCTTCACTAGGATGCAAAAAGAAAATGGGTCTTCAATCTTGCAAAGCTTGTTGCGATCTCACTAAAATCATGTTAGATGCAAAAAAACATGTTAGGTGAGAAATAAAAAAGTTTTAGACACCATAAAATATCTAGACATAATTGTGGAAATTTTTTTTGGCACCCTAAGACTCCCTTGCACTTCTAGGGTTTTTCATCTAAAAGGAGAGAGATGGGCCAAAATGGCCAATGTCCCCACTCAAAACTAATGCAAATATGAATGAAATATTCCTAAATGCAATGTATAAATCCAATAAATTGATAAAGGATATGACTTATTAATGTAAAACCTAAGAAATGCAAGTTGTTTGAAAACACATTGTGATATGTAGAATGATAGATTAAATGCAATAAAGAACAAGATAAAGATGCTAAAAATAAATTATTCACCTATAAAATATTGAAGGATAGAATGAAGACTGTAAATGTTTCTAAAATTCTGAAAAATCTAATTTTCTGGTCAACTAGGACACTTACGCTTAGCTGGGTGACTTAGTCTCAGGATCTGGTAAACTATTCTAAAGCTCGTTTCAACCAAATGGGTATCCATATCTACAAAAATTTCTAACAAACAAGTGTAGTGGGACTAAGTCACCACTATTGGTGACTTAGTCGACTTTAGCTTTTTTGCAAATTCGGAAGTGGAAACGGAAGCCCTTAGTCGACACTCTATTTTTTGATAGAAACCCAAATCCAAATCTGTGAAAATACCTACCAAACATAGTGTAATTTGGTTTCGAAGGGGGTTTTTCCTTGGTAAAACCCCTAGTTGGTATTTAAAGCTTGAAATAGATAATAAAATCTACATAAAACCCTAGCCCTAGGTGTGTCTAAGACTAGGAAGTTTGAAATAAGATGCAACCCTATTCTAACATGCAAGAATAAGATGCATACATGAAACTAGAATGATGCAATACTCATTCCAAGAGACCCTAAATCAAATTAAAAAATAAATCTTAATAACATGCAAACCTTCCTTAGGCTGAAAATAGAGAGAAAATGGAAGATGGAATCACTTTGAAACCAAGTCCATAGGCTTGATTTGATGGCTAGTTGCATCTCCTCAACCTAGATTTCTCCATGATTCTCCATAGGCATCCATGATCAACCCTTGACAATGCAATATCTTGGACAAAAAATGAGCTTGAAGACCTGCAAAAAAACCCTAGCTTGTTTCCCTAAAGCTTTAACTTTGTTGTAGTTAGACTAATAAATATTCTTGTGGAAGATACTAAACACTTGACTTTTAAATTTGTGAAAAAATGACCTAAAAACATATATTTATAGGCATCAATACCTAGTTATTCATTATCTTTTCATCATAGGCCAACATCCATAAGAAATTTGAATTAAGTCAATTGTTTTCCCACTCAAACTTAGAAAATCCCCCAAAAGGGACTAAGTCACCACCCTGGGCAACTTAGTCCTACTAGGGGTTTTTGAGGTGGGTTTTCTAGAATTTGAATTATTTTAATGTTGTTTATTGGAATTTGTATGATTTGTGAGTGGAATAGGCCTTAAAGTCCAAAATAATGAGTTTTTTAGGCCTATAACTGCTATTTTTAAAGGGTGATTAATGTAAGGGTTTCTAAAATAGGACCAAATTAGGCCACAAATTGTACTATCTCCAAGGGAGTACAATTTCCATGTCCACAATAATAAGACACTCCTATTAGAAAAAATATTGCTGACAGGTATGGATAGCTTGGTTAGAGACCATACATAAACCATGTAGGTTTGTTACTGCTACAAACTACATTTTAGGATAGCCAAAGAAAGGACAAGTCTAGTTAGGCTTCCCCCAAGCTAGAAGCCAAGATATAAGAAATCATGACATCAAGAAACAAGGATGCGAAATATAAAAAATAGGACACAAATTATAAGACACCAAAGAATTCTTTTGAAAAAGACTTTTAGAAAGGGGTTCTTTCATCAAGGAACCCTTTTCATAAGACATCAAGACACCAAGGGACCCTTTTAAAAGAGCACTCCTTTTGAAAGACCGGAAGTGATTCTATCATCGAGGAATTCTTTTGAAAGATCTTTCGTCAAGGAATCCTTTAGAAAGAATGCTGCTTTTTGAAAGGAATTTTTTAGGCTATTTCACTAAGGGATTTTTTTAAAGAACCTTTCATCAAGGAATCCTCTTGAAAGAATAATCCTTGCTCAAAATTAAATAGAGATGAGAGCCCCCCTTAGAAGGATGTGTGCTACATAGAGGAGAACAGTTCATTCTAAGGAGAGAATAGAAAGATCAAAGATGTAATGGAATGAGATACATGGCGAGATGTATTTGTGGTTTGTTGTCACACATGTGAGGGAAAAAACATTGAAAATCACAACATCATGAAATAGACAAGCAAAGATGAAGAAACCAAGAGACAAGGGGATCTAATAACTCAGGTTTAGAACTATCCATAGATATAGATAGATAGATATAATATAATATACATATAAACTATCATCAATCCCAAAATGTATTAGAACATGAAGAGGAGCACATGGAGACAAATGAAAAATAAAAATGGTATACATACAAAATATCATCAATCCCCAAACTGGCTATTGTGATTTTGATTCCATTGTATCAAAATTTGAGGCATTCATGGTATGTGGATGGTACAACTTTCATGTTGTGAATCCATGGTCAACCTAGGAGGAGATTATATGGGAGGTCAAGGTCCAAGACTTTGAAAGTAGTGTCCATAACTATGGGTTCAAATCTGATGGGTAATGAGATAACTCCTTTAAAAGAGAATTCCCCATCATCATATGCCTTGATAACAATGATTTTTATTGTTTCTACACATGCTTTCAAAAAATCCTAATAGCTTAACCAATTTGAGGGTGAAAATGTTTAACCCTGCTCCACCATCTACCAAGACTCATTTGACTTTGTGTTTGTGGATGAGGACTTTAAGATGAAAAGGATCATTAATTTTTGTCTTTTGAGTCAAATAATCTTGGTCGAAAAAGGTGGTGTCATGGGAGTTGGTCAAGTAGCCTACCATCTCTTAGAAATGATTGATGTAAAGGTCGGTGGGCACATTTGTGTCTTGTAAGGATTTTTCAAGAATGGCTCGATGATTTGGTGATATACACAATAACTCCAAGATAGAGATATGTGTAGGGGTCTTCCCCAAACTAGTATAGAAACAACAATAAACTACTAGAGAAACTACTAAAAATTGTTTATAAATGACTACAGTTGGTCATGTGACCACTAGTAGTTTATTGCCAGTTATATATAACGTGACCATATTAATGACTAAACCATTTTTAATCAGTTATTGGTTTTCTTGATTGATCGATTTGGTAGTATATTTAGTCATTGATTTAGTCATGCATTGCTAAAATTTGGTCACTCATTTAGTCACTTTTTTTCCACTATTATATTTAGTTGTTGATTTAGTCATTGATTGTTGTAATTTGGTCACTTATTTAGTCATTTTTTTATTCACTGATATATTTAACTGGTCACTTATTTAGTTGTTGATTTAGTCATTGATTGTTGTAATTTGGTCACTTATTTAGTCATTTTTTTATTCACTGGTCACTTATTTAGTCATTTGTATTCACTGATTTATGTGCACTAGTACTATATTTAGTCATTTTTATTCACTAATTTCACTGGTCATATATCTAGTCATATTTATTCACTGTTCACTAATTTATGTCAATTGTTAGTATATTTGGTCAATTTAATTATTAATTGATGTCAATTAGTAGTATATTTAGTCATTTTAATTGACTAATATTTGAGGATTTAAGCATAAAACACATAAATAGACATCAATCATCAATTGCACACAATAAGAGAGCCATTGACAAGAAAAAATTGGTGAACTTTATTAATAAAAGAAAGGTGTTCTAGTTATAGCTTATAAATAGAGTATTACAATTGTTATTTTTTGTCACAAGAATGAAAATATGAGTTACAATATTGCAGAGAAATGAATGTATGAAATAAATTTCTCCGAAAGACTTTTGTAATGATGGAAACACATGCTTGAAGCCCTTCAATGTGAGCACATGCCCCTTTCATCTCTTAAAACTTCTACAATGTGGGCAATCTTCTTGGAGCAAGCTGTAACGTGTATAATCAAAGGCGAGTGTTGATCGTGTCCCATATATGAAGCTCTTTCCTTCAACACAACAAACAATAACCTAGCTAGAATATTTCCTCCTTTATATGCAACATGCCATCTAATATGAGCAACAAGGTGTTGCCTTTCCACCATGAATGAAGTTGTGCCTCAATACAACCAAAAAAATTAATATTAGTCTTAATTCATAAAGAATAAAAGTCTATTGTATATTGCAAGTTTACAAAAGAAGTTCCAAACACAACAAAAAGATAAATCAATTAAAAAATTGTAGCCTTGCCAACAAGTTCCTTAAACACAGTGTTCAACATAGGCTGGAAATATGCATATTGAACCCTTGATTTTAGAACCTTGTTCAAAATTTAAGAAGGGTAATAAAATTAGATTATAGAATGAAGTTGAAATATTATAGAATGAAGGCTATCAACACTAACTAGACTGGAACAATATTATAAATAGAAATTTCTTGGAAAACATGCCCAAGAATTCCATTAGACTTTGAGAACAAAAATGTCAAGCTTGGTTCATGTGTTGTTTCAATAAAGACCCGCACCATTAAATAATCCATTTATACATAAATTCCAAATTAAGTTGATGAGAAAAGATCTTTGATATCCAACTAGGAATCCTTAACATCCAAAAATTACTAACCTGATGTTTCACAATAAGTTTCCCAACTGTGACAACATCTTTACTTAAGAAACTAGATATTGATCCATTGGCATATTGAATCTCACAGGATTCTCCTACACAAACAAAAAATTATATATATTAATTTCTTACCAACTTCCTTAATATCCCCATGTAAGCAAACTAAACTAAGTGAGGTTAAGGGTTTGAAGTAGAGTACCATCTTCTTTGTATGTGCTTGACTTTGATGACTTGTATCTTGAATGAAAATAGCAAGCTAGATGCATTGTAAAATCATTGTTACAAAAATAACCACAAAATCCTCTTTAATTAAAATAATCCTTCTAGAGATATTTCAATTAATTTCTAAGAGACCTAATTTCACTATCCAAACAACCATCAATCTATTTATTGTATATAATTTCCTAGAATTCAAAATTTGAATGTAATGAAACTAACCATAATTACCAAATATTTGACACCAAAATGTAGTACAAAATGAATTGTTTTACATAATGGCTCAAAGAGATGTCATGTCATGGAATGAAATGATATGATTGCAGAATGTGTATAAAGTGGATTTTGCAAGGGAGCTCTCAAAATATTTAAATTAATGAAGCACTCTAGAACACTGACATTGTAAGCTTTGCTTATGTTCTAGATGAATGCAATCATGTAGGTTTAGTGGATGAGGGTTGTACATACTTCACACGTCTATAACCCTTATTACATTACATATATAACTGATAATTAGATGTGCATGGTTGACCTCTATGCTCATGCTAGCTATCTTTAGGACACCCTAAACATTATTATTGAGATGCCAGTTAAATATTTCATTCCTATGTATCATATATGAATATAGGTTGAGTATTCCAACAACACTAGTTTTTTAGTTGGATCCTAAAAATGCTACAACTTATGTTCTTCTCTAAAAAATCTCTATAGAAGCGGGTACGTGTGGTGAGGTTCAAATAGTAGGGAGATTGATGAAAGATAGAGGAATTAAAAAGATCCCTGCATGTAGTTGGATTGAAGGGTATAAAATGGTACATGATTTTTTGTGTAGGAGACATATCACATCCAAAATCATGGGAGATCTATGCAAAATAGGAGAAATTAGCTTGGAAAATGAAGGCAATAGGGTATTTCCAAATTCAAGACTTTTACTCAATGTTGTGGAATAAAAGAAAAAGAATCATTTATCTACCACCATAGTGAAAAGTTAGAAATTACATTTGGTTTGTTAAACATGGCCCCTGGTACAACTATCAGAGTTGTTAAGAACATTCAAGTATGTTATGATTTTCACTTTGCATCTAAATTCATCTCCAAGATTGTTGCAAGAGAAATTGTTCTAAGAGATGTGAATGATTTCCATCATTTTAAACAGGGATAATGCTCTTGTGGAGAATATTGGTGATGCTAAATGAAACAATCTAAAAAATAGGCTTACACTATAATAATGTGCACTACATTAGATATCCAGTAATAATGAAGGGACATCCATCAAATCATAACAATAAGTATTTTTTTGGTCATATTTTGTAGTTACAAGTGCCCTACTAGACATACATGAAAATGTGGAAGCAATATACACAAGGAAAGAAAACTATTTCAAAAAAATGCCTCAAAGAAATATTATATTTCTTTTTATAATTTAACCATGATACCGCACCATTTTGACATAATCCTTGTGGTGATGTAGGATGTTACTACTACACCACACTGTTATTGCTCAACCTGATGGAGCTTCCAAGGTTTTTGTAATTTCTGGGGATCCCATTGACATGGTCTACAAATTAAACCCTCATTTACATGACTTGGACAAGGTTTGTTTTGAACAAACTTTGGTTGTTATATTTTCATGTTGACATGCCCTATTGGTGTGTCATTCCTTAAGTCATCACTTGAACCATCGTATACATTCAGCTACCAACCCCTTTGGTCTAGAGCGCCAGTTACCCAGTCGGTCATTGATTTTAATTGCATCCTAATGTTGGGTGTTAAATTCTTCCCAAAATGACTTAAGCTTAGTAATCTATTTGTGAGGGTCATGTCACTGTTGGCCTAGTATTTACCCCTTCTTTAATGCTAACCTTACTGTGTATGTAGGTTTATTGATTCAAGACCGTGAGAAGAGATCTTGACCGTACCCCACTAGCTCACAAATGAAAAATTCTGACCGGTTATGTAGTGCAAGGACAATGAGATGATGATGCATGTCTTCAAATAGACATGGGGCCCAGTCTCCACTATCTGGCTCATTGTCCATGCTTCTAAACTGATGAACGAGGTTAAATGATAGGGGATAATCACCATCGTTCCCTACTAGCTCACGAGGAGAAGATGAAGGCTCATTAAAGGCCCAAAGATTAGTGATATCTTGAAACGTGGATCAATCCACCCAATCCGTGAGATAGATGATGCTTAATGATGAAAAATTTTCCATCCAAGGTGGGTTAACATCATTGGCCAAAGAAAAATTAGTGAAGCACTGCTAGACTTCAAACCTGATAAACCTAAACTGGGCTGTTTGATCTATCATCTCATTGTCAAATTAATGGCCGACATTCAAAGTTGAAAAACTAGCACATGATAACCATTTCATTCTACAACCAGTGGGTATTAATGATATACTCTCTATAGGTGCAATCAAATTGATTCCTGTGCATGTGAAAACTTAATTTCTAACATCATGAAGTATTATATGCAAATTTTCATGCATTTGGGAATTAAACGGTGAAAGTACACATGCCAAGGAATTCTTCAGTTTGCACATGTGTTTTTCATTGAACATTGATGATTGCTATCATCACTCTCTTCAATAAATAGGAGTGAGTTACTATTTTCACCATAGCAATTAGTTAACAAGTCTTTGAGTTTGTGAAGAGAGCCAAGGCTACAAGTGTATTATTTTTGGTGGCAGAATGAGCAAGCTTGGTGTTTCATTAGTTCTTGTACGGAGTTCTTCTCAACTAAATTCACAGAGGTCCCATGATGAAGATCTAGAGCAAAGACAAGGTGCACACGAGGATACCAGGGGCAAAGGATTTTCACCTATTGCTACCAAATGCAACTATCATCTGAAAGGCTAGGTCGTGAGTTCAGAGGAAGTGGAAGTAAAAGGAGAAGACACTATTGTGTCTCCCAATAGAATTCAATGCAAGCTTCGATATGGTCATGGCTCCTTTGGATGAAATTTTTTTCCCATTAACATCACAAAGAGCTCATCAGAGAATAAAAAAGAGATGTATTCCAGCTACCTTGAATATCCCAAGACCTTGGCTCAAGCTCCATCTCCTAGAGTTGAGGTGTTGTCCATTCAGCCTCTAGCGGTCAGGAATCCTAGTGGGTGTGATAGTGTTGTGCTAAAGTGAGACAAGGATGAGGAAGGGGTTGAGGTCTCATCTCCAACCCTCACTATGACATGAAGTGGGCATGTGTACCATGGTGTGTGCTACTAGTGGAAGGTCTTTTGGTCGATGAAAAGGTGGTGGTGTATAGAATTTGTGTTGTTTAATGATTTTTGTGCCAGTCATTTTTTCTCTTTGCATGCGTGGAAACTTTTTGGGGTGTTGGATGTTGATTGTGTGCCCTTGTGGTAGTATGATTGTTGGGCTTGTTGCTTACATGGTGGTTGAATAAATTTTTGTGGTACTTTATTTCTTCCTTATGGCGGTTATGGCAATTTTGTTTTCCCTGTTTCAACAAAATCATCATGTGGGGGAATTTTGAAATGTAGCCAAAATGTGGTATGAAATGAAATTTTGTAATGTAATTGCATTTCAACCCTAAAGCTTGTTTTCTCTCTTACTCTATAAAAGGGAATGTAGGGCTCATTTGTAGGGGTTCTAATTTTTGGAGTCTTTAGGTCTAATATGTAAAAGGGTAGAAAATAAAAGAATAACAAAAAAAAAGGATACTAGAATTGTCTTGGGTTTTGAACTTTGCATATGAAAATCTTAAAGAGTTTTGTAGAAATTATTGATACCAAAATAAATTCCATACATAGTTCATTTACTCTTCTCTGCAAACCATTTTGCAATTTTTGAACATAATATCAATTATATTTGGTTCATCTTCAGTTGTTTCATTCAAATGCATGCCTTCATTTCTTCTTTGATTCAATGAATCAATTAACTGATTAAATGGGGTCATGAACTTGTGATGATTTACTGAGAATCTGGTAAGAAGTGATGAATTGTGTGCAAAGAGTTTCCATAATGCAAGTCCCTATAGAAATAGTCCATAATTATCAAACTTAAAGAATTTCTACATGATAGGGTGTAAGATGCATGACTCCATTTCCCAATTGATGAAGACACTATTATGTTTGTCTTGGTATTTGTCTTTCTAGTAATAGTGATATATCAGAATATTGATTCAGGGTTAGAATACAATTCTTTTAAAATTTATATACAATGAAGCATGTATGTGAGACATTTTCCATGTTCCTAGAGAATTGATGGATATTTTCTTGAAGATTAGCCAACCTTTCAGTGAATTGTGTTGTTTACCCCTTATAGGAACCAGTTTGTGATTTTCTATGTCATTTATTGAGGTAGTCAAATAAAATGTTAAAAGGAACACCCTCCTATGTCCCACAAAGCCTGAAGTGTAGAATATTTCAGTCTTCAAATGAATCTTGTCAATTGGCCATTCACTTTAAGGGTCTTGATCATAGGAGTTGGCTACTCTTTAGAGATTCCTTAGGTGTACTATGATGAACACCAATAGAATGGTGACTTTTCCAGAGAAATTCTCATTCTCAAAACACATATATGAAATTTAGAATCAAAGGGTGAAGCAAACCTGAACATCTTGATTGGATAACAACAAATTGTATAACTTGGAAAATATTTTGAGTGCAACAAAGACTAAAGGATCCAAACATGAATCTGCTGTGGAAGATAGCCCAAAACGTGTACTACTTGTAAAGAAACTTCATCTCACTTGAAGTTCAGTCCTCTAGAAGGAGGTGACAAATTTGATCCAAAGAACCTATCAAAGCGTATATCAATTGATCGGATCTGAAACTTACAAGGCAAAGGATAGTCACATGCTCCAAATTACCAGGTATTTTTATAGAATTTGAAGAAATAGGAGTGTATTATTGGTAAATCAAGATAAATTTCCCATACTTGAGATGTAAATGATTCCTTGATGAGGGAATGATAGTAATATTTTAGCATGCTTTTATGTACAAGTTAAATTCTTGCATAATGATGAAAGGAGCATGCCAAATTGTTAGATCTTAGGTAGCATTTGTAAGAAGTACATATGCTAGAAGCTTAGGATCATATTTTGTGAAAGAAATTGGGATAATATTGTATGTTTTCCTGGTATATTCTAAATTCCTTTTCAAGAGTTAAGGATGAGTTGTCAATTCACATCATCTGACATAAATATGGAAAAAGAAGTGAACAATCATTGTCTCACCAAAGCAATTTTAGTACTGATAATTACAAGGATATTAGCTTTGACAATATCTGTGGTCACCCAAATATGGTACCACCTAAGGTCAAGGAAAAAATACCAAGATTCAGTCATGAAAAGTTAGAATCAACAAGTAGGCATGTGCAAGAATTTGTTGATGTGATGGGTGATTATGAAATAGACCCTAAAGATGTGGTTATGAAGTTATTTGTTCAATCTCTAAAAGGAGATGCAAGAGACTGGTTCTCTTTTCTACTTGTTTCTTCTGTACATTGTTGGAATGAACTTAAGGCAGCCTTCATGGACCAATTTGGTGAAAGGATAAACCCAAGTGTTGCAAGAAAGAATTTCATGGAGATTTCTAGGGATAAGGGGGAATTGGTCCCTACTTTCAACCTTACATTTTCCAAGCTCATAAGGGAAATCCTTGAGCACATGAGACCAAATGATGTAAAGTGTTTGGTTGTATATTTGGGAGCATTTGATAGTAAGATGAGCTTCTTGTTAAGAGATAAAGAGCCTGCCACCTTAGAGCGAGCCTACAAAGAGGCTATGAACATTAAGAATAATTTGAAATAATTAATCATGAGAGAACCCACGATTGCTAGTAGTAGTTCTAATAGCATTCATGCTATTGAGCCAAACCAATCAGGAAGTAAAAATGTTTGTCAAGAAAAGGAGCCCATAGATGTTGCATCTGCATTACTCCCAATGGATGTAGAACATGAGCAAGCATCAACCTCACATTAACCAAGGATGGGAAAGGTTGACTTGATTTTCTCTGTTAGAAAATTGTATGAAATGAAGACATGTGAATGAGTCACCATACGACTTGTTTTCAAGATTTTTGGATGTCTTGATGGAGATACCAAAGAATTTTAGGCCCAATGACTTAATGTACATTAATTTTTTTGTGAAGCCTACATATTAGGATCCAACCAATGGTCCAAGAATCAAAGGCCTCATAGCCTTGATCAAGTAGTGGATTGGATAAATAATGTGGAAGAAATTAAGCATGGTCATATGCCCCTAGTTGTTTCCCATAATGTGGGCAATAATTTTCATAGTGAGGAGGATCAAAGACTAAGATTGAAAAATCAAGGAGAAGCATCAAAGTCTAAGCAACTGACTATTGAATGTTGTTATTTTACAAGCAGCATAGAAGCTAGTGCATGTAATAGTGATGAGGATGAAGAGACAAAGTGTGAAAACATGGAGATAGAACCTAATTATCTCCCTTGGGATGTCATAAGGTATGAGAAAACACAAGAGGTACAGGGTGAAACCCCACAAATTGATTCAACCAACACTCATCATGCACCAATTAGTGAGGGGAATACACTTGGCTTCAATGATATGGAACAAATGAGGAATCAAAGTTATGAGATCAAGTTTGTACAATCTTCTATTGAATATGATTCTTCTTATGATGTGGATATGGAATCCCTTGCTTCTAGTAGGGGATACATTAATAGCCTTAAGGGTGTGTGTTTCCTAGGTAGTGAGCAGTACTCTTTGTGTGAAGAATTCTCTGAATGTGGGTCAATTATCATGAGAAAAAATGATGAGGATGTTGAGAATGTTTCTCTCTGTTCTTCAAGTGATTAGATAGTGAGGTTATAAATGATAATCCCTATTGGTATAGAAGTAATCCTCTTTTTGAAGATACCCCTGATGAGTATTTAGCAAGTACTACTAATGGATGTGTCATGGATGGTGCAAACAAAAATCAAGGTGATATTAAGGTTGGTAACTTTTCCTTTGAAAATGTCACCCCTGATTGGATAGTCCCCAACAAAATGGAAGATGTGGAGACAAAAACACAGGTGAACTAGCTTCCCAACATTTGATTGAGTAGATTGTGCTTGATAAGTATCAAGAGAATGCCTTAGACTTGTTGGAGTCTAAATGTGACAACAACTCACATGATAAAGAATTTTAAGACTATGATGTCAGCTTTGAATGTAGCATGGATGTCAAAAGGGATATGTAGATGATTGCACTAATTTTCCTATGGTGATTGGCTATGTTCTTGAAAAGATAATTAAAATGTTAGCTATTCATGTTCCACGTGACAGTATTTTCCTTGATATAAAAGGAAGTCCACTCTTAGGAGACCAAAAAGTAAATTAGGATAAAAGCATGGATACTCAGGAAACATTATTTTATGTTCAAGAGAAGGAATTACTTGGTGATTTTGTAGAATATGTTAGTATTGCAAGATTATTTCATCCATGTGAGGAGCAGTTCAAAGGAATATATAACCAGGGGAATGATATAAGTTAGTATGAAGCTGGAATGGATTTTTTTTACAGATGCTCCGTATCTTATGGACCTAATCATGGAACTTATTTAATCTCATGAAGACAACACTTGTGACAAAAAGATTGAGGATATGCCTAATAATGTTTTCCTTTTCTCTGATCTTAGAGAAGATTGAACAAATATAATCCAAAATGTCTATGAGGCTTTTAAGTTTGATGAGCAAGTGGAATGTGATTCTACACTTCATGAAAGTATGGAGTATGAGGGTTTCATTTTCCTAGTTCAGTATGATGAACCTATCATGGAGAAGAATAAGTGTGGTAAGGTTACATCAAATGTCATAGGCAATGTTGATTGTGATGGTGTTGATGGCTTGGAATTGCATAATGTTCATGTGGAACCATTGTTAGTAAAACAAGCCAAAGTGTTTAACAAAGAAAAGAATTGTCCTTGAATTTTGGGGGCCAGGGGCCACCAATTTATTAAAGTAAATTGTAATGTGGGTACATGTAGGGTCATGATGGGCCAAAAAGTGGCGATATGATGGGTATTTGTAGGGTATGTGGATGGCAACCTTTTTTTTACACAAAATTGATGAAATGAAAAGAGTTTTTAAAGGATGTTCTCAAATTTCCACCAATATAAATTATGCTTTACTTTGAATTTAATAAATAATTATTATTCATTTTCTATTTGAATCATGACTAAATTCCTGATTGATAGGCTGATTGAAAGACATCTATAGCTTTCAAATGGTATCACATTTTTGGATCCATAACATGCATCACATTCTATGCTTCACATACTATAGGATTAGAAAAATAAAAAAATGAATTTCCTAAAGTTTTGATCAAGTTAAGGTGGTCAGACATACGAGTTTTTATATTTTTTAAAAGTTGTAATTAAAAATTCATAATTAATTATTTACTTGGAAAAAAAATACAAAAAAATATGCATCACATCTGGACATGTGTCCTCTACTTATTTCTAAAATATTATAAAAAAATATTATCATTTTATTGTGGTTAGGGTGGTTAGACAGACACCTACTTCTTATTTTTTCCTTGAAATTTAAGTACTATTGCATTGAAATTTCAAATTTTCACCAAATAGATTTTTAAAAATAAAATAAAATGAGTAGTTAGAAACTACATTCAATTTTCTATAGATTCTATTCTTACATATTTTTGAAATAATATAGATAACTTATTAACAATTTTATGTCAAGTTGCCTAACTCAGATTTTTCTAAATTTTTTGCCACTTAAGGGCCTTTTTTTCCATGATGATCCTTTACATACCCATGTATATTTTGTAAATAGTCTACATAGGTTGGTTTGGTGTGTTTTATTTTTGTTGTGTCTACCTGCCTTGTCCGGCAAAGCTCCTGGATTTTGATTTTATGCCCTGGTCTACTTCAACTTGAGATTTAGATTCTTGCTATACCCACTGGGGGTATACATCCCCGAGCATGAGCCACTGATGGAGCTTCCAAGGTTTTTGTAATTTTTGGGGATCCCATGGACATGGTCTATAAATTAAACCCTCATTTTCATGACTTGGAAAAGGTTTGTCTTTGAAAAATCTTCGTTTGTTCTATTTTTGTGTTGAATTGCCCTGCTGATGTCTCATTCCTTAAGTCATCACTAGAACTATCATATATGTTCAGCTATTGGCCCCTCTGATCTAGAGTGCTGGTTACCCATTCAATCATCAATTTTAATTGCATCCTAACATTGGGTGTTAAATTTTTCCAAAAATGACTTAAGCTTAAGTCATCCATCTGCAATGGTCATGCGACTGTTGGCCTAGTATTGGCCCCTTCTTTAATCCTCACCTTACTGTGTATGTAGGTTTAGTGATTCAAGAACGTGGGAAGAGATCTTGATCGTACCGTGCCAACTTGTAAATAAAAAATGCCAGCCGGTTATGCAGTAGAAGGATAGCGAGATGATGATGTGTGTCCTCATACAGACATGGGGCCTAGTCTCCACTATTTGGCTCATTTCCCATGGTTCTAAAATGATGACCGAGATTGAATGATAGGGGATAATCACAACCATTCCCTGTTGGCTTGTGAGGATAAGTTGAAGGCTCATTAAAGGCTATGAGATCAGTGATATCCTGACACGTGGATCAATCCACCCAATCTGTGAGAAAGATGAAGCTTGCTGATGAAAAAGTTGCCATTTGAGGTGGGTTAACACCATCGGCCAAAGAAAAATTAGTGAAGCCCCAGTGGACTTCAAACCTAGTCAACCTAAACTGAGCCATTCGATTTGCCATCTCATCGTGAGATCAATGAGTGACATTCAAAGTTGATAAATTGGCACCTAATAGTCATTTCATTTTGCAACTAGTAGGTATTAATGATCTACTCTCTATAGGTGTGATCAAATTGATCCTCTCGCATGTGAAAACTTAATTACTAGCAATCATGAAGTAGGATACGTAGATTTCCATGCATTTGGGAATTAAACGGTGACAATACGCATGCCAACGAATTTTTTGGTTTGCACATGTGTTCTTCATTGAACATTAATGATTGAGCTATCATCACTCTCTTCAATAAATATAAGTGGTGATTTTCTATTTTCACCATAGCAATTAGTTTCCAAGTCTTTGAGTTTGTGCAGAGAGCCAAGGTTGCAAGTGTAGATTTTTTGGTGGCAGAATGAGCAAGCCTGCTATTTCATTAGTACCTATATGGAGGTCTTCTCGACTAAACTCACAAAGGTTCCATGATGAAGACCCAAAGCAAAGATAAGGTGCACATGAGGATACTAGGGGAAAATTATTTGTACCTATTGCTACCAGATGTAGCTATTATCTAAAAGGCCAAGTCATGAGTTTAGAGTCAATGGAAGTAAAAGGAGAAGAGACTATTGGGTCTCCTAGCAGAATTCAACATAAGCTTCGATATGGTCATGGATCCTTTAGATGACAAAATTCACCCACTAACATCATAGAGAGCTTGTCAGAGACCAAAATGGAGATGGATTTTTGCTACCATCAATATCTCAAGACCTTGGGTTGAGCTTCATCTCCTAGAGTTGAGGTGTTGTCTATTCAACTTTTGGCGGTGAGGACTCCTAGTGGACATGATGGTGCTATGCTAAAGTGAGACAAGGACAAGGAAGGGATTGAGGTTTCATCTCCAACCCTTGCTATGACATGAAGTGGGTGTGTGTACCATGGTGTGTGTGTTGTTGGTGAAAGCTCTTCTAGTTGATAAAAACAAGATAAAATTCTAATTAGATGTGCAAACTCATGATCCCATGGGGGAATTGGTGCCAATTTGATGTGAAAATTGGCCCTTTCCCAATTCCTAAGATGCAAGCTTTGAATGTTGAAGATGATATTGAATCACTTTGATGAAAGATGAGAACTCCAAGCCAAATCTGCAAAAAATCCTAGCTAAGAACTCAATGATGGATGGAAATGGCTGAGTATTTTAGCATGGTAACTTTGCAATGTTTGTGGATGGATAAATGAGGAGAGGATCTCTTCATTTATAGGATTTCACGATGGATGAAAGTCCAAATTTGAGAAATGTGGGACTAACATTCATCCAATGATATGGTACCACTTTTCAAGCTATGAATGGATTATGGTTGTGCAAGATTTGGGGTTTGTGCCAATAAATGCCAATATTTGAAATTCAAATTTGTTGAAATGACATGTAAGAGGTAAAGTAAAATGCAATAAATGCCACTTGGCTCAAGGAAAAAGGACATGTAAGAGGTTTTAAATGCCTTGTTGGATGTACATGTTGACTTGGAATTTTTTAATTCAAATTGAGAGAATATTCCAAAAGATGCCTTGTGAGGAAAATAGAGATTTAATAAATGAAATAAATCTATTTTCATGTGCACCTTAGAGGATGGGACATAATAAGAGATTACATTAATCAAGGGTCAATTAATTTAATAGGAGATTAGATGATGTGACTTATTTGACTTAGATTTTAGGATTTATTTAAATCAAATAATGAGAAGAATGTGATAAGATATTAATCAAATAAAGATTTTGATTTATTTAAATAAAAAGGAGCTAATGTTAGATTAAATTAAATAAAGTTTTGATTTATTTAATTTAATAGATAGACTTAAGAGATTTAATCAAATAAAATTGATTATTTAATTAAATCGGATAATTAGATCAAGATGATTAATTTAATTATCAAGAAGAGGTGACTTAATTAGATAAAGTGATTTATTTAATTAAGAGAGGAATATTGATGAATTTAATTAGATAAGGAGATTTGATTAAATGGTTAGATTGAGAGATGATTTAGGATGAAACGATGTTAGTAGGTCAGGATCGAGTGTGCGATATCAATCTGTATATTTTTTATGTCTACAATTATATATTAGACTGTTGATTCAAGGATAGAATACAAATATTTGAAAATTTATATACAATGAAGCATGTGAGATATTTTCCATGTTCCTGGTGAAATGATGGATATTTGGTTGAAGATTAACCAACCTTTGAGTGAATTGTGTTGTTTACCCCTTATAGGAACCAATTTTTGATTTGATATGTCATTTATTGAGGTAGTCAAATAAAATTCTAAAAGGAACACCCTCCTAGATCCCATAGAGCTTGAAGTATAAAAAATTGAAGTTTTCAACTGAATCTTGTCTGTTGGCCATTCACTTTAAGGGTCTTGATCATAGGAGTTCGCTACTCTTTAGAGATTCCTTAGGTGTACTAGGAAAAACACCAACACGACCTTCATGGTAATGTAGGATGTTACTGCTACACTGTACCATTATTGTTCGGCCTTCACTATAATGTGGGATGTTACCATTGCACCACACCATTATTCTTCAGCCTTTGTAGTAATGCAAGATGTTACCACTGCACTGTACTATGTCTTCTTAGCTCTTATAGGGATGTGTGAGAAGTATTTTAATTACTGCCATACCAGACATTTATTGCTCAACCTTCATGGTAATACGGGATGTTACCACTACACCGCACTATGTCTTCTTGACTCTTGCAGTATGGAACTATTTTGAAACTTGTCACAATAGTCTTATGAAACTTTTCATGACAATCTACTAACTTGACACAACAGTCTTATGAAACTTGCCAATATTTATGAGAAACTTTTAAATTACATTTAGATCTATAAGGAAACTATCCTATAGGGATGATAGTCTCGAGAAACATGGCAATGGTTACAACAATAAACAGTTAACTAGAAACCATGAATTTTCAATGAATAATGGAGACTATATATAGAGTTAAGTTAGTGAGAAAACATCCTTGGAGAATTATCATAAAAAGTATGACAATCTAAGATTTTGTAGTAGAAAATCATATACCCTCAAAGACCTAACAGTCATAATTAACCTAGTGATAGCTTTCAGATTCATAAGAATAAATTCATAAGAGAATATATGCAAGAGCATGAAAAGACACTGAGATGGAAGGGTGGTTGGTAGAGTTGAAGAATTAGACCTATAGTGAGAAGGTAGGGAGTGTTGCAAGTATGAGCAAGTTTGGTGGTGTTGTCATTAATGTTGTCATTGATGTCAACATAGTTTAGTATATTGTAGATTGTGCATGTATAGTTGAGATACTATTGAGATATTGTGAGTACATGGTGCTATCCTTATGATGTTACAGATGTGTTGAATTGATGAGTATCCAAGTGCTTTTGAGAAAATTAATAAAGAGAGAAGTCATAGTTATGAATGTGTTCAAAATGTGCTTCGGTATATGCTTCACATTTCTCATGTGTTGATCCAATGCTTGTGTGGATATGAAGGGTTCTTTTTGATGATCTGATGGTTATATCTATTGATTTGTAGCTTATGGTTTGATGAAATGTGAAATTTGTGTTCATCAATGTGTGAACCATTATGGCCGAGTTAGCTTTCTATGACTGGGAGAAATGTTTCTGCTCTGTAGTCCTCCGTTATTCTATTTCCAAATTTGTGGATCTAGAATGTGTCTTATAATGGTGTTCTTTTGGTTTTGGAAAAGATGTGTGGTTTGGTGATCTAGAAGTCAAGTCTGAGAGCTATTGTATGTATTTGCACAGTATGAAGGACTAATGGATGGAGCTTAGTTTTCAAAGATTGTTACACTTGTTACAGATGTATTTGAAGGAACTTGAGATGTGTTTTCATGCATAATGAAGTGTTTTTCATCATTTGTGTGCTATCTTCTTATTGGGAAGCATGTACAGATCAATGTTCATTTGTGTTTTCATTAGGTTTGGTTGACCTGGTATTCACACTTCATTTGAAGAATTAAATTTAATTAAGGAAGTGTGTGGTTGATCCGAGACATTATTTTTGGTCTTGGTTAAGTATTTTTATTGGTCCATGACTCTCATTCCTTTCCACAACAGGAATGTTGAATTGCCGACCTAATTTGAATTTATGAAATGAGGTGTATGTGGCTGAGCTTGGATAAAGTTTCTAAGGTTGAAGATGGTATAAATACAAGTTGAATTATAAATAATTGAATGATGATGCAAAGTGACAAAGTAAGCCACAAATTAAAAGAGTAGAAGTGTGTGAAAGTGAGTTGAGGCAGCAGTACTTCAATGTGTTAGATTCCTGAAGGAAGTGAGCTAAAGGTTTCTGCAATGTTTTGATCAAGGATGCAGATGTGTGTTAATTGTTGTGGTGGATCTTTTTCTTTCTTTTGTATCAGTAGGCAGTGGGCCTCCCTATTGGACAGTGAGTCCTTTCTCTAGGAAGTGAGCCTTTCTATTTGGATAGTGAGCCCTTGGTAGTGAGGCTCTATATTTGGTTTTTTTATCTCTTTATATTCTGAATTAATCCTCACCATGGGTTTTCCCTTATTGGGTTTTCCACGTAAAAATCTGGTGTTCATTTTTTTGATTTTATTTTCTTTTATGTGTTTCATGTTCATACTTAATAACATAATAGTGTGGTTGTGAAGCTAATAAGTATTTAAAGTTTTGAATTTGAATTTGGTGACATCTGATTCACCCCCCCTCTAAGTTGTCCTGCACCATTTAACAATTGGTATAAGAGTTTTGGTTCCCTGGTTTAAAGCTTAACCACTTAAGGAAGATTTTATGGAACATAAGTTGGCAATATCTATGTTTGATGGATTTTATTACAGTGATTGGAAAGTGTAGATGAGGGGATATATTGTTTCTCTTGGTTACAAGACCTAGAAGGCTATTGAGATGAAGTATGGTGCTCTAGCGAGTGGTCCTACTACTGTAGATGAGGTTTCTTCTTATGAGGAGAATGAGAAAGTGAGGTATGCTATTTATAGTACTCTATCTAAACTTGAGTGAACTAAGGTTGTTTCTTCATGCACTGATCATGAATTCTACAAGAAGTTGGAAGAACTGTATAGAGGAAATGAAAGAGTAAATTTGACAAAGAAGCTAGAAGCAAAGTGCAGATATGAGAATCTAAAAATGGAAGAAGGTGAATAGTTCACAAGTTATTTATAGAGGGTTGAGATGATAGCAAATGAAGTTAGGAATCAAATTAACATTTAAGGCAATGAATATTGAAGATGATCCAAATAGTGATGTTTTGGATGAACTAGAAGAAAATTTCACCAAAAATTTGAAGAAAGGTACTGGAAAGTATAAAGGTATGTTTCCCTTTAAATGTTTTAGTTGTGGTAATATTTGTCATTATGCTTCAAGATTTCTGAATAGAGCTGTACATAAGAAGAAAAAGGATAAGAAATACAAGAAGTTGTATTATGTTAAAGAAGAAGCCAAAAATTTTGATGATGAATTTGAAAATGAGGGTGATGATAGTGAAGCTTGTTTTTAGCTTTGGAAAACAAATTTGTATCTAATAACCCTAGAAAATGTACAAGGAAGAATGCTTTGAAGAATAAAAAGAATAAGATGGAAGGTACTTTGGTCACCGCCTTTCATGCAAGAAAGGATGAAGACTACTGGGTGACTGACAATAGATGTTTTAATCACATGACCAGAGATAAGAGTAAGTTCACTAAACTTGAAAAGTATGATGGTGGTTTGGTCATGTTTGATGATGATTTAGGAGATAGGATTTGTAGGAAAGGTATAATTAGTTTTGATGGAGTACACAACACTGATGATGTATATTATGTAAAGGGTTTGAGGCATAAACTTTTGAGTGTTGGACAAATGTATAGCAATGGTTTTAAACTTGTGTTTTAGAATAATACCTGTGAAATCAAAAAAGGATCTAGAGATATGGTTGTTGCTGGAAGGAGATCTCATGGAAAGATCTATTAGCTTAAGGGAGTTGATGGTCAATGCCTTGTATCCCAAATCAATGAAAGTTGCTTATGGCACCAGAGGATGGGACATGTAAACTTTCATAATTTGGTTAGAATCAGTTCAAGAGATGTTGTTTGAGGTCTGCCTAGAATCACAAAGCCTGCTAATACTATTTGTAGAAGTTGTATGCTAGGGAAACAAGCAAGATATAGCTTTAAGGGAAAAGAGAAATCTACTACTGAAATGTTGGAGTTAATTCATACTGACCTCTATGGTCTGATTAGAACAAAAATCTTGAATGGTGATAGGTATTTCATGCTCCTTATTGATGATTACTCTTGAATGACATGGGTTTCTTTTCTTAGAGAAAAGAATCAAGCTCTGGATAGGTTTAAAGTGTTCAAAGCAAGAGTGGAAAATGAAGTGATTTTGAGAATCAAATGTTCGAAATATGATAGAGATGGAGAATTCACTTGTGGTGAGTTTAATACATTTTGTGAACAACATGGCATAAAAAGATAGTTTTTTGCTCTGAGAACTCCTCATTAGAATGGGGTAGTTGAGAGGAAAACTAGATGACCTACAGGAAGCTAAAAGAACCATGATGAAAGAATCAAATGTAATGGATGTGTACCAAAGAGAGGCAATACACATCTCTATTTATGTTCTTAATAGAGTTCAAATTGGAGGCAACAACACATAGACTCCTTTTGAGTTATGGACTAGTAAGAATCCTACTGTGAAGTACTTTAAGGTATTTGGAAGAAGATGTTACATTAAAAGAGATGATGAAAATATTGGAAAGTTTGATGCCAAATGTGATGAAGCAATTTTTCTTGGGTACTCTACTACTAGCAAAGCATATAAATGCTTCAATAAAAGATTGAGTAAGATTGTTGAAAGTGCTAATGTGAAAGTTGATGAAGACATGCAAAGACCTATTGAGATAAGTGAAGTTGAACCTGATGATCCTATCTATGGACAATTACCTAAAGAGAATAAGGAGAAGGAAGAAGAGGAAGAAGAAGAATAGACTGAAGAAGAAGAAGAAAATGAACTAGAACCTATTTCTAAGACTCCTAAGTATGTGCAGAAGAATCATCTGGAGGAATAGATAATTGGAGATAAGAGTGAAGGTGTGAAGACAAGAATTAAAGTAGCAAGTGAGGTAAATCTGTGCTTACTCTTTAAAATTGAACCTAACTCTATGAGTGAAGCATGTGAACATGAGAATTGGATGAGAGCTATGAAAGAAGAGTTGCAACAAATAGAAAATAATCAGACATGGGAATTAGTTCCTAGACCTATGAATAAGAATATAATTGGTTCAAAATGGGTGTTCCAGAATATGTTGAATGAAAATGGTGAAGTTATAAGAAATAAGGAAAGACTTGTATGCAAAGGATACTTGCAATTTGAAGGCATAGACTTTGAAGAAACATTTTCCCCTGTGGCTAAAATGGAAGCTATTAGAATGTTTTTGGCATTTTTTGCCAACAAGGATTTCAAAGTATATCAGATGGATGTCAAGTCATCATTTCTAAATGGTGAATTGGAGGAAGAAGTATACATGGAACAACCTGAAGGATTTCAGCTATCTGACAAACCGGATATGGTTTGTAAGTTGAAGAAGGCATTGTATGGACTGAAGCAAGCTCCCAAAGCTTGTTATGCAAGATTGGATAGATACTTGACAAATCAAGGATTCAACAAAGGCTCCACTGACAACAATCTTTACTTTAATGTACAAGGTAGCATAATGTTAATAGTGGTAGTATATGTTGATGATATCATCTTTGGTGGAAATGAAGACATGTGTAAAAGATTTGTAGAAGAAATGCAAAAAGAATTTGAAATGTCCATGATTAGTGAGTTGAATTTCTTTGTTGGTCTTCAAGTAAATCAAACTGATAAGGGGATATTGATTTCATAATCTAAGTACGTGAAAGAGCTATTGAAGAAGTTTGTAATGGATGATTCCAAACCAGTTAGTACTCCTATGGTGACCAGATGTAAGTTGAGTAAAGATGATGAATTTGCTAAAATTGATCACAACAAATATGGATCTATGATTGGTGGGCTGTTGTATCTTACTGCTACCAGACTAGATATTATGCATGTAGTATGTTTAGTTGCCAAATTTCAAGTAGATTCTAAAGAGGCACATGTTACAATAGTAAGGAGGATATTTAGATATCTTAAAGGTACACCAGATTATGGCTTATGGTATCTTAAGGGTGTTGATTTCACCTTGAGTGCCTATACTGATGTAGATTGGGCTGGTTGTGTGGATGATCAGAAGAGTACCAGTGGGGGTGATTTCTTTCTTGGTGGAAGATTGGCTTCTTGGTTGAGTAAGAAAAAAGACTCGGTTTCTTTATCCATTGCAGAGGTAGAATATATTGCTGCAACATCCTATTGCACATAGGTTTTGTGGATGAAGTAAACTCTGAAAGACATTAGAGTAATATGTGATGAGCCTATTACTATTCTTTATGACAACATGTAAGTGCTATAAAAATTTCAAAGAATCTGTTTATGTATTCAATAACAAAACACATATCTATCAAGTATCATTTCTTGAGAGAAAAAGTGTTAGAGAATGAAGTCAGGTTGGAGTATGTGACAACAAAGGAACAAATTGTAGATATATTTAATAAGGCTCTTCTGAAAGATACTTTTGAGTATCTTAGGTAGAGGTTGGGGGTAATTGGCCCTTCAAACTAGGTGCACATGAAGGTGCATCAGTCTAGTGAACTCATAGATTCTTCATTTATCTGGACTGATGAATGGGTCTACTTCATAGGGGGAGTAGAAAAGGCTTTCATTGTTGAAATATGAGTTGAATGGGTGCACTCCTAAGGGGGAGTAATCTGATATTTTGATCTTTTCCATTGGTGTTAAAGGGGGAGAGAAAGTCATGTGAAAATATGTCATGGGCTAGTCATTTGGATTTTGGCTCACAAATGCTTTGACCAATTTTATTTCATGTTTGTCAATGTTTAGATTTCCACATAAGTTGGAAGATATAGATCAAGATTTATTTCCAAAGCAAGAGGTAAACATCTACCCCTAGTGTCTAGCAATGTATGGAATGCCATGGATGGATGCTTGGGTAGGTGTATGGATGGATGGATATGGTAAGCACACAAAGGATGCCAAGGATTATCTTGTGATAAGATAAAGTGTTAGAATAGAGGATGCTCATTTGGATAGTGTTGCATGGCTTAAATAAAACTAGGTAAAATAGGATTAATGAAAATGACTCATGTCAAGATGTTTACCATAAGCAAGTGTAAAGTGTGAACCAAACTTTGTCAAGATCAAGATAATTTGGAAGCTAGATGTAGATGGATTAGGTAAGTGGTCTATGGATGAATGGATTTATTAT
Source organism: Sequoia sempervirens (assembly GCA_007258455.2). Classification (NCBI taxonomy): domain Eukaryota; kingdom Viridiplantae; phylum Streptophyta; class Pinopsida; order Cupressales; family Cupressaceae; genus Sequoia; species Sequoia sempervirens. The sequence goes on from VDFB02000002.1 coordinate 3,117,317, forward strand.
GGATAAGATGGATGGAATGCTATATTTTATTATGGATGGGATAAGATGCTTCCACTTGAATGGGCACATGCAAATGCTCAATTATACACATGACACCTATTTTCCAAGTTTTCATCATGTGGTACTTATCTAAAGTGCCACCGTAGTGGTTTCCACTGGAGGACAATTTTTATCTTTACAATTTTCATTATTTCTTGATTTTTTTGTGAAAGATTTTAAGTTCATGTCGAACCACCTGGTGGTGTTGATGTAGAAATTTTTGTCATAATGTTCCATCGATATATTTCTTGAAGAAGTTGCTTTTCTAAGATACGTGCACTTGAATACAACTTTTGAGATTCCTGATCCACTTTGTTGATACTAAAGTTAACTCTGTCTTTGTGTGCACATCACAATAGAGTGCCTTCTGAAGCCTTGTGATGAAGGGTTGTTGTGAATACATAGTCAATTTGAGAATTGGATATCATGCATGGAGGCATGGATGGTGGAGTGTGTTAAGGAATAGAAGATGGATTGGTTGGTAGTTTGGAACCTTTAACTCTCCAAACTTGGGAAGATAAGCAATGATGTCTGGATACAAAAGTGTGCTTAGAATTAAGACCGACTACTTGATATACTTTGTATGTTGCTTGAGAAGCTTGCTTTTGCATTTGTGGACATCTTTGACTCATACATTTCCATTTTTTATTTTTCCCCATAGTTTCTTTGAATAATGGATTTTGATAGGGATAATCTTTCTTTTTATTCTTTGTTATCCACTTGTATTTGATTTGTCCTTCATGCTTTGCTACTTATTTTTCTTTGATGATGTTCGTCATGCTTTGATTCAAATCTTTATTTTGATGTTGGTCCCAATTCATGGATGGGGTGATGGGTGGATTAAGATTCATGGTGTGGTTGGTTGTAGTATTAGAATTGGTTTCATCATAGGGATTCTTCATGCTCCCTATGTTGAAATTTTCTTGAGACATAGTTGCCCTCAATATGGTGGTAGTAGCGCCCTTTTTTTATTCTGCTTGTTTTGAGATGTCCTATTTAGCAAGCATTCTATGATAAATGACCAAGTGCTGCAAATGATGTTATTTCAATTTGTTGCTCTGCTGACTCTAGAATATCTTATTTGGTCTGACCTATTTCCTTGAGTTGATAATGATGGATATCTTCATATATGATGTCTTTAGTTTGAATTTGGGATATATTTGATCCTGATGTTGAAAACTCAACCTAATTGTAGAAATCAATAACCTCTTGTTCTTGTGTAATAACATCAAGAGTAGAGGACTCTTTTTCTAAATGAAGATCATCTATGTGTCCATCCAAAGAAATCATCTCATGGGTAGATGGAGTCTATGTGTTATATGGATATGATCATCATTTGTGACGTCTTGTATATATTGGAGAGTTCCCATTAGATCATTGTAGTATCTCAGAGATGCAAATTCTTGATCTTCAAATATTTCAAAATTACTTTCGACATGCTTTGGATCAAGTTCTTGACATGGGTCAATTTGAAAGGATGAATTTCTTACAAAGGGTTCTTTGATATCTTCATTAGGTATGGGAAGTGGCTCAATATACTCTTGAGCTTTGAGTGGATTTGGATCAAGTGTGGAGTTGAGGATTCCTTCAATATCTACAACCATGAGATCAAAGCATGTTAATATGTCTTGGAAAGGACCATTGCTAGACTTTGGTGAAATATGATGATCATGCTTTGGACTAAATTTTTGAGATATGTCCTCTAACTCATGAGATGATGTAGAGATATTGTCAAAATGATAATCGGTGGATGGATCTTGGATTATGTCAATAGGATCAAAAAATGTTAACACTCCTTGAAATAGATCATTGTAGGATATTGTTGAGGGGTTTTTATCATGACTAAAAAGTGACTCTTGATGTATGTTGATTTGATCATTGGATGAGGTAGAAACATCTTCAAGGTTCTCATTGATGGATAGATCTTGATCATTGTTTTCAACAATTGTGGTGGTGAAATTGTCACTGCTATCACTAGTTGTGGAATCTTGATCATTTTCCTCAATAGTTGTGTTGGAGAGATTGTCACTACTATCATTCATTGTTGAATCTTGATCATTGTCCTCAACAATTGTGGTGGAGAGATTTTCACTAGTATCATTAGTGGTTGAATCTTGATCATTATCCTCAATAGCTATTATTCCTTGATTAAGAAGGTCTTGGATGAGATTTATGAGTTTAATATAGTTTGATGTTTTATGAATATTTTCCCTATGATATTGACAATAAAATCTTCCCTTATTCCAAGGGAAGTTTATAATAGAGTTGAAAGAACTTACTTTGGGAAGAGTGATGAGTTTTGCATTAACTAGCTTGCATAATGCAGTTTAAATAGGCTCTCCCAAAGGAGTGTATTCACATTTGTTACCTTGTGAGATTTGTACTTGTTGAGAAGAATCTTTTCATGATTTACTGTGTTGTTGAGGTTGTTGATTTTGATATCTAACTTCTTGAGATTGAAGATATTCTTCTTGATGAGGTGGTGGAGACTACTCAATGTTTTGATGACATGGTTTAACCAATGTGGGAGTGTGTATATTTTGGGGTGGAGATGTTGCTTGGTGACATGAATCAACAAATTTTCAAGTATAGTAATTTGATTTCACAAAATCTGTTCTTGATTTTGATCTTGATACCCTTGATATAGTTTATTTGATTGTTGGTCAAGCATATTTGGAATATACACTTGTGGTATTTGTATGGGATCATGGAAAAATTGATTTTGGACAATCTTCTGATTTTGGATGATGTTTAGATTATGTATTGTAGGTTGGCATTGAGCATTGTTATGGTTGGGAAACATATTGCTTTGATTTAGGTAACCTTGATTTTGCATGGTGTTACCTTGAATTGGATCAATAAATTAAGTTGTTAACATATTTTTTGGACTTTGAACAACATTGGTATGGTTTGAAAACATATATATCCCATATTTTACCAAGTGTGGATCTGATATGTTCATGTTTGGTAAGTTTGTACTTGGTATATTAAAATTTGGCATGTATTGACTTGATGGGATAATTTTGTTTTGTTGAAGACTCATGCATTGATTGTTTGGCTGATGGATTTGTAGGTTTTTACTTTGATTTAAATCTACTATAGGGAAATGTGTTCCAAAATTTAGATTGGTCATACTCACATTTATTGTATCATTGAGGTTTTTAGGGTATAATGATCCCATGTATGGATTGTATAAATGTGAGTTTTGATAATCAATGGGTATTGTAAGGCTTTGATAGTTTGGTTGACTTAGATCAATCATGAGATATGAACCAAATTTATATTCCATGTTTTTCTTGTGTTTTTACCTTGATAACCTCTAAGGAATTTAGGACCAATGATTAGATGAAAGATGAAAGGGGTGAATGATATTGTTGTTTGAACTTTTTGAGAACTTTAGGTCAATACTAGACTTAGGGTTTTGATTTTGATGTTTGGATTTTGGATAATGAACTTGTTAATCCTTAGATGGACTTGTGATCTTGGGATAAATTTGTTCAAAGGATTGATAATTTAACTAAATGTATGAAAAATGATGCATTCACACACACCTAACTAAACAAGGTGATTTTGATTTGGTTTAAATGATTTACCCAAGTCTACCATAATGATGTTTCCAAAGCTATAAAGAAGTTTTTTGTGGGATAGATTTTGATATATGTTTTGAGGATGGATGGAGTTGTTTGATTTGATCCTAAATGAACCTAAGAGGGACTTTGTTTACAAGACCAAGATAGTGAAGAACATGCCTTACCCTATGAGTAGTTCAAACCAAAAGCCCAATTTTTTGATTGGAAGACCATAAGATAAAAGATAACAAGCACATGTGTGGGGTTCAATTGTCTTAATCTTAGTTAATGAATTTCTTTTACCACATCCACTTTTCTTGCTTAAATTTCAAAATGAATATCTATGTCTTAACTCCTTTTCATTCCACAAAGTCCATTATGTGAAAATAAACAAATCAATGCCATAGTTTTACTAGGTTGACTTTGGAGAGAAAAAATTGAGATATGGACCTAAATATTTAGAAGCCTCTAAGGATAAAATCCCTAGGGAAAATCAATAATAATTGGTCCCTTCGAGGATATTTGTTCTTCCAAAGGGTTTGAAATTTTGATGACTTGTTGAATGTTTTTTTCAAATTTTGAGATCCAAGAAATGTATTTGACTGAAACACAAATTTCACAACCCTAGGTTAGAAATGGCTATACTTATTGAGAACCCACTCAGACTCTCCAAGCATTGAGACAAAGTGAACAATTAGAGATTTGGCAACATTATCTCCCCTCCACAAGACACACTTGTTGGGACCACCAAATATCAAAATCCTAAAGATCCCGGTACTTTAAGGATTTATTTTGTTTCTACTTTAAGTAGTACAAATGTGGGGAAGCTTTAGAATGATCGTTCATGCACCAACAAGTATTTAATGATTTTGTTCTTTAAACAAAGGGTTGTAGTAAGAACATCTGAATTAGGGGCTACTATGATAAACTCCATCAAGAGGTCTCCCAACCCTTAGAAAAAGGGCTTTATGCATCATAGAGATACTAGGCGAGAGCTATCATATACTGCTTCCCATTGATTGTAAAGGGTATGTGCAAGTTCATCATGGAAAAAATAGGCCCTGAAGTGTCAAAAAATTAAAAAAAATTAGAGTTAGGCAACTTGACATAAAAATTTGAATAAGTTATCTATATTATTTCAAAAATATGTAAGAATAGAATTTGTAGAAAATTTATTGTAGTTTCTAAACTACTAGGTTTATTTAAAACTAAATAAATCTATTTGGTGAAAATTTGAAAGTTCAATGCAGTAGTACTTAAATATCAAGGAAAAAATAAGTAGGTATCTGTCTGACCACCCTAACCACAATAAAATGATTCTATTTTTTTATAAAATTTTAGATATAAGTAGAGGAATCATGTCCCAATGTGATGCATGTTTTTTTGTAATTTTTTTCCAAGTAAATAATTAATTTATGAATTTTTGTTTACAACTTTTAAAAAATATAAAAAATCTGTATGTCTAACCACCTTAACTTGGTCAAAACTTCAGTAAATTTTTTTTATTTTTTTTAATCCTATAGTATACGAAGCATAGAATGTGACACATGTTTTAGAATCAAAAAATATGATACCATTTGAAAGTTATAGATGCTTTTCAATTAGCCTATCAATCAGGACTTTAGTTGTAATTCAAATAGAAAATGAATAATAATAACTTATTAAATTCAAAGTAAAGCATAATTTATATTGTTGGAAATCCGAGAATCTCCTTTAAAACCCTTTTCATTTCACCAATTTTGGGTAAAAAGAAAGTTGTCAGCCGCATACCCTACATATACCCATCATAACACCACTTTTTGGCCCATCATGATCCTACGGATACCCTAAACTTTCCTTGCAATCAAAAAAATATATAGCGGTTCAAAAGAGCTTGGATTTAGCTTGTTATTGGTCGGGTTGATCCCTCCTTTTGAATTAGGGGGGTAGGACCTATAAAGATAAATACAAACGAAGAAGTACATTTGTAGTTCGACCGCCTAGATTGTGTAAAGCACTAGAATGGAACACACCCAATGCCTTTCCTTCACACTAGCATGATTATTTAGTTTTAGATCCAAATCAAAATGTGTGGATGATTTTAGACCACCAATGTCAATAGATTTATTTTGATTCTCAAGATCGTTGAGAGGTGCAAGAGAAGTGCATACACATTTCAATGACACAAATTGCAAAAAAATCACAAAAAATTGAAGGCACAAATTCTTTTTAAACCCAAAGTATATATGAATTATTTTTAAAGAACCAAGCTAAATGTGAGTTTGTTTTGTTCAATTTTAACCCAAAATAAAATTCTAGTATGTTTCTAATGTTTAATTTTAACTAACTTGAAAGTTTAAATCAGTCGTTAATTTTAAACCCAAAAATGAAGTGAGTTGTCCTAAAATAGAAAAAAAAAGCAATACATGCCCTAGACTATTACAATAAGCATTTAAAAATAATTTTTCAAGTTCAAGATCAATTCCCACTTCCAACTCAAATATGTTTGTTATTGCTTAATTCCAATGCCCAATTCTAGTGCCATTGGTTCTTTATGCAATCCCTCCCTGACTTCTACCCTTCAAATGCCACACCCTGTGAAACAAAAAGAAATTTTGACCTTTTTTAGTTGTTGATAAAAAAAATGACCATACATCAAGTGGATGTGTTTTATGGGTATTGATATTGGCAAACAGTAATAATAGAAAATAAGTCATTAAAAAAAATATTGATAGACAACAATAATGGCAATAATGGCATGTGAATATTAAATAATATATCATCCATTGCTTACGACCCAAGTCATGAAAGAAATAGCAATAATAGCATACTCGCACAAATTTTCTAAACTTGCACTGGTGTGCACCATAGAAAAAGGGACCCTTTGCTTGACACGGGAATAGTTCATGATAAAATGGGCTTAATGAGGCCTTGATTCTAGTGTTGTGAGGAATTTTATGCATCCACACTAAGTCTTGGACCTTTACAAATTGAATAACATGCTTTTATTGATGTGTTGTGAAGGTGTTGTGAAGTGTTGTAAAACACTTCTACCCTTTTCTAGACTCTATTGACATAAAAATCACCTTTTCATCACTTATCAAGTCCTATTTTGAAGTGTTGTAAAGTCTTGTAACAAGATTTCACACTTTTCTAGGCACAATTTCACTATTTACACCTTTCTTATGCTTTATTTGACCCCTTTATGCCCTCATAAGGATGAATTAAGTGTGTTTTTGAATGTACACCTGACAAATAACATTAAATGTGACTTAATTCCTGACACCCACATTCAAATCCAAGCTGGGACCCATTCACCATGGGTGGTGAATGAGTCCCTCTTTGCTTCAAATTCAAAATATTTCAAATTTCCTTTCAGGTTTTTATTCAAAATTACTTGATGATTGATTACCTCTCCTATTCATGATGAAGGTAACCTAGTGCAAGAAGTTACAAGCCTTGAGGGTCTTGATTTTCCTTCTCCTTATTCCCCTTTGGATGATGTTAGACAACAAAAACATCAGATGATAGACACATTCCTAAACATCGCCTTACCAAGTCTCCATGGTCATAACAATCAAAATTTTTCATCTCCTAATATCCCTCCTCTATGTAAATAGGATAGGTTGGTGTTAGACGATATCCCTATTAGGAATCATGACACCCTCAATCCTCCCTTCCCTAATGCTCCACCCATTTGGGAAAACCTATTTGAAAATCATAATGGTCCTTCTCTTGATGCCTCTCCTACTTGTGATGAAGCTACTTCACAAACCTTGAAAACTTGGATGATTATATTACAAACTCTCCTAGTAGGGTAGATAATATGGAAAAAGAGAATGAGACCTTAGAAAAAACCAATTAATTATCAATTATCAAATACATTCAACCATTAATAACTCCCTTCGTTGCGATGAAGTTATTTTAAATGAACCAAAAATTAATTGTCAAGAACATGTGGCTTGTTGTTCTCCTAAAATGTTTCCTCCTAAGAACAATAGGTACTAGACTATGACAACAATAATAATGTGTCTTCCTTCACTCAACAAGTGGTTCTCGATTTCCCTCCCTTAGAGATACATCAAACCAAACCTGTTGAGGATATGAATGCACAAGTGTCCATTAGATCCCCTTTAATCAATGGACCTCATACATACCCCATGAGACATATTAACAACTCTCTCATCCTCTACCCACCTTCATTCAACAATCTCACACAAAATACACTTACATCACCCTCAATCATCGTTCATCCTGAACTCCTCGACACCAATGGTCTTGAACATCATCCTTTACCAAACATTAAACACACACCTAAACCTTCACTTAATGTCAATTTCATCTTGCAAAATGTACATAATTTGAATTCATTAGATTTTATACCTTCCTATAATAGGGAGAATAAAATCTCACAATCTAGAGAAACTTGTCTAAGTATGACATCCAATACTAAGCAAAATGTGTCTACGAAACAAATCACAAGACCACCTTCCAACTTTGATCAAGAAGATATCTTGTCAAGACTCCTCCAAGATCACTTGATCACTCTCCCTCCCAGAACTCGAAAGAAATGCTCTTACAAGACTTCATTTTGTGCATATCATAGAGTTCATGGAAACTCCACTAATGAATGTAAGGATTTGAGTCACAAAATCCAACATTTTTAGGAGTTTGGTATGCTTCCCTAAATGGGGGCACCTAATTCCTCTAATTGACATTGATTTTCACTCTAGCATAAATACCATCATCCATTCTAGACTCACCTTTGTCCTACACTAAGGGGGGACAAGAGGTTAGACAACCTTTTCCTCATATTTCACTTGTGGTTGCCTCCTTTGGCTAGTTATTAACCTTTCATGAATGTATAAGAGCAAGCTTGGGACATGGATGATGTTCCTTAAGTTGGCTCACATATGGCATACTTCCCTTTTTCTTTAAGTAGCTTATCGAAAACATATGACTTGACATTGGACTTTTTGAGTACGCTCTCATATCCTCTTCTTTTACTTTAAAGAAATAGCTTATAGTCCTAGTGCTCGCAACCACTTTAAAGTGGGGGCATACATCACCACTCACATTTCATTATGTTATTTTATTTTTCTTGTGATTTCCTCTCTTGGAAACATTAAGCACAATGTTTCCTAGGATGAGACCTTGCACTTTTCCTCTCTTGGAGACATTGAACATGACATTCCCTAAGATGAGACATTGCATGAACTAAGAAAAATCCATTTGAATCTTCCTTACACTATTATGCATTAACAATGTCTATGAGTGTCAAGCATACTAATTTTTTCTTAACTCATAGAGCTCAAAAATTAGTTTCCTTTGTGGTGCCTTATTAAAGTTATCAAGAGGTATAAATTTGGTATGGTTGAGCAAGAAGCCCATTATGAGGCACGACTTTCCCTATAACCACCTATGTGTTTGAGTACATACTAATTAGTGTATTTTCTCACCTTTGGGATTTCTCACCCTGCAAACAATCAGAAGTACATAATGTGGCCCCAAAGTGAGTATGTTGTGGACTTCTCAATCGACGGACAACCAAGAGTTCCATCACCCCAGAGTAAGTATGCATTTTCTTTTTAAAAAAAATATCTTAGATCTAATCCACAACTAGTTGGACAAACGATCAAAGCTTGATCCACCTTTTCATTTTCATCTTTGTTATTTCCATTGCATGATTTTGTATCTTGATGGTTTGATTCAGGATCTTGGATTATGGGGGATTGCACAACCTCCTTTGATCTTTTTCATTCTTTGTCATCTGCACATATACACTTGAATCTCTCTTGAATGTGTACTTTAGTGTGAGTTTGAAGCAAGTTCATCCTCTCACTAAAGTGGGGGCTAAATGCACCATAGAAAAAAGGACCCTTTGCTTGACATGGGAATAGTTCATGATAAATTTGGCTTAATGAGGCCTTGATTCAAATGTTTTGAGGCATTTTATGCATCCACACTAAGTCTTGGAGCCTTGCAATTGAATAACATACTTTTATTGATGTCTTGTGAAGGTGTTGTGAAGTGTTGTAAAGCACTTATACACTTTTCTAGACTCTATTCACCTAAAAATCACCTTTTCATCACTTATCAAGTCCTATTTTAAAGTGTTGTAAAGTCCTGTAACAAGATTTCACACTTTTCTAGGCACAATTTCACTATTTATACCTTTCTTATGCTTTATTTGACCCCTTTATGCCCTCATAAGGCTTAATTAAGTGTGTTTTTGAATGTAAACCTAAAAAATAACATTAAATGTGACTTAATTCTCGACACCCACATTCAAGTCCAAGGTGGGACTTATTCACCATGGGTTGCGAATGAGTCACTCTTAGCTTCAAATTCAAAATATTTCAAATTTCCTTTTGGATTTTTATTCAAAATTACTTGATGTCGGCCTATGATGAGGTATCAATGGGATACTAAGGAACAAGTGTGTATAAATAAGTTTTTTCTCCTCGTTTTACATATTCTACATTCACCTAATTCATTCTTCATTAATCATCCATCATTCTTCCATCTCAAGTCAAATAACTTAGGGTTTCATCAATGCAAGTCTCCAAGATATCAATTTTCAGACATTCAAGGGTAGATTGTTCATGTTTTGTTGTAGACATTCAATATCAATCATCATGGCAAGGTAATCAACTCCATTATTTCATTTTTCATTCCATTTTTACATAATTTTTGTATAATTACCTAAAAGGGGTTTGACCAATGCAAACCCCCATACCCTAACATCCAATTTTAGTCTCTCTTGTCTTGTGTGTTTGCAGATTTAGGACTCTTGGAAGCTTGGAAATCATTGAAGATCAAGTTGAAAGGTTGCTTAAGTCTTTTCTTTATTCAAAAATTCAAAGTATCAACAAAATCTCACTTTCAAACACGTAAATTAGTGTTTCAGAAGCAAACACCTATAGTGAATCAAAGTGCAAATCGAGAGCTCTGGATTCCACTTTTGAACATTAAAAAATTCAAAAGTGGACTCATTCACCATGAGTGGTGAATGAGTTCCACTTCCAGGTCAATTTTGATTTTTTTACATTTTTGATACCCTTTTGTCTGAAACGGGTTCTAGTTCAGTTTTGTAGAATTGAGATTAATTCACCTAGAATGGCAAATGAGTCCTACTAGGCCTGAAAATTAGCATAAAAAACATTTTAGAATCAATTTCCATCCTTCATCAAGATTTCAGGTGCACACTTTCAGTTTGGTTCATTTCTGTTAAGTTTTGCATTCATTTCTAATTCATTTCTGCATATCACAATGTGTTTTCAAAAAAGTCACATTTCTTAGGTTTTGCATACTTAATCAATCAATTTCATCTTCTAGTTACATTTAGATCATTGAATTTAGTCTTAAATTCATCATACATTGCATAATTTGAGTGAACCACCTAGATTTTGGGTGTGGGATCTCTCTCTTTTCATTAGGTGAAAGACCCTAATTAAGCAAAAGAGACCTAGCATTCCTAGTCACAAAAATCTATGGTTCAAGGTGAAAATTAAAGATCTAAAAAGAAAAAGAAAAATCCTCAATATGTCACTAGCTGTCAACACCAATTTTCAAATTAAATGCACATATTAACACCAACATAGCAATCAATAGTGGGCATAATAAATATCTCTTCTTTAATTTTGATCTATTTCTAATTGATTAGAAAAGAAGAGATTAATGAACTTGGAGAGAGAATTAAGAACATGCAGAGTGGTAGGAACTAATAATGACAAATTATGCAAGCCCCATCTATAGCCTCTCAGATCTTCTCAAACCATACTTGCTATCAATGCCAATCTTCTTTGCCTGACAAATCCAAGAACATAATTAAAAATAGTGCACTCCCACACTAGTTATAGAAATTTGACGTAGACTCCCTTTAACTACCTATGCCATGCAGAACGCTTCATGCCAAATATAATAGTTTCCTACTGGGGTACGACAGCCAAGAATTAGGGTTACGAGGAGAAAACAACGAATGAGAGAGGCATTCAAGGAAGAAGAGTTAATTTTTATTCTCTCATCTTCTACATAAATCCTTCGATAGTGGAGAGTGAGATAAACATCAATTTGAGTTATCCAAAAAGAGATCGCCCAGGATGTGAAAAACAAGCACAATCTCAAAATCAATGAAATAACTATAAAATCTCATAAGTGAGGCTTGCATAGATTTAATTTATCATGGTACTGTATTCAATCCTAGGGCATGCTCATATTTCTTTTGAGCATCTTATTCCGTGCATGATACTGTATCTAGAGAAGGAGGATTTGAAGCTCAAATATTTTTGGGTTTGTAAATTGAATAAATGTCTTAAATTAAAAGCTTTCAAGCTAATGCGATTGGTAGGTGTAAAACCAAATTCCACAACTTTTAACCAACATCCTCTCTATGCTAAAAATAGAACTTTGTAAAAGGGTATGGGCATCCATCAAAACATAAAGCATAGAGAAATTTTGTCAAATGTGTGCCATAGAAAAATGTCCCCATGTCATTTTCATGGCCTTTTAGGTCTTGTTTCATGGTGTTGGAACTATTTTTATTTTGATTTTATGTTGTGACATGGCTTTAACATGCATATTTAGGAACTAAAATTAAAAAAATGGCATCTTGTGAAGGTGTTGTGAAGTGTTGTAAGACATTTCTACATTCTTCTAGACTCTATTAATTACAATTTACCTAAAAATCACCTTTTTATTCATCAACAAGTCCTATTTTGAAGTGTTGTAAAGTCTTGTAACAAGCTTTCATTCTTTTCTAGGAACATCTTTACTATTTATCCCTTTTTCATGCTTTATTTGGCCCCTTTATGCTTTCATATGCTTAATTAAGTGTATTTTTGAGTATTATCCCAACAAACAACATTAAATACAACATATCTCCTAACACACATTTTTAGGTCCTAGGTGGGACCCATTCACCATGGGTGGCAAATGAGTCCCCCTTGGCACCAAATTCAAAATATTTTAAATTTCCTTTTGGGACATTATTAAAAAAAACTTGATTTTGGCTTGTGATGAGGTATAAATGGGTAACTAAGACACAAGTGTGTATAAATAAGTGATTTTCACCTCATTTTACATCTCCTATACATTCAAACATTCCATATCACATCCCAAGCATTCAAGCATTTTGTAACATCTTTTCAAGCACTTTGAAGAAGCCATTGACATTATTTTAGACTTGCATCATCAAGGGCTTGGTAAGTTGATAGAAATTGCATGTTGTTAGTTTATCATTCCTTTGCATTTCATTATTTTATTAAAGGTTTGATTACCAAAATAAGGGTTTGACCAAGGAAAACCCCTATTCACTAGCCTTAAACCATTTTCCCCCTATTGCATGTTTGTTTGCAGACCTAGGTATGCAGATTTGACAAGATTTTTGGTGTTGAAGATTGGTTTACAAGTCAACTAGGTGGTTCAAGTCAACTTAAGTCTATTCAAGGTTGGATAAGGTTTTTTGTCTGTTTCCTACCGAATTGACTTCGACAACCCAACAAGTAGTGATTTCCAGATCTGGTGTTGCAGAGTTGTTCCCTGATTTTTTAGAAATTTGGGAGAGGACCGATTTGCTACCTATGGTGAATGAGTCCCACCTTAGGACTGAAAATCTAAATTTTGTTAGATTCTGGATCTCAATAGACAGAAACTTGCTTCCAACAATTTTTCGCCAGGAAGAGGATTAATTTGCCATCCTGGGTGAATGAGACCCACTATGAAAAATCAATGATTTTAGTCAGCATCCACAACATTCTAGATTCATCATACTTCACCTATGTGCACTCTGATTTAACTCATTCCTTTTTGTCATGCATATTGTCTTCATTTAGTTCATTGTTGCATTAGACAATGTGTTTTCAAACATAGCTTAAATTTCACTTTTCCATTCATTTCCATTCATTTAGATTAGTCAATTGCATTTAGTTAACTTCAATTAGGTTAGAAAACATCACACATAACATTATTTGAATGAACCATTAACATTTTTTCTCCTATCTCTCTCCTTTCAGGTGAAAAACCCTAGAAGAGCAAGAGTTGTCCATAGGAGCAAAAAATCAACAGTTCATTTTGGTGAACTCTACTTTTGAGCACTTTGAATTTTTTATTTCATTTACATATTACATCCTAGTTTACATTTGTATTAGCATTAAATTAGAACATTGTTTTTTTTTTGCATTTTAGGATATTTTATATTGCATTAGTGAAAGTTGCATTTAAATTTCATTTTTGCATTGCATCTCATTGAAAAAAGTAAAAATTTGCTTTTTGCATCTTTGATTGCATTACGTAGAGCACTAAAATCACATTAATTTTTTTGAAAAACACATAAAAACATTATACTGGGACTCATTCGCCACCCAGGGTGAATCAATCCCTCTGCACTTTTTAAACAACATTTTTGTAATCTTTTTGGTATTTTTCTTTATTACAGTTTCTTGTTCTTATATTCTATTTTCATTTACTGATTCTCTATTTTTCATTGTTTATTTCATTTTAGCTTATTTGCATCATGTAATTTTCTTTCAATAAGTTTTGGAATTCATTAAAATCATTTGTAGACATGTCCAATTGTGCCTTTGGATATGACCCTAATGTGCTTGAACAACCTCATGCTCCTTTAAATCCTCATGATTTTCCTCCATGTGAAGTAGACATCATTGGAGAAGATGATGCTAGCATGAACATGTTCTACAATAATTTCCTTGATCACCTAGAAGAAAATGTAGCCTTTTATCCCTCCATGAGGTCACACCACCCTCCCACTATTGCACCTCCTAATCACTTTGCATACTTACATCTTGAAGTAACTATAGGCCCTAAGGTTCCTTCCTCAAGTGTACCTAGTCCCTCTCACCAATCACATTCACAACCCTTTTATGATCACAAAGTCACAAACACTCCTATCATCCTTGAAGAGACATATGGCAAAGGATTCACTATCTTAAGTAAACAAGGTTGTGACACAAAACATGAACATGATATCCATCAAATTCTTGAACAACAATCAACCAAAGCACACACAATAGGACTAGATTATCAAGGTCCTTCTCATCCTGATAGACATCCTCTTCAACATAGGAGACTTCAGGATGGTGGAATAGTGATCTTGAATGATCCTCCTAACTGAAACATTCTTCTTGTGCATGAACAACCATTATCTCCTTCTAATTACAAGGATGTTAGGATCATATGGGTCCTCTTCCTCCTATTCATGAACAAGGTGAATCTAGCAAGTGAAAACAACCTTACAAACTCAAAAAGATCAAGTTTCCTAGACATCCTCCACTTGAATGAGAAAGGATACTTCAACTGATCTTAAATAAAGGTCTTCTACTTTTACCACCTCTGAATAGGTTGGCTATTGATCTGAAAGACTCTAACATCCCATTTTGTAAATATCATCGTATTCTTGGACATCGAAGAAAAGAATGTCAGACATTGAAGGAAATACTAGGTAAGTATCACTTCATTGATACCGATTGCTTCCTTGTCATACCTTTAAACAATCTAAACCCCTTTGTCATGACATAGTTGTAGAATTCCCTATTCTCACTATTGCATGATTCTTTCACATCACTCACCTTAGCTCATTCTTTCCTTTACACTTTCTAGAGGGAAAGAACCTGTTAGCCTTGTCCTTCTAATGCATTTCTTTGTCTCTTAACTATGTTATTCCTTTTCCACTTATCCACTTAAGATTTCTAAAACAATAAATTAGTTAATGGTTGACTTACATTTGCATTACTTGTTCCTTTTCATTTTCATGTGTGTATTGTGTTCCCCCGTATTGTGCATTTGATATTCCCTCTCTTCGTACACTTCTTCTATTCGTATCTCTATTCTTCTATATGTCGTACATTGTATTTTTCTCTTTTTTTGTTTTTTGTTCTCCATTTGGGGATGACACAAAGTGTAGAGACACCCTATGTATCTTCCATGCTGACCCAAAAGGTCCTTGTATTTTTCTCATTTTTGTTTTGTGTTCTCCTTTTAGGGATGACGCCAAGCATAGAGATGTCCTATGTCTTTTCCATGTTGACCCACAAGGTCTTTGTCTTTTTCTCTTTTTTTTTGTATTCTCCTTTTGGGGATGGTGCAAGGCATTGAGGCCAAAATGTCTCCTTCATGTTGACCCAAAATCTTTTTCATTTTCTTTTCGACTTCTTATTTTCTTTCATTTCACTTGTGTTTTCTTTTTGGGGATGGTGCAAAGAGTCAAGACCGCAATTTCTCTTCCATGTTGACCCAAAATGAACTTTATTTTCCTTTTGTTTTCACTCTCTTTGTGTCATTCTTCCCATTCTATGTGCTTTCGAGAATGATGACAGTTCTGAGCTCTTTCATAGAAACATTGCAGCAACAAACATACTAACCCCAAATCCATAAATCCATTATGTGTTTGGTGTGCTTTCTCTTCTAGGGGACAACTCCCTTTCTTTTTATTTCATTTTCCTTAACATGACACAACCTAACTTTGAAACATATGACTTGGCATAGGGCTTTCTAGGTTGGCTCTCATGTCTTGTTTTATTTTTGCATTTTCTTTTCTTCTCTACTTTAAAGTAATTTCTCATAGAACGATGTGTAGAAATTCCTTTAAAGTGGGGGGTATACATTACCATAATTCATGTGCATCCTTGGTTCCTAGTGTAGCCTTTTCATTTATATGATGTGTTTGTCACTTTGTGGATGACATTGGGTGTGATGTCCTTCATAATTGTGATCTATCTCAGTATATTACATTCCTCTTAGTGGCATGATGTGACACATTGCATCCCTTAAGTTGTGAATATACTATTCTTTGATTGGTCCTCTCTTGTTGACATTAGACACAATGTACCCTAAGTGACTAACCTTGCATGAACTGAGCAAAACTCCTTTGAACTTCTTTTACACCTTTTACGTTTTTACATTTTGCATTTTTTCCACCCTGCATGACTGTGGTACTCTTTGTTCTTTTTGTTCATGACATTTTCCTTGTGGCACATTTTTAAAGTTATCAATGGGTATAACTTTAATATGGTTGAGCGGGAAGCCCACCTAGCGGCATGACTTTTCCTCATAGCCACTTTTTTGTTTATGAGTGCATACCAACTAGCATATGTATCTTACCTTTTTGGGCTTTCTCACCCTACAGACAACTAGTTTTGGGGCCCCAGAGTGAGTACATTTGGGCCTTCTCACTTTGCAGACCATCCTGAGTTATGTCACCCCATAGTGGATACACATTCTCTTTCTCAAACAATCAGCCTAGATCTAATCCACAACTAGTCAGATTGACGATCGAAGCTTCATCTAATTCATCTCAACACTTGTGTGTTCCTTTGTTCTTATGCTTAGTTTTCCATGGAATCTTCATCCTGGGGGTTTGATCATCCCTCTTGATCATTTTCATTCCATCTTGCTAGCGTAAGTGCATTTGAACCCTGTTTTGGATGTTCATGGCTACTTTAGTGTGAGTTTAAAGCAAGTTCATCCTCTCACTAAAGTGGAGGCTAAATGTGTTGTAGAAAAAGGACTCCTTGTCATTTCCATGGCCTTTTAGGTCTTGTTTCATGGTCTTGGAACTATTTTTATTTTTATTTTATGTTGTGACATGGCTTGAGCATGCTTATTTAGGTATTAAAATTCATAGAACGATGTCTTGTGAAGGTGTTGTGAAGTGTTGTAAGAAATTTCTACATTCTTCTAGACTCTATTAATTACAATTTACCTAAATATCACCTTTTTATTCATCAAGAAGTCCTATTTTGAAGTGTTGTAAAGTCTTGTAACAAGTGTATTTTTGAGTATTATCCCGACAAACAACATTAAAGACAACATATTTCCTGACACACATTTTTAGGTCCTAGGTGAGACCCATTCGCCATGGGTGGTGAATGAGTCCCCCTTGGCCCCAAATTCAAAATATTTTAAATTTCCTTTCGGTATTTTATTCAAAAGCACTTGATGTCAGCCTATGATGTGGTATGAATGGGTAACTAATTCACAAGTGTGTATAAATAAGCAATTTTCACCTCATTTTAGATCTCCCATATGTTCAAACATTCCATCTCACATCTCAAGTATTCAAGCATTTTATAACATCTTTTCAAGCACTATTCAAGTACTTTGAAGTAGCCATTGGCATTGCTTTAGACTTGCATCATCAATGGTTTGGTATGTTGATAGAAATTGTATGTTGTTATTTTATCATTCCTTTTCATTTCATTATTTAATTAAATGTTTGATTACCAAAAGCGGGGTTTGACCAAGGAAAACCCCTATTCACTAACCTTAAATAATTTTCCCCCTATTACATGTTTGTTTGTAGACCTAGGTATGTAGATTTGACAATTTTTTTGGTGTTGAAAATTGGTTTACAAGTCAACTAGGTGCTTCAAGTCAACTTGAGTCTATTTCAAGCATGCAAAAGGTTTTCTGGTTGTTTCCTGCAGAATTGACTTTGGCAACCTGACAAGCAGTGATTTCCAAATCTAGTGTCGCAGAGTTGTCTCTTGATTTTTCAAAAATTTGGGAGAGGACTGATTTACCACCTATGGAGAATGAGTCCCACCTTAGGATTGAAAATATGAATTTTGTCACATTTCAGATCCTGACAGACAAAAACTTGCTTATGACAGTTTTTCAGCAGGAAGAGGAATAATTCGCCACCCTGGGCGAATGAGTCCCACTGTGAAAAATCACTAATTTTAGTCAGCATCCACAACATTCTAGATTCATCATACTTCACCTAGGTGCACTCTGATTTAACTCATTCCTTTATGTTCTACATATTCTCTTCATTTAGTTCATTTTTACATTACACAATGTGTTTTCAAACATAGCTTAAATTTCACTTTTGCATTTGTTTTCATTCATTAATATTGGTCAATTTCATTTATTTAACTTCATTTTGGTTATAAAACATCACACATAACATTATTTGAATGAACCATTAGCATTTATGCTCCTATCTCTCTCCTTTTAGGTGAAAAACCCTAGAAGAGCAAGAGTTGTCCATAGGAGCCAAAAATCAATAGTTCAAGATGTTATAGTTAGAAAGGTTGCAAAAACATGTATGAAAAATGGGGAAGTAAAGATAATGCACAATCTATTTTAAAGGATTTAGAAACTTTCATGCAATGCTATTGCGGATATAAATCCAAATAACAAAACCTTTTCCCTCAACCTCTCTACCTGTGCCAAAATGGAAGCATAAAAAGGACACACAAAATGTTTGATAGAATACCTCAAAGACATGGTCTCATGGCCTACAATGGTTGCACATATAAATTCAAACTCTTCGCTTTCTTTGGAACAAGGTATGGAAATTTACCAGAGCATTATGGAAGGGGGATATTTATTAGATGTGAGATAAAATTGTCCTAGTAGGCATGTATGCAAACTATGAAATAACAAAAAACATACTTTAATTGTTTTTTTTACACAAACTGCAAACATTATAAAGCATAAAACACTATCACAAAAAATATTACACTTGCTATGCAAAGTGTTTGTAAACCACAATATTAAGAGCCTTTGAAGTTTAAACCCTATGTTGTCCTGCTGCAAAGATAATTAGACAACAAGATAATATTTATAAGCATGACAAAACTTCTATACATCAACTAATATTCTATCTGCCCCATGGTGGGCACTAAAATGTGGATGTTTTTTTTGTACTTGTTCAAAAACAAACAACCATTGGCATTGTTAGTAAACTTAAGCAAACCAAAACAAGCATCCCTATGAGATACTTGATCAGTCTACATATACAAAAAAGGAAATAAGAAATCAAAGAAACTAAGTGAAAGCATAAGAAAGCAAGATCAAACTCTATACTATAGTGGGAGTGGTGCTCCTTTAATGTAGAAAGGATGCCCTTTCCCACTCGCTTGATAAGTTTCAGTTGTGATGAAGATGCAAGTTCCTATAGTGAAAATGCATAAAATTGCAAATGGATTTCAAGTAGAAAAGACTTCTATTTATAGGTTGAAGGGTTGAAGAATGGAGAGATAGGAGGAATGTGGGACGAAAGGAGATCCAATGATATTGTGACACTTTTCACATGGCTAATGGATGAAGGTGGATCACATTTTGGAGAATGTGCATAGTTAATGCACGTGGTTGAGATGTAAGAAGGGTGTAAGAGATACTAATGCATTTGTAAGAGGCATTAAATGAATGTGGTTGAGATATAAAAGGGGTTAATTTTTGGGGTTATTAGAGGAATATTCCCAAAGAATATGCATTTGTGAGGGAAAATAGGGTAATTAGTTAATTAAAATAATTGATTTTAATGTGTAAGAGGTTAGTTAATCAGGAGTTGGGTTTGACCAAGCTTGAGTCAAAAGCTACAGGATGGGTAATGGTGATTAAGGGTTAATTAATTCAGATTAATTAACTTGGAGGAATTAGGGGATTTGAAATTTGATTTAAATAATTTGATTTATTAAATCAGATGAGAGGAATTTAGGGATTTGATTAACTGAATTGATGAACATTAATGAACTAATCTAATAAATTAATTTATTTGATTAATAGAAGAATTTGATGATAATTAATCAAAATTAGGTGCATATTGTAAGAATCATTTGAGTGTCTATAGTGTATGCATTTAATGTGAAATCAGTATCCTTTGGATACCATAAGCCATAATCTAGAGTTCCTTTTAAATATATAAATATCCTTTTTACTACGGAAACATGTGACTCTTTAGTATCTTCTTGAAATCTAGCCACAATAAAACTACATACATGATATCTGGTCTAGTATCAGTTAGATATAATAGTCCACCAACCATAGATCTATACTTTCTCTAATCAACCTTAGCTGATTCATCATCCTTGCTCAATTTGTAACCATCAATCATAAGAGTACATATTGGTTTAGGGTCTTCCATTCCAAACTTCTTCAACATCTCTTTGACATATTTTGATTATGAAATGAAAATTCCTTTATCTATTTGATTGATTTGTAGCCCAAGGAAGAAATTCATCTCCCCAAACAATGACATATCAAACTCTTTTTGCATCTCTTTTGCAAATTTCTTACACATAGCTTCATTTTCTCCAACGATAATGTCATCCACATACACAACCACTATGAATATTTTATCTTCCTCAAATTTGAAGTAAAGATTAATATCTGTGGTACCCTTATTGAATCTTTGTTGTATCAAATCTATGTCCAATCTTGCATACTAGGCTCTAGGAGCTTGCTTAATCCATACAATTCCTTTTGCAATTTACAAACCATGTCTAGTTGATCTGATAATTGAAGTTCTTTTGGTTCCTCCATGTAAACTTCTTCTTCAAATTCTCCATTGATAAAAGAAGACTTCACATCAATTTGATAAATTTTAAAGTCTTTATGTGTTGCAAATACCAAAAACATTGTGATTGATTCCATTCTAGCCATTGAGGAAAATATTTCTTCAAAGTCTATTCCTTCTACTTGTGAGTAACCCTTACGCACAATCCTTGTTTTATTTCTTACCACTTCTCCATTCTCATTCAACTTGTTTCTAAATACCCACTTAGTTGTAATTATATTCTTATTTTTAGGTCTAGAGAGTAGTTCCCAAGTCTAGTTTTCTTGAGTTGCAACTCTTCTTCCATTTCCTTCATCCAATATTCATCTTTGAATGTCTCATTATTTTTGGTTCAACTTTGGAAAGTAAACACAAATTTACCTCAACTTCAAAAAAATTTCTTCTTGGCGAGACACCTTTTCTTTTGTCTCCAATAATTTATTCTTCAGAATGATTTCTTTGTACATACTTATGGGTTTTAGGGGTCTTTTCTAGAGCTTCTTCCTCTTCATTCTGCACATCTTTTTCTAATGCAGGAGCATCCAGTGGCACAAGGAAATATTGCATCACCTAAAAAAAAATTCTTTATTTTCTTTAGTTGTTTTGAGTTGCATGATGACACTTAAGGGGTATAAGACTGTCAAGCATCAAAAAGAGCGAAAACTAGGAACTTACTATTTTTAGTAAATCGGCCAAAATGGGCTCATATGGACGTGAAAATTTACCCCAAGGAGTAGAGCTGAAAAAAAATCCGGTTGCGAAAGAATCACCTCAATACCCTGAACAGTTTGAGAGAAATTCAAGTTTTCATCTTGGGAAATTTCTCCAATGCAACTTCAAATTCAAATATAAAACTTTGGAGGCCTCGAAATAGATCAAAAAGTGGACCAACTAACCTACAGTCAATTCACACATTGTAGAGGTTATCAAGAGATTTCTAACAATATTCAATAATAGTGAATCAAACACACAGATCAAAAGTTATGGCCCTATGAAGTTTGTCCTCTTAAAAGTGAATTTCTTAAAAATTTCTTCCTAGGCCAAAAATCAAATGGCGAGACTTTTGGCACCAAAACAAAAGAGGAAATTTGTACTTTCTAGAACATTCTAGGGAAGTTATCGGGGAAAAGAAAAAGGGTTAAGTGGGGGTTGTAAAAGGTAGCCCTAATAGTGCAAATTATGGCTTTGAATAGTAGATTTTCTTTTTTGAGTTGATTTTGTTGTAATGAATCAAGCCTATGAGGCTATATCATGTAAGTTTTGAATCTATAATTCCATTATCTAAAAAATAATTGAAAGTGGGTTTTTTTTCCATCTCGCATTTTCTTTGTGGTATCTATTGTTGTGATTAATGTGGGTTTTGGGTGGTGTGGCCCTCATCAAGTGGTATTAGAGTAGGAGTTCCCGAGCCTATAACAAAGCACCAAATGTGAGGTAGTTGCAGCAGGACTTGTGAGAGTGAGTTGAATTCAATATTCCTCCAAGATGTGCCTAGTATGGTAGAGGTGGAGGCCACGGTGGAGGAGGTCCACCTAGAGATGAAATCAAAGCCCTTAGAAGGCAATTAGAAACATTGCAACAAGAGGTTTGAAGAAGAGATGTGCAATGATATAGAGATGAAAGTGAAGATGAAACAAAGGAGGGAATGGAAGAGGTGAAGTAGGATCCAATGGATCCTGGAGAAACAAGATTGTTGTGAGTGATCTCAAGCATTGGGAAGAGACCTAAAATGGAGGTTTCAACTTTTAGTGGAAATATGAATCCTGAAGAATTGATTGATTGGATCAATGACATGGAGGAATTTTTTGAGCTTGAGGAGATTGAAGATCCTCATAAATTTAGGTTTGTAAAGACAAAATTGAAAGGTCACAAAGAGGTTAAGTTAGAAAGAGGAAGACAAGGGAAAGATAAAATTTCTAGATGGGACAGAATGGTGTCAAAACTAGAGAAACAATTTATTCCAGTTAATTAGAAATTGGAGCTACTCAAGAAGATGCAAAGCTTGAGGCAAGGGACAAGGACAGTGAAGGAATACACAAAGGAATTTCACAATTTCTTAATTCGAACAGGACTTTATGAAGAAAATAAGGAGAAATTTTCTCATTATATTAATGGGTTGAAGCCAAGCATACATGAAGACTTGGCACTGGTAAAAATCACCACCATTGAAGACACTTATCAGTTTTTTCTAAAGGTTGAAGAATGACTGAACAAGAGGTTTGAGAACAAGTAATGAGGTGGAGGTCATGGAGGAAAGACTGGTGGATGGTCATATGGAGGTCAAAATGAAGATCAAAAGAAGGGTGAAGGCTCCAATAGTAGCTAGAACCAAAAAGGAGATAACACATACTATCGTTATGATCAAAATAATGGAGACCAAAGAGGAAGGGGAAGATCTAAATGAGAACCGGGAAGAGGAGGATTTTGTGGAACTTGTTTCCAGTGTGGAGAAGAAGGACATAGAGCCTATGAGTGTCCTCAACATCAAGGAAGGACAAATAGAAGACCTAAGGGTAATGCATGAGTTGCACATTTAGATGAAGATGTTGAGTCTTCCCATTCTAAGGATGCAAAAAGAGGAGAGGTTCTTGTTCCTAGAAGAGCCCTGTTAAATGAGGAGAATGAACCAACTCAAAGGAAGAATTTGTTTCACACCAGATGTAAGTGTGAAGCTAAAGTTTGCAATATTATTATTAATGGAGATAGTACTAATAAAATTGTTTCAGAAGAAATGGTTTGTAAGTTGGGGTTGGAGAGAAGAATGCATTTGAACCCATATCGAATTGCTTGGTTGTAGAAGGACCATAAGGCCTTGGTAAATAAACAATGTCTGGTAAAGTCCAAGATTGGAAATTACCATGATGAGGTATTGTGTGATATTATGCCTATGGATTTTTTTCATATGTTGTTAGGAAGACTGTGCAGTTTGATTGGCACACAAGACATGATGGACATCCCAACATGTATTGTTTGACAAAGGATGAAGTTCATCATAAGTTGAAGCCCTTGAAAGAGGTAGAAGAAAAGGTATGCAATAATGCAAGAATTTATTTTGTTGATGGAAGAAAGTTCCTAGAATGTATGAAGCATGAGAATATGTGTTTTGCATCGATCCCTAAAGTTGATAAAGAAGATACTACTGAGGTACCTGTAGAGGTTTCAGGTTTGTTGAATGAGTTTCAAGCTATTATTTCTGATAATGTACCTGAAGGTTTTCCTCCTGTAAGAAAGATTAGTCATTAGATGGACCTGATTCTTGGAGCCAGTTTTCCAAATAAGGAAGCTCATCATATGACTCTAGTAGAGAGTGAAGAGTTGAACAAACAAGTGCAAGAGTTGTTGCAGAAGTGATTGATCAGAGAGAGTTTAAGTCCATGTGCAGTACCTATAGTATTAGAACCAAAGAGGGATGGGGAATGGTGGATGTGTACAGATTCTAGAGTTATCAACAAGATCACCATCACTTGTATAGATTTCCTTTTCCAAGGATGGATGACATTATAGATTATTTGAGTGGAGCTGAGTAATTCACAAAGATATATCTAAAGAGTGGATATCACCAAATCCAAATTAGAGAAGGAAATGAATGGAGGACATCCTTCAAAACAAAGGAGGGCTTGTATGAGTGGTTAGTCATGCCTTTCGGGCTAATGAATGCACCGAGCACATTTATGTGGCTTATGAATGAGGTATTGAAAGAATTTTTAGGAAAATTTGTTATTGCTTATTTGGATGATATTTTGATTTTTAGTAAGACGTTGGAGTAGCACTTGATGCATATCGAAAAAGATTTTGAAAAACTAAGGGAGGAGAAGTTGTTGATTAATTTGAAGAAATGTAGTTTTGTGAAGAGAGAGTTGGTGTATCTAGGATTTGTTGTCTCAGCAAAGGGTCTTAAAATGGATCTAGAGAAGGTGAGAGCTATCATTGAATGGCCTACCTTGAGGAATGTTACAGAGGTAAGATCATTTCATGCTCTAGCAAGTTTTTACAGAAAGTTTATTAAGAATTTTAGTAGTATTTGTGCACCTCTAACTGAAGTGATGAGAGTGGATAGAAAAGAGTTTAAGTGGACTATCGGAGCAGCCAAAAATTTTGATATGTTGAAGAAGAAAGTTACAGATAAACCTATTTTTGCACTTCCATATTTCAATAAGTTCTTTTAGGTAGATTGTGATGCTAGTGGAACTGCCATAAGAGTTGTTTTGATTGAAGAAGGTACACCTGTTGCCTATTTTAGTGAGAAGTTAAATGATGCTAAGAATAAATATTTTTTCTATGATCAAGAGTTTTATGCTATAGTTCAAGCTTTGAAGAAATGGAGATACTATTTGTTGCCAAAAGAATTTTTTTTATATACTGATCACTAGGCTTTGTAGTATCTCAATAGTTAATGAAAGTTGAATCAAAGGAACTTAAAATGGGTCAAGTTTTTACAAAGTTATATTTTTTTTTAAAGCACAAGAGTGGAAGGTCAAATAGAGTCGCAAATGCCTTAAGTAGAAGGAAAAATTTGTTGATAGAGATGAATATAGAGGTTGTTGGGTTCAATGAACTCAAGAGTTTGTATCCAAAAGATCCAGAATTTGCAGAAGCTTGGAAGGCTTGTTTGGAACTTGTTACATCATTGGATAGGACAAGATGGTTGGATATATTAATCCAAGATGGAATGTTTTTTAGAGGAAAATAATTGTACATTCCAAGGAGTTCCATGAGAGAGAATATAATCAAGGAGAAGCATAATGGATGATTGGCTGGGCATTTCAGTCGAGACAAAACCATTGCTCTTGTTAGTGAGAATTATTACTAGCCACAGTTACAACAATATGTGAATATTTTTTTACAAAGTTGCAGAGTATTTCAGATGGCGAAAGGAACAAGTCAAAATATTTGATTGTATCAGCCATTACATGTACCCGAGAGGCCATGGGAGGAAATTAGTATGGATTTTGTCCTTGGATTGTTGAGGACAGAGAGGGCATGATTCCATATTTGTGGTGGTGGATAGATTTTCAAAGATGGCATATTTCATTATGTGTCATAAGACTAGTGATGTTTTTCATATTGTAGAGTTTTTTTCAGAGAGGTGGTGAGACTACATGGTCTACCAAAGAGTATAGTTTCAGAAAGAGATACCAATTTTTTTGGTTATTTCTAGAGAAAATTATGGAAGAAGTTGAATAAAGATTTGAAGTTCAGTTATGCTAACCATCCCTAGACTGATGGAAAAACATAGGTGGTGAATAGGAGTTTGGGAAACTTGCTAAGATGCTTAGTAGGAGATAAACCAAAGGGATGGGATTTGATTTTACCACAGATGGAATTTTCATTCCAAATTGTATATGGGAGTAGTCCAAGAACTACTTATGAAATGAGAAAGATGGATAACGGGGAGAAGAGTAGTGCTAAGGCTGAAGATTTTGTTGAGCACTTAAAGAATTTGTATGAAGAATTGAGGAAACACATCAACAAGATGAACTCACAATATAAGGCTCAGGAAGATCAGAAAATGATGTATAAGGAGTTCTAGTTAGGTGATGAAGTCATGGATCATTTGCAAAAGGAAAGGTTTCTAGCTGGTACATACAACAAGTTAAAGATGAAGAAGTTTGGACCATGCAAGATCTTAAAGAAGCATGATTCAGGAAATGCTTCTGAGGTAGAGTTTGGACTAGTGGAATAAAAATTTCTCCTATGTTCAAAATTGTTGATTTGATAGAGTATCATGAAGGTGATATAAAGGAGGGACCGATAAATGAACAGTTGAAAATTCTAGCACGTACTTCAAAGAAGGAAGAGATAGAATAAATCATGGATAGTCATGTGGGTAGAAGCACAAGAAATAGGCAATATGCAAAGTACTTGGTGAAATGGAGAGGAAGGCCTATTGAAGATTCATCATGGTTATCTGAGGTTGAGGTTAACTATTTGGCTTTCCCTCTAACTCCTGAGAAGTGATAGGGTCACTTTTCAAATTACCCTAGGTGTCTGATGCAGGAGCATCCAACAGTGCAAGGAAATCTTGCATCACCCAAAAATATTGTTTCTTTATTTTCTTTAATTTTTTTGAGTTCCACGATGGCACTTAAGGGGTACGAGACTGTCAGGCATAAGAAATAGAAAAAAACAAGAATTTACTATGTTTAGTAAGTCAACAAAAATGGGCTCATATGGACATGAAAATTTACTTGAAGGACTAGAGCTGAAAAACATTTTTGGTCACAAAAGAATCACATCAATACCCTGCATGGTTTGGGAGAAATTAACTTTTTTGTCCCATGAAATTTCTCCAATGTAGCTTCAAATTCAGATATAAAACTTTGGAGGCCCTAAAATAGCTCATAAAGTGGCTGAATTGACCTATAGTGGGTTCATGTGTTGTAGAGCTCATCGAGAGCTTTATGAAAATATGCAATAATAGTGAATTAGACACCTGAATCAAAAGTTATGGCCCCGCGAAGTTTGTCCTCTAAAAAGTGAATTTCTTAACAGTTTCTTCCTAGGCCAGAAATCAAATGGCGAGACTTTTGGCGCCCAAAAAAAAGGGGAAATTTGTACTTTCTAGAACATTCTAGGGCAGTTATTGGGGAAAATAAAAAGGGTTAAGTGGGGGTTGTAGAAGGTGGCCCTGATAGTGAAAATTGTGGCTCTGAATAGTAGATTTTCTTTTTTGAGATGATTTTGTTGTAATGAATCAAGCCCATGAGGCTATAACATGTAAGTTTTGAATTTGTAATTCCATTATCTGAAAATAATTGAAAGTGGGTTGTTTTTTTGTCTCACATTTCATGTGTGGTATCTATTATGATTTCTATGGGTTTTGGGCGGTGTGGCCCTCATCATTTTCCTTAGCTTTTTCATCTTATTTTTCTCCACAAGCAGGTTCATCTGACACATTTCAATTTATAACAACTAAATTCTCCAAATCTTCATCAACCTTGACATTTGCACTTTCAACAATCTTTCCTAGCCTTTTTTGTAACATTTGTAAGCTTTGATTTTAGTAGAATATCCAAGGAAGATACCTTCATTAGACCTTGCATCAAAATTTCCCAAGTTTTCTTCATCTCTTTTGATATAGCATTTTCTCCCAAATACTCTAAAGTACTTGAAAGTAGGAATCCTTCCATACCACAACTCATAGGGATTCTTTGTGCTATTATCTTTGGCGTGAACTCTGATAAGTATGTAGACTATAGTATGAATTGTTTCTCTCTAGTAGTCTTCTAATAGTTTAGATTCTTCAACCATAGTCCTTGCAACTTCTTGAATAGTTCTATTTTTCCTTTCAACAACTCCATTCCGTTGAGGAGTTATAGGGGTAGATAAGTGCCTTTTTATTCCATGATCTTCACAAAACATGTTAAACTCATTGAAGGTGAATTATCCACCTTTCTCAAACCTCAAACATTTTATCTTCAAATCCATTTCATTCTCAATCATAGCTTTAAATGCTTTGAATCTATCTAGAGCTTCATATTTTTCTCTAAGAAAAGTATCCCATGTCATTCTAGAGTAATCATGAATCAAAAGAATGAAATATGGGTCACCTTGAAGACTTCTCACTCTTGTAGGACCACAAAGATCTATATGTATTAGTTCCAGTACCCTAGTAGCAGATTTCTCTTTTCCTTTGAAACTACTCCTTTGTTTTTTGAACTGACTATGTTTGCAAACAACATTGATAGGCTTTTTGATTCTTGGTAGGTCTCTTACTGTATAAATTGAACTAATTCTAAACATATTGTCAAAATTTCATGTGGCACATCCTCTAGTGCCATAACCAGCTATCATAAATCCGAGTCATAAAGCAATGACCATTAGCACCCTTGTTTTGATAGATATTTCCATGTGTCCTCTTACTAGTAGCAATCACAGTTCCAAATCCTTTTCTCATCCCACATCCTTCATCCTAAAATACAATATTATATCCTTTCCTACACATTTTTCCAAGACCCAAAATATTATGCCTTAAGCCTTTAACTTAGTAAAAATCCTAGTATTATTCTTGCCATCAAAATTTATTAAACCTATTCCACAAATATTAGCTCTTGAATCAACTCCAAGTTTAACTAATCCTCCATCATACTTTTCAATTTTAACAAAATTTTATCTCTAGTCATGTGATGAGAGCAACCACTATCAATAACCTAATAGTTCTTATCCTATCTAGCATGAAAAGTAGATACCAAAGTACCTTCATCTTATCCTTCTTTTTGAAAACACTTTCCTTCAAACAAATTTTAGAGTTAGAAGAAGTAGATTCATCTTTAAATCCAAGAACAAGAATTCATCATCATCTCCATAATCAGATTCATCATCAGCAAAGCTAGTGTCTTCTCTAACATACTAACTTCTTTTAATCATATTTCCTTCATTCTCCTTTTATTGTTCACAACTTTGTTTAGACATATTGAAGCATAGTGACATATATTTCCACAACTAAAGCATTTGAAAGGTAGTTTACCTTTGTACTTACTAGTACCCTTTTTCATCCTTCTTACAAAGTTAGCTTCCACATCATCAAGATATTCTCCATCTGAATCTTGAACCTTTTCTGATTTTCTAGCCTTGAAAAAGTCTCAACTTTTGTACCATTGTCAAGCCAAGTTTTTGAGATCATTTCATATGAATTTAGTGTGCCAAATAATTGATCTCTAGTGTATGCATTAAAATTTGCAACTTCCTTAATTTCAAATACCTTCTCACTATAAGAATCGGGAAGAGATATGAGAACTTTCTTTACCACTTTAGGTTCTTTGACTTGTGCACCAAGACCTCTTATTGCACTTACCAGCTCATCTACCCCCTGCATATAACTTGTAATTGTTTTATCTTCAAAAATTCGTAGGGTCTCAAATTATGCCTTTAGATTCTGCAACTTCGCTTCTTTAACCTTATCATCTCCTTCATAAATGCTTTCTAGCTTATCCCAAATTTCTTTAGTAGTCTTCAAATTCATAAATTTTACTAATTTAGAATTTGAAATACTATTCAAAGGAATAAGCCTTGCCTTACCATTTATTTCATGGGCCTTGATATCATCACTTATGCTTGGAAAATTTGAAGGTAAAATATATTTACTCTTTATTTCCTTTTCAATCTCATACCCAAAGGATTCTAGATATCCTTCCATTTTTGTCTTCTATAATGCATACCCAGTGTCATCAAACTTAGGACTCTATTTTGTTCACCATTGTAGATCTACCTCAGGCAGTTAAGCTTTTCTCCAAGGAACCTTACTCTGATACCAATTTTTGAATGAACAAGATAAATGAGAGGGGGGGTGAAATAGTAGTATCAAATTAAAACATAAAAACCTCAAAAGTAATCAAATCCACATGCATTCAATTAACCCTTAAAAATTTTAAGCATGAAATACTAAAACATCAACACCATACACATGAGAACACTGGATTTACATGGAAAACCCTGTGAGGGAAAAAAAATAGTGAAGATTAGCTCACAATATAAGTAATTGCAAAATTGGTACAAGGGCTCACTACCAAAATAGCACACACTACCCACAAAGGCTCATCACCAAGGCTCACTACTATAGGAAAAAAAGAAGATAGAAGAGAAAAATTACATAGAGAAAAAATTCTCAATGCAATAGAGAATCCACCACAATAGCTCCAACACCTTTGTAGTCTTGTTTGAATGATTATGGACACCTTTAGCTCACTACATTCAAAACTCCAATACATTGAAGTTGGCACTGCTCTGCTCAAACTCACACTCTACCCTTCGACAATTTGTATCACTTGCATCACTCTCTTCTATTCTTTCTATATTATGAACCTTCAACATCTCAACTCACACTTATACTCTCCTAAACCTTGAAAATTTTCTCCAAGGTTGGCTATACATGCTTCACACTTGCATATTCAAATTACATCAACACTAAACATTCTTTTGGTGGATAGGAATGAAGGAAACTCACACAAATCCTTAGGACCCAAGTTTATCCTAGCACATCTCAACACACTTCCACAAACTTTGAATTTGTTTCACATGTAGTGTAAACACTAAGTCAGCCATTACCCATGTAAAACAACATAAAATTGTTAAGTTCCTACTTCCCAATTCATCAAGATGACACATCAACCACACAAATATATTTTACACAATCTAGAAAAATCCAAAAACCACTTGAGATCCAACAAATATTTAGTCCAAACTTGCATCATAGAAATACTTCAACACAAAACATCTAGTTAACCTTATACACACACTAATGCATGAAACACACATTGTACTACACCAAATCATGAGTAATATTGAATTCTAAAAGATATAATCAACATAAGAAACTTCCTAGATCTACACAACCTGAAACCAACCTGTGGAGAAACGTGGAGTAGATACACTTTTCCCAAACCACAACAAACAACATTGAAAACCTAGTTCATACACTAGTGAACATATCTCACTCTACAAATGATCTAGAAGCCCAAACTCTAGATATAGAAACTATTTATAACTTTGAACAACATACTAGATGCACACAGTTATAGCATCACCATAGAAGAAATGTGAAGCACATCTTGAACCATGTACTAAACATTTACAAAACATTATTTTTTCTATTTGTCAAATTTTGTCAAAAAGAACTTGGAAACCAAGCACCAGAGGCACCATCTTAGAACATTACATCATTCCAACACTTCTCTAGACACTGCAACATAAATGGAGCTCCATGTACTCACAACACTTCCTCAATATCTCAACTATACATACACAAACAAAGCTATTTGATACATGCACCAACTACAATAAACTAGTTTTCTCTTTTTCACAATTTTCTCAATATCCTCGACATCTTCATCATGCAACAACTAACCTTAAAAAATAGTTGACATCAATGACAACACCAACTTGTTTAATGACAATATCTTCATACTTGCAACATAGATGTCAGATGTCCTCGATTGCATGGTTGTGAGCATAACTTTTGCATACAAAATATGACTTTCAATTTCAAATAGGCATTGGACAGAATGTGCAATGTACTACATAGTGGATCAACTTGTTTATCAGTTTGTGGTACTAGATGAGTTTGGTTCTTATTTGATCACTTGTAGGTGCCTTAGATTTGGGGTGTGATTGTGTGAGCATCTGAATGAGTCAAGAGGTGAAAACTTGAGAGAGTACATGTTTTTATATGATATTTATGATGGTACACAATATTATCAGTTTGGTGCTTCTTGATATAGGTTTACAGGTGTTTTTTAGAGTTATACTTGGATGGTGATAGGTAGACATATTATCTTCAATTTTGAGGGCATGGTTGGACACTTTTACTATTTCTATATGTGCAAGCTCTCTATGAGGAGGTTTGCGGGAGGATTCATAGTTGGACCACCTACGAGTTCATCCCTTCTCTTCCACTAATTGTCATTTCATTAAATTGTTTATTTACTTGTTATTTAGTATTCTTCTTGATGTACTTTTCTAAATTTCCAATATTCTATTTAGTTTAGTTAAACTATCAAACTTTCATTTTTGAGTAGTTAATAGACCCTAAGTTTTTCTAGTGGCTAACTCTGTCTTTGGTCTATATGAGACACTAGTGTGTTGTTCTGTCATCCTTGGTCAATGCTTTCATCCTCTAATTGGGAGTCTTTCTTTCTATCTCTCAAGACCTCTAAGGTATGTTCACTTAGATTTTGAAATTCTCTTTTCATAAATAATCATATAACACACAAACATCACATAAACTCTTTCCTACCCATCACTTGTCATTTGAGAATTTTTCCTTGAGGTAATAGAGAGCTATCAGTCCTTGTAGACCCTTCCCTATCCAAGAGACTCAAGAGTAGAGAATCCTCTCCATTATAGTTATAATGTAGACACCTTAAACTCTATACATCCTAACTGTACTGATTTCACTCACATTTATCCACTTTCAATGTTAATTTAACAAAACTAACTATTTACTTAACTTTTCCAATAATATTTTAGTGTTAATTGTTGATGCCAAGAATTGGCAAGGTAATAGCCCTTTGTGGGAAACTCAGTTTATGGGAGACTTATTGTGTTAAACTGAGTGACCTCCATATTTTTAAAGAAGTTGACTTCTTCTATAATTGGGGTTTTGGGATGGGAAAAGGAAGCAAGTATAAAAATAAAGAATCTATCTAAGGCAGTGCACCAAAATTTAGATAAAAGGCATGATAAACCTATCTTTTGGATATGATCTAAGGGAACACTTAGAAATTTACCAAGTCCTAGATATTTAATAGAAATTAAAGATTTTAGCATGAACAACTCATTCAATGACATAAAATAGTTTTCACACCTATTTACTAAAAAGAAGAGTCGAAAGACAAGATCTAAACCAATAAACATGCATTCAAATTATAGAAGTATGACAAATAAACCATTCAAACAATAATGAAATAGTATAAATTTTATCGATAGCAAAAGAAAATAGAAAGGTTGGAAAATGGCACAGTCTATGAGTTCTTGCAGTAATCTAAACAATAAAAGGACTAGTGTCTCTCTAAAATTCTGTAACTCTTAAACTAGTGGAACCTAAAAAAACATGAAGCATGCAATCTCTAAACACAGAATCCCTCTTTAGAAGCAAAGATCAGTATATATAGCAAGCCTCCCACTGCTTGGTGAGAAATAACCAAAAAGATTCAGAATCTTGAGCAATGATGTCACAACAATGACTACCCTTGACCGTTGTAACAGAAAAGGTTTGGGCCATAGCATTAGGTGACCTCCCATCTAGGTGCATCCCCTGGAAATGATTACAGTGGTCCCAACAAAGCCCCGTGAAAACAAGTGTCACCTCCTTGTATAGGCAGTTAGAACATGTGGTAGCATATCGTAGCCCATAGTTCGCTTCATCCCTTGTGTTGAAGAAGCATGTGTTGAAGAGATGTGTGGTAGTGTTTCACTACCCATAGTCAATTTTTTTACTTCCTTCATTAAAATCTCTCACTGAGATGACATGTAGCAACAATTTTTACTATAGACGCAATTAAAAACCCATGGTGAAGACAATTTGGAGCATAGAGGGGGTGAATAGAAGAAAAAAGTAGAGAATTCCCTCAAAGAACGCAAAGTGGACACATGGCAGAGGCTGTGGTGATATCAAAAAGGGTCTGATGATTTTCATTTGAAGGAATGGGTCGATACTTAGCCAAAAACAAAACCCAAAGGGAGCATGGTGAATTTTCCATTCACGGCTTCTAGTGACTATTAGGGGTGTTTTTCTTGAGGAACGTGGAACCCAAACTTTTCTCTAGTTCACAGACTAGAGTGCCATCCATTGGTGACAAAATTAGAGCTTGGAAAGGGCTGCCTACAAGGGTGGCCAGTTGTCTTCTGATGGTCTTGTTATATTGCACAAATTTTTCTATGCTCTTCCTAGGTTGAGCGTTTCTTTATAAGGAAGCACCTCGGGTAAACTAGCCCCCGCCTTGAAATGGAAAAGTAGCTACACGAGAGGATAAATAACACCTTCAATGCCTGTTGTGGTAGGAGACTAGCTAAAACTCTGGAAAGTGGTTGGGTCTTTCTCCTTTTCTTTAATTTTTTCTACAATCTACTTGGTTGTGGTGATCGATCCATCTTCAAGAAATGGGGATGGCAGATGCATCTTGCTTAGCTAGGAGAAATTTTCCCACATGCTATTCATAGTCTGGTTCAAAGTAGCTGCAATGACTTTAGTTTGCTAGAAGGCCAAGTGGCAATGGATGAACTTGTTTTCCTTTTGGGTAGCAACATCCCGATCTTCTATTCCTACCTTGGCTAGGTCATCATCAGAGACCATGTATATCTTGGTTAGCAAACTCTTTGCTTTGGTAACCTTCTCTATGATGAACCATGGGAATTGCTTGATTGTTTTGTGAGTCTCCTATCTCAATTTTGTTTCCTTTGAGATGAATCGAGCGTTGGTTGCAGTGTTAGGCAGAAGGCTTTAACCTTTTCCCAATAAGAAATATATAGTTGTTGAGCTATTGGAATGAGGTCCAGTTGCACATTGGAGGCTTGAAGAGCACTCTTTAGAAGGGAAATATCTATATCCTTTGAATTTAAATCCTTTGTTAATTTTGTAGTTCTCTTTTATGTGGATGCAAGTTGCTCCTTGAGGCTAGTTATCTCTTTATACCAATTCTCCTTGGCTCGAGTGTGGTTCGCCAATTTTGTCTCAAGAGAGGACTTTGTCTCTTGGAGTTGTTTTTTAACTGGGCCTTTCACCCCTCAAAGTCTGTATGATTAGTTTCTAATTCCTACTCAAGTAGAGTGTGTTGAGCTACTAACTCTTTATCTTTTTGTTGTAGATTCTACTCCATTAAGGCCAATTGGCTTTGACAATCTTGGCTCTTCACCTGCAACTCATTATTTAGTGTGGGGTCAACAGATTGGGACTTATTGAGTTCCTCCTAGAGTTTTCTCTGCTCCAACTCTTTTTCCCACACTTTCTCTAATAAGCGTACAACTTCTACTTCCAATGATCTCTCCTTTGTCTCTAGGAAACTTACCCTCTTCTTGAAAAGCTTCAGTTGCTCCTCCTTTTTCTTCAATTGGTAGTTAGAGCAAAGGAAATTAGTCGTTATCACCCACAACGTTTCCTCCATGAGTTCCACCTTGTCCTATAGTTGGGCTACACTTAGATCAAGCCACATAGCATACATGTTGTAATTGTCTGACAACATCTCCCCTTGTGGTTTGACAATGTTTGGGTACATAGTGGCAAAGTTCAGCATTTGTTGCACTTCATTGTAAACTATATACACCTTAGGCTCCACCTCCTTTTTGACATCCTTTTCTTTTCACTTTTGGATCCTTAGGGCCCATGCTTCCTTCGTAGAATCACCCTAGGCTATGAATTGGCATGGTGATTGAACTAGCCTACCTACAATAGGTGCACAAGGAGGCAAGGCAAAAGGGAATACAAGTGTGGCGAGCCCCTGCATTTTCTTTGGTGGGAGATTGATAGTTTTTGGGGGGAAAAAGGCTACCTACCATAGTTTGGTTTGCGAACTGGCAGAAGTGCTCATCAGTTGCTACAGTGATGGGGTATTTGGAATCAAGTCCATTTATTGGGCATGTAACTAAGGGAATTTTTCCTAGGGTTAGCAGATTAAATGCAAAACATAAAAACCCAAAGTGATAATGAAGTGCAAATGAAATAACATGAAAACAAAAGGAACAAGCTCACCAAATGTCTTCATTCACCATGGCTGACCTCCATTACACCTTCTCAATTTTTTGAAAATGTGATGTTTCCTTCAGATTTGAGTGTCCAATCTAATGACAATGACAAGCCCTAAATAAATGTTGAAAGATATTAGCTAAAATGATCTCACAATGTAATTATCAACTATGAAGTATGTATAAAATAGCCTTAAATGACAAGATGACAAGAGCATAAGATGGAAAAACATGAGCATGAGGTTGCAAGATGACATGAGATGTTCAAATGAGACCAAAATTGCCATTTTATAGAAAATGCAATTTTCAGTGAATGGCCAAGATCAAAAGTTGACAAGTGCCCTAGAATCAATGGACAAGATTCAATATGACAACCCATTATTAGGGTTAGGGCAACATTACGGAAAATTTGAAATGAATGGACATGATTGATTTTTAGAAAATCAAATCAAGGGTTGACAATGCATGTGACAAGAGATAAGATTGGCACAGAAAAAGAAGAAGCTAGAAAAATCAAATAATATTAGTAATTACTTATTTTTTGGAGAAAAGGACTATTTTGAATTAAAAATTAATTTAATTCAAAAGGTGGGGTCACATGACAGTAAAAAATTAATTTGAATTATTTACATAAAGAGGGAAATTAGAAAATAGGACCATTTTAAATAAATAATTTTATTTAAAATGAAGGAAATGTCAAGGTGGTAATAATTAAATAAAATAAAGAATTTATTTAATTATAAGAAGAATTAAAAGAATTAGTGACGTATTAAATAAATAATATTTATTTATTTAATAATCAAGAAGACATAATGGACAAAGATAATTAAATAAATTAAGAAATTATTTAATTATAGGAAGACATTAGACAATTAGTGACGTATTAAATAAATAAATAAAATTTATTTAATAATCATGAAGAATAAAGGACATTAATTAATAGTCGAAAGTGGACCAAGGACATAATTAAAATGTGTTAATTATGCTAGGAAGAAAAAAGATGAAAAACAGAGCTTGCAGGCCTAGGTCATTTTTATGTGTCTACATTTTTCCCCTCTTTGTCATAATGCAGCCTATCACATTGCGGCAAAAAAAATAAGTCAAATTCATGCCTTGATGAAGGTATGGAGTATCTATGCCCCCTCGGGAAAAATTTCAAATTTTGGGCTGGTGAATTTTTTTTTTGGAAAGTACCGATAAGCCAATTTGATGGCCAAAACAACAATGATGCAAACGGTTTCAGATTTCAAGGAGTTTAAGTCAGCCAAAGGGGGGGGTCAAAGTCAATCAAAAGAGCATCTAGTAATAAAAGGTTTGAAAAATGCCATTTTGACCCTATAAATAGGTTGAAAATAGAATAAAACCAAATCATTTTAACTTTTAACCTTTCCAAATATGAGAGATTAGCACGAGGACTTTGGAAAAGATGGTGATTCTAGTGACTGAGCATTGCAAGTAGATCATCCGAACCTACAGATGGCCAAAGAGCTCAGAGCTGATAGTATGTACCTCTAACTTGCTTTGTAATTTCATTGTTTTTCATGTCATTTTTAGGGTTTTAGGTCCAAGAACGAATGCGCCACGAAGCATATGCATGTGCATAAGCTGCATTCACGTTTGTGTTTGACACATTTGATGCATCACGATGCAAATGCAAGAGGTCTTTAGGATAGGTGAATGAAGTGTGACACATTTGTAGAAAACTAAAACACATTTTCTAAATCAAGCTGCAAACGAGGGGTGTAATGCCACATTTGAAAGATTGTGCCGTATTCATGAACTTAAGTGACACATTTGAACAGAGTGATGCATGTGACAAAAATCACGATGCAAGTACCATATCAAGATGCAAATGCGAGCTGGAATGATGCAATCACCAAGTTACGATGCAAGTGAAGTACAAAGAAATGCAAATGCCTTACTGTGACATAAATGAAGACAAAAAAATGCATTTGACTTTGACTTTGACCAAGGCTAACTTTGTTTAAGTTTAGATTTTGAAACGCTTTTGAGTTAGATAAATGGTAATGATTATTTTTAGTAAGGTGTTGATGCATGTTTTGACATGTGTAGAGACAGTTAGTGCTAATTTATATAGGAGAGAGCAGGCCATCTACTTATAGATTTTGGGACCAGTTGTAGGAGAGAGAGTGATAGCGACTGATGTGACTGAGACTATACTATGTTACCTATATGCCCATTATCTGGGAGAATAGGGGACTTTTGACTGCACTTTGCAAGAGGTGGCATTCTGAGACATGCTACTTCCATTTTCTAACAGGGGAGGCTACAGTCACACTTGAGGGCACGTACCACATCTTGCTCTTTCAAATCCAAGGAGAGAAGATCATGTATAATCCATAGCATGGGTATGAGACATTTACAACATACTATCATAATGAGACCAGCGCAGGACTAGGGATTAAGGGACACGAGATCCACTGGGAGTTCATGGCTGAGCATTATTCATGGTTCCATTCCCTGTTACTGACACTGATTGGAGGAGTATTGATTCTTGACCATCGAGGACATATATTTCCTATTGGCTAGGGCAATGTGCTATTTGGGATGAGACGGGACAAGACTGTTTATGCCTAAGGACCTTGCCTACTAGGGATGCTATACCATCAGCTTCATGAGGTTTCCTATAGGAGAGCATAGAGTGTTGGTTGTGGGATGACACTCCTTATGATTTGGGCATGGGAGAATGTCATTGTATTTCATTTGTTGATGTATAGACCACAGTTGGTGGATGGCATGCCATATGTATACTATTATGCAAGTGCTTTGCACCACACCCGAGTCAACGAGACAAGATGGTGTGCCATCGGATTGACACCATGGTATCTTTCCATTCAGGATTGTAGATAGTGGGAGGATGAGGCAGATCACCTCATTTTTTGTAGACAGTTTAGGTACTTGATAGTTGGACTATACTAAGTCAACTTATCATCGAGATGTACCTACCTCAAAGGGTACTATGGAAGTTTGGTGAGTATCAGGGTGTTCTTATGGGTACACCTGAGTATGCTAGGTCATTGTGAGAAGCTTCATGGGGTCCATCAATAGGGACGCCATTCACAGAGAAATAGATTGATAGGTTAGTGGCTCAACAGTGGGGATGGAGCAAAGGATTTGAGAATCCTAAGACCACAATGAATTTTTATCTGTGGTGGAAGACTCATAGGCTAGTCCCATTGACATATCCAAATGGACCAATGCCTGTTGATAGGATATTAGTCATACCACGTGTGTGGAAAGGTGGCTAGGGAGGGAAAGATGGAGCAAGGGGCAAAAGCAAAGGGTGAGGGAGGGATGGAGGAAGAGGTGGAGGGAGGGATGGAGATGATGAAGATGATGGGGAAGATGGTAGGAGGAGGAGGAGAGGAGGAGATGATGGGAGACAGGGAGGAGGGTGAGGCAGCATGTTGATAGAGTGGCACTAGATGCCATCCTTGAGGTGCTAGAGGAGGAGGAGAGAGATGAGGGGCCAACAAAGGAGGAGGGGATACAGGAGTAGCATGCAATAGAGGAGGAGGCCAGACAAGATGAGCATGTAGTGGAGTGATTTCTAGAGATGGAGGTTTGGCAAGAGGTGGAGATGGAGGTGGAGGTGCTGAGAGAGGAGGGAGTTGTCGGGGGAGAGGAGGATGTATGGGATGATGATTAGATAGGTGATGATGATGAGGCCATAGATGAGGTAGAGCGATTTTTGAGGTTGCAAATAGTAGAGGGAGATGATGAGGCACCTACAGGACCACCACTGCTAGATGATGTGACCATAGATTAATGAGTGGCAGAACTTTAGAGGAGGCTTGATGAGAGCACAACATAGGTGAGGACCTTGTAGGTAGAGCTGGAGGTGGTCAGAGTAGAGCAAGATCAAGAAATGATCTGTAAGTAGGAGTCGAATAGGTGGTGCATAGAGTTTGCATAGCTATGTACAGGACTGTCAAGGGACACAAAGAGAGCGAGCCAGAGTTAGTGAGAGTCGAGGATGTTATAGGTTATTATATGAGTAGGCTATACCATCCAAGAGATAGGATCCTACTCTAACACGGTCTCAGACAGGGACAAGTAGTGGAAACATGACAGTAAGCAGTGCAGGGGGATCCACTTCCTTAGGACACTCATCAGGGCACAGGTCTAGCCACTCCCGCAGGTATTCATCCACTCACAGGTTAGGTTACAGCCATGCTTCCACTGGGTCATGGCATAGATCAGTGCACAACCAACCTCTGGTGATGGATCCATTAGTCTCAGTGTCCTTGTAGCCTCATGTTACTACAGAGATGATGCCACCAGTGATAGTTCCCTCAATTTCATAGACATAGGCCACAGTGACAGATCCCTTAGCTTCCTAGGCACATGCCACAGTGACTTTGATGGCATTAGTTCCCTTGGCAAAGCATCAATCCCCTAGATCTTGTCCTCGAGGGGATGAGGAGAGCTCGACATAGAAATGTTTATTATTATCTTGCATTAGGAAATTTTAGAAACTTATGTTATCACATTTATATTTTGACCATAGATCCTGTAAGCTCTTATTTTAGGATATCTCATGACTTTATCCTGTGACATTATATTTTTTTGAGATGATATATATATGATGCAATTTTGATGCGCCCTATATGATTTATGCTATGTAAGTATTTATTATGTGTGGAATACATTTTATGATGGATGTTTATCTGATTATGATTATGATGATTTAGTTATGGTGACTTATGTGATGACTATGTGATGTGATTTATGCATTTATGATTCCTATGATGATGTTGTTTAGATGCCATGCCACATATGCATTTATGATGGTTATTTATGATATAATTTCATGATGATGTGATGTATATTTATGATTATATGTCCTAATGATGCTATGGATAATGTTTACATTAGAATGATGATGATATGCATAATGTTTTGATTGTAATGGATGTCGTGTTTATGATTATGTATGTTGATGTAAGATTATATATGTATGGAAAATGCAATATGTGATGCAATGTATATGGTTTAATGATATAAATGATGTATGCATGGACCTAATGCAATTCCTATATGGTCATGTATGCAGTTATGTTTTTTGTAT
The DNA here is from genome assembly GCA_007258455.2 of Sequoia sempervirens. Lineage (NCBI taxonomy): Eukaryota > Viridiplantae > Streptophyta > Pinopsida > Cupressales > Cupressaceae > Sequoia > Sequoia sempervirens. The sequence continues at coordinate 3,158,469 of VDFB02000002.1, forward strand.
GTAAAATAATATCATCTTGAGATGGCCAAGACGGGATGACAAGACAGAAGGGGATGAATGTTAGCATGGAGACCAAATCCTTCAACATATTACCATGGGACTTTAATAATTATTTCTCTTAATCGTCATTGGGTGGATTATTTTAATGGCCAATAAACACCATGATATGACATAGATCAAGGTGTGCAAGGTTGTACTATCACATGAGACAAGAAGTCATAAACAAGGATGCTCATGACTTATACTAAGAGTGCAATGGCCCTAGTATTTTTGTCACAACCAACCACAAGTATAAAAAGACCAAAAAGACAAGTCATGAAATTTCATTGCTCCTCTAAATCCTAATGTCAGGAAATCCTTGAGGAACTAGGAACATGACTGCCTAAAAGACAAGAAAAGACAATCATCATGATATGTCACTACTTCTCTAAATCATGTTGTCAAAACATCGCCCAAAAACTGGTAACATGATGAGAGAGCCAAATACAAGTGCCAAGTCTTTTCAAGTGTGTCTAAATGCCAGGTGTTTTGATGTCAAGATGTTAGGTTTGATGATGTCTGAATGTCAAATGTCAAAGTTTTCCAAATTCAGGAAGGACACATCCTGAATAATGTCAATGCCAAGAGGATCCCTCAAAATGCCAGATGATAGTAATGATACCTAGGAAGGACACACCCTAAGGTATAAATGACATAGGTTGTTCTTAAGGACTCATGTGAAGAATAACCAAGAGTTGATAGTTTGACTGGTTACGACAATTTGACTATTGTTGACTACATGTCAATGTTGACATGTTGATGCATTTGATGTGTTTATTAAAGAATTGCCAGAGTTGGTTTTATGAGTTTTCTTGTTTTGGAATGACTTGTTTGACTTGAAGACATTTTGATGTGTGTGCTAGTGTAGTATCAAGAACCCTAATGGACTGACCTAGTGCAGCCTCGGGGGCTCATTAATTGATGGCCTTGCCTATGTCATGCACTCAGAGACCTTGTAGTTCGACATGACCAATGACTTTTTCTTGATGACCAAAGACTGGGTCATGATTTTATTTTGACAAACTAAAAGGACTGACCTAATGTCTTGGGGGCTCAATGCTGAGCCTTGACTATGTAGCAAATGTGTAGAGACAACATAGTTCAGACAAAGGAAAATGACAGACTGACATGACTGACTTGAATGATTTATTTGACATTGGCTTTGTTTTGTGTTTTTGAGATATCTTGATTTTTTTGGATTTCTTTAGGACATTTTTTAGTTTTTAGTTCTTTTTTCAGGATGTTTTTCATTTTTTTTGTCTTTTTTAGGACATTTTTTAATTTTTAGGTCTTTTCTTAGGACTTTTTTTTTTTTTTCTTTTTTTAGGACATTTAAAAAAAAATTGTCTTTTTTTAGGGAATTTTTTTTTTAGGCCCTTTTTTAGGACATTTTATGAGTGACAGGACCATGTGTGATACCCACTGTAGTCAGGTAATAAAGATTTTCTCCTAGTCAGGTCCAAAACTAGCCAACTAGACAAATGGGGAAAGGACATGTGTGGGGTGACAGATGGGTGATATGAAAGATTTGATGTCAATTGTTATCAGACATGGGAGAAAATGATGGGGTTTTTGTGATGTGTGTCAAGGTTCTATCAAGAAAGTGAGTGTTTATTATGGACTAAGGCAGAGGAATGACAAACTACAAATGGCACCTATTTGCTAGGTTTTCACTTTTGGATAAATTATTTCTCTTTACTATTTTTGTTATTTTTTTACTTTTTTGGTGTCACTAAGACTCCTGTTTGCCAGGTTCTCATCAAGGTGATGATTATATATATATATTTGTATTTTTTAGGTTTTCAGCCCAATTTTTTAATGCTATGCATAGAACTTGCAAAGATGTAGACTATTCATAGGCTCTATCAGTTTTTCAAACTTCCTGACCATGAATCTCTTGCTGTAACTACAACAAAGATGGTTTTGATACACTTGTATATGGTTAGAGAATTTTGTCTTCTTTCATCTAACATCTCCAGCTCATGTAGTCATGACTGTCTGTATTCTTCATCATCTATTAGACCCTTCATGCAGACTCTTAAGGATGAAATTTCAACCTTGACGGGAAATATGGCTTCCACTCCAAAGACCAGGGAAAATGGATTGGCTCCTATAGGCGTGCAGATGCTAGTGTGGTAAGCCCACAAAGCAGGGTTAAGTTGGATGTGCCAGTAATAGCCAATTCCATTGACAGTCTTAAGAATTTTGAGTATTGTCTTATTGGATGCCTCAGCTTGGTCATTTCCTTGTGGGTAGTACAACGCAGAGAAATGATGTTGGATGTGGAATCACTCACATAACTCACAAATTTCTTGATTTTTGAATGAACACCCATTGTCTATGATGATGGACTTGGTCCATTTCCTTGTGGGTAGTACAACGCAGGGAAATGATGTTGGATGTGGAATCACTCACATAACTGATTTTTGAATGAACACCCATTGTCTATGATGATGGACTACGAAATACCATACCGACAAATGATGTAGTTGAGGATGAATTTGGAAATGTGTTTTCCAGTTATGTATGTAAGGGGGATGGCTTCCATCCACTTAGTAAAGTACTCAATGGTGGTGATAATGAATTTGTGGTCATTAGAAGAGGTAGGGTGGATTTTTCCTATGAAGTCAAGTCCCCATTGTGTGAAGGGCCAAGGAAATTTAATTGACTGAAGTTCCTATGCTAGAGAATGAATCAAATCACTATATATCTGACATCAGCAACAAGTCATGACAAACTCAAGTGCACCTTTTTCAATGGTCATCCAGTAATACCCAAGTCTCATTATTTTTTTGGCTAGAGTAGGAGCACTCGAATGAGACTTGCATATACCCTCATGTACTTCGCATAAGGTTATGCATGCTTCATTAGTGTCGAGACATTGAAGGAGGGTGTTGTCAAAGTTACGACAATAGAGGGTGTCACTGACAATGGTGTATCGGGTGGCTTTTTGGATAAAGGAATTTCATTGGTTGTTCGATAGGTTGGGGGGAAGGGTTTGGGACTTGAGATAATCATAAATGTCTTGATACCAAGGAAAATAAGGACCAACAAGCTCGCAAAACATCTTTGATTCTGGGATATCATATGAAGGGACCAACAACTATTCTACCAAGAATTCAAATTGTGGCACATTACTTGGGATGTCTAGGAGAGAGCCAATTGTGGCTATCACATCTACTGCCTTATTCTATGCTCTTGGAACTTGCTCAAAATTCACCATGTGGAAATATGTATGAAAGTTGTCAACCATTCATTTATAAGGAATTAACTTCTCATCCTTGGTGTCATATTCATCATTAACTTGGTTGATGACCAATTGAGAATCTCCATAAAGATGAAGTGTCCTGATTTTCCATTTTATGGCCATTCTGAGTCCCGTGACAAGTGACTCATATTCTGTAACATTATTGGTACATGGGAAAGCTATGCAAAATGAATTAGGGATGGAGTCTCCTTATGGGGTGATAAACAATATTCTTGCCCCTAAGCCATGACTAGTATGAAACCCATCAAAGTATAGCCTCCAGGGTGACTTAGGTTCTATATAATATGGACTCATTCAAAAAGTATGCTACTAATGGATGACCACTTTGTATAGGTGCATCTGCCAGTTGGTCTTCTATCACTTGTCGCTTTATATTCTTTTGTTCTACACATTGGATGTCATACTCTGTCAAAATCATGACCCATTTTGCTAGATGGCCTGTCAATGCTGCATGATTCAAGAGATATTTTAGGGGGTCAATATTTGCTACCAACTGTGTCTTGTGATTCAACATATAGTGTCTTAGCTTTTGAACTACAAAGACAACTGCTGAGCAAGTACATTCAATTTATGTATACTTTATCTCATATCCAACCAGTGTCTGACTAATATAATATATGGCCCTTTCCTTCTCATCATGGTCATTTTGTGCCAATAATGCCCCTAGTGTTGAAGTTGTTGCATAAATTTATAGAATCAAAGGTTTCCCTTCGATAGGTGGCATTAAAATAGGTGGTGACAAGAGATAATATTTTATTAGTTGAAAGCCCTCCTAAAATTTATCTATCCACACAAAGGGGATGCCCTTGCATAGAAGATACTGAAATGGTTGGAAATTGTCAGCTAATTGTGCTATGAAGCATCACATAGATTGTAACCTACCTTGTAATGTCCTTAATTCACTTATTCCTTTTGGAGGAGGCATGGCTATAATGGATTTCACTTTGGTAGGATCTACCTCAATACCTCTTTGAGAAACTATGTATCCCAAAAGCTTCCCTGATGTCACGCCAAAGACACATTTCTTCGGATTCAAGTGGACCTTATATTCTTCCAATCTCTTGAATATTTTTTCTAACACATTCAAGTGATCTTTTCTTGTCAAATATTTTTCCAAATGGTCATCTACATAGTCTTCCATTATCTTGTGCATCATGTCATGAAATATTGTCATCATGGCTCTCTAATATGTGGCGCTTGCATTCTTAAGACCAAAAGGAATGGTGTTCCAATAGTATGTACCCCAAGGACAATTGAATGCTATTTTATGTTGATCATCAAGGGAAATATGAATCTTATTATAGCTTGAGATACCATCCATGACAAACAACATCTTGTATCCTGTCATTAGGTCAACTATGATATCTATATTTGGCAATGGAAAGTCATCCTTTGGATATACTTTGTTCAAGTCTCTAAAATCTGTGCAGATGTGTATCTAACCATTTGGTTTTGTAACTGGTACAAGATTGGATATCCATTCAGCATAGTCAATAGACTGTATGAACCCCACATCGAGCAATTTCTTGAGTTCAACTTTGACTAGGAGGGCAATTTGAGGATGCATTTTACATAGCTTTTGTTTTACTGGCTTAGCATCTAGAAATAGTCACAAATGGTGTAAGACCAATTTTGGATCCAAACCAGGCATATCGACATATGACCATGCAAAATTAATTTTACACTTTGCAAAGAATTTGTGGAATTCAGGTGTCTCATCTTTTGTCAAGGATGTTGCAAAGAGGACCATTTTAGGATATTCTGTTGTAGATATGTTGAATTCCATGGTGTCCTCCATAATCATTGCTGATTTCTCTTGAGTCATGGGAAGAAAGTCCATTCCTCCATCTTTGGGCACCTTAGAGAGGTTTTCACTCATAGATATGTCCTTTATTTTTACCTTTTTATTGTCAAAAGGTGCCTTTCGGTTTTCACCTAAAGAAGTTTGAATTTTCATTTTATTTTTATTTTTCATTTTGAAACTAGAGGATGGAGTAGTCTCCCCAAATTAAGCTGTACAATCTAGGTCAATAGGAAATCTAGCCTTATGATCACCACTGGGTATGCCCTCATGTAGTCCCATAAATTCTGCAATGGCCTCATCATTCTGAAATATGTCCATGACTGGTGGGACTTGTTGGTCCCAATCGATTAGTTGTGGGTAGACTAAAGAGATACCATTGTCAGTCTTGGTGAATTGTGGAGAGGATGTGGAAAGTATGCAAAAAAATTTAGAGACATTGAAAATGAATTTTTCATCATCCAATTCCCAATCAGATTCTATCCAATATTCTCCTTTTCTTGAATCATACTCATTGTCATAATAAGGGACAAAAGAACTATCATTGTGGTTGGCAGTTTCATGTGACAACTCAGATGAATCAAAATGATGGTCATTAAGTTCAAATGGTTGCGTAGATATGGCAGGTGTATGACTAATAGGACTAGAAGATGATTCATATTTGTCATTGTTCCTTTGGCAAAAGAGCTTATCCCATTTTTCTTGTTTCTTTGGGATCTTAGGATTGTCATTATTAGAGGTTGGATCAATTTTAAATGATTGCCAAAATATTTGTTCAACAATAAGTTCTCCAAGTTCAGGGAACAATTCATCAAGGCAATAGTCACTTAGGGATCGTTGGGAGCTAAATTCCCATTCATGGGAGTCAGTTTCAGTAAGGGATTCCTCTATATTCTTAACACTTTCCAAAGCATTCACACTCTCACTCGAAAGTCCATTGGTACATCAATCATCATTTTTGGGTAGACCATACCCTAACCCAAGATACTCTAGTCATTTGGAAGGTGTTATAGGCTCTCTTTGTCTAGTTTTATTTCTACCAAGGCCACTAGTTCCGTTGTAGCCTTTTTCCTTTAACATGTCATATCCTTTTCCATATATCTTAACTAGTGATGGGGGCAAGTCTTCCATTTCTTTATAAATCCATCCTGCTATATCAACAATGTCTTCATTGTTCATGTCTCCCCATTTTCTAAAAATTTCTTTCGAAAAAACCTTAAAAAATTATTTAGGTTCCATTTTGAAATAGAGATGACCATAGACCTTAGGAGACTTGGGTATTGTTATGATGTTATATGTTGTATTTAGTTTGAATTCTCTAGAGCCTAGGTCCTTGATCTTGACATTGGACTCAGTCTTATGAAGGGAGGAAGATGATGGCATGGTGGAAGATGTGGAAGGATTGGATGTGGATGATGATGTGAGTGTGGACAGGTCAATGAATTTGGAAGAAGAGGAATTTGGAGCTTCTCAGTTAATGGGCACTTGATGTTCAAAAATACCCCTAAGGTTAGTAGAATACTAAAAAGGATCGAGGTCTCCATATATGGTGATTTTCTTGTCATCACATGGAAATTATAGGCATTGGTAATATGTGGAGAGAATAGCTTTTAGGGCATGAATCTAGGGTCGCCCAAACAAGATGTTATAGGGTAATTCAAGATCTAGGACTTGGAAAGTTGTGTCTACAATGACTTGTCCAACTTTGATAGGAAGAATGATAAAACCTCGAGAGGAATGTTCTTCATTATCATACGCCTTTATGACTATGCTCTTTGTTGGGTCTACACAAGCATCAAAAAACCCTAGATCCTTAACCAGTTTTAAGGAGCATATATTCAGTCTTGCTTTGCCATCTACTAAAACTCATCTGACTTTGTGTTTATGGATAAAGACTTCAATGTGTAATGTGTCATCATGATTGGACTTTGGCAATGAGTAATATTGGTATGAAAATGTTACATAATGGGGTGTAGCGAGGTAACCCACCATGGCTTCAAATAGCTTGACATCAATGTCTTGAGGGATAGAGGACTCTTGCAAGGTTTTGTCAAGTATAGCCTTATGCGCAGGAGAAATGCGAAGCAACTAGAGTATTTATATTTGCATAGGAGTTTTTCCTAGTTGATCAATAAGGTTAAACTAACTCTTAGGTTGGGACTGTTTTGCAGATAAGCTTGATTGTGGTTGTTTTATGGATGGACTAGGTATTGTAATTTTTGGTTGCTAAGGAGTGGACTAGCTATGGTGATTTTTTCACTTCGAGTAGTGGCATTAGATTCAGGCTCTCTTTTGACAGTGATGGTATTGACATATTCATCATCAGTTTAGACATTATTAATGATGGTTCCTCCTGAATAGTCAAATGCATCATGGGTGTAATTAGCTTGATTATTATTAGTCTTGGAACCTGATGTGGAGGCCTAATTAGAACCATGGTCTTGTAGTGCATTTTTGTGAATAGTATGGTCTGCATTTGATGAAAATTGTGGCCCATCCAATTCAATTGTGTGATTTTCAATGAGGTCAAGTGTACAATGTTTCTTAGTTGTCAAGAAGAGGATGTCTTCTGCCCTTTAGCTTAGTGGTAATCACAAAAAGCATTGTCATCCCACTATGATGGTTTAAACTATCCTGGGTCATATGGCTTAGGATCTTCAAGTGTGATGAGATCATTTTGAAGGAGCTTCTTAAGGGAATCCTCAATTGGTTCTCCCAAAGCAGTGTATGTTCATCTTTTCAGAAATTGTCTTGTCTAGTAGGGTTGTCCTTGACTTTGACAGTTTTGACCATTTTGGTTATTTGGGATGAATTTAGCGGGGGGTGTCAGTATTTTTGTTGTTTTGTTTTGTGGCTGAGCTCCTTTAAGAGTAAGTATATGACCCATCTTGTTTAGAACTTTGGCATCAACTTTGTTGTCATTGGTAACATGTTTTTTTTTTCACCCAATACTTATTTTTGTCCGCGGATGAGTTTGCATTTGTATTTTTACTACCATATTTTAGTTCTCCTTTAGCAATGATATTTTTCTAAACTTGGACACCCTTTTTGACTAGTTCTGTGAAGGTTGTGCAACAATGGACTTGCAATCCATATTTCAATGGGCCTAGGAGTGTTTGAACAAACATGTCGACCTTTTCTTTCCTAGGTATTTCAATGTGGCAATGAATTGCTATACTTCTACATCTTTGGAAGAATGGGATAAATGTTTCACCTGAATCTTCTTGTGTAAGACTACATAAGCTAATGATGGAGGTGTCCATGTCAATGTTATACACATAATTTTTCGCAAATTTGTCTTTAAGTTTGTCCCATGATTTTATCCCTTTTAAAGTGGAGAACCATTCAAGTGTAGGTCATGTAAGACTCTTAGAAAATGAGGACTAATATGAAAATGTTGACTAAGGAAATTACCAATGCTAAGTCTAGATGCCAAATGGGGACTAAGATGTAAGTTATGACAATATTCTTACATTTTTCAAGGATAAGATATGCAAGGGGAGGAATAGGATGAATTGAATGTCTAAAGTATGCAAATGAAAAAGTCTTAAATGATTTGGAAGAAGGTTTCTCAACCACCCTAAGCTTGGTCTATGTCTCAATTTTGGAATATCAAACTTGGACTTTTTTTGAAGGACTAAATGACAAGGCAAAATTACTAAGTGAGGTTTCCTAAATTGACTTATGAGTTGGAAAGGTCTTACAAAAGGACAATGACTAAAGAAGATAATAATGCCTAAGTCCAATCATAACCTACTTTTGAAAGCCAAGATTTCGCTAAGTGGGGTAAGGTTTCCCTAATCCAAAATATGCAACTGAAAGTAGGATGCAAGGATTGGTTTATGGCTAAAATTGATGATGATGCCTAAGGATGAAACTAAAATTTGCAAAGATGAGACTATGGTAAAATGCAAACCAAATATGCAAATGGTTGAATAATTTGAGCAATTTTCTAATCTAGTTTGTGACAGAATCTTATGGAAAAAGATGTTTATGGATAGTTTGGATAGATGTGACTTCAATTTCTATTCTATGATAAGGTTTTTGTTTTTGTCAGGAAAATGCATCATTTCAGTTCATAGATGCATCACAGTATAGCAGATGTGGCTTAGTTTTAGCGAATGTGACTCTGTAGAAAGCAATTGCAACTTAGAAATGCAAATGTAGTGGTCTATCAAGCAAATGTGGTTTAACATAGACAAATGAATATCCAAGAATGGCGAATGCAGTTTAACAAAGAAATTGCATTGTAGGAGATGTCAAATGTGGCATAGGAAAACAAATGTGTTACAAAAAATGCACCTAGGTTATGTGTACTAGAATCTGATAGACAGATGCGGTAACCTCCAAGTAAAATGCATCACTATGCAAGTCATATGCATCATAGCAAAGCATATGTGGTGTTCGAAGGAGAAAATGCATCGTGAAATAAAAGATTCGTCATTCTATAGAGAAAATGTGTTGTGGCCATACCTGTACCTACAAAATAGAAAAATATCATATGAAAAACCAAAAAATGCTTGATTTGGCATCGGGTTCACCAATGTAACTAAGGGAATTTTTCCAAGGGTTAGCTGATTAGATGCAAAACATTAAAACCCTGAAGTGATAATGAAGTGCAAAGGAAATAACATGAAAACAAAAGGAATTTTCAAGCTCACCAAATGTCTTCATTCTCCATGGCTAACCTCCATTACAGCTTCTCAATTTGTTGAAAATGTGATGTTGCCCTCAGATTTGAGTGTACAATCTAATGACAATGACAAGCCCCAAGAAAATGTTGAAGGATTTGAGCTAAAATGACCTCACAATGCAATTATCAACTATGACAAAACATGAGCATGGGGTTGCAATATGACATGAGATGACAAAATGAGACCAAGATGACGAGAGCATAAGATGACAAAACATGAGCATGAGGTTGCAATATGACATGAGATGTCCAAATGAGACCAAAATTGTCATTTTATAGAAAATGGAATTTTGAGTGAATGGCCAAGATCAAAAGTTGACATGTGCCCTAGAATCAATGGACAAGATTCAATATGACAACCCACAATTACGGTTAGGGAAACACTAGGGAAAATTTGAAATGAATGGATAGGATTGATCTTTAGAAAATCAAATCAAGGGTTGACAATGCATGTGACAAGAGATAAGATTGGCATAGAAAAAGAGGAAGCTAGAATAATCAAATAATATTAGTAATTACTTGATTTTTGGAGAAAAAAACTATTTTGAATTAAAAATTAATTTAATTCAAAAGGTGGGGTCACATGACAATAAATAATTAATTTGAATTATTTACATAAAGAGGGAAATTAGAAAATAGGACCATTTTAAATAAATAATTTTATTTAAAATGAAAGAAATGTCAAGGTGACAATAATTAAATAAATTAAAGAATTTATTTAATTATAAGAAGACTTAAAAGAATTAGTGACGTATTAAATAAATATGATTTATTTATTTAATAATCAGGAAGACATAATAGACAAAGATAATTAAATAAATTAAGAAATTATTTAATTATAGGAAGACATTAGAAAATTAGTGACGTATTAAATAAATAAATAAAATTTATTTATTTAATAATCATGAAGAATAAAGGACATGAATTAATTAAACAATTATGAATTATTCAATTAATAGTCAAAAGTGGACCAAGGACATAATTAAATGTCTTAATTATGCTAGGAAGAAAAATGATGAAAAATAGAGCTTGTACGCCTAGGTCATTTTTATGTGTCTATAGGGCATACTAGGGCAGACCTGAGGTAGCAGTAGCAATAGGGGTACTAATGGTGCCTGAGGCTTCAGAAAGAGAGGTCAGGAGAGATTGAGCAGTGGCAGTTGGTGTTAAGGCTCGTGGAGGGGTTAATATAGATAGCCTTATCTAGGTGAATTGAGAGAAACCTCTCGCAAACATTGTGGTAGCGGTAGAGAAGGTAGGGCCAATACTTGCAATAAGGGGCATTGTGGGAAAGGCAGAGGATACTAAAGATTAAGAAGTGAGAGAAGAAGGAGCAAATGTTACCTGTTGACTAGATGTTGGCAGTGCTCTATTTTTTGCTAGCTCCTCACTTACTTCAGACTCTTGGTTTGTTGCGAGGACTTGGTTGGTGGTAGGCTCTTGTGAACCTTCCCCTAGTATAGCTTCCGTGTGTTGTCGTTTAGTAGGTGGGGAGTCTCTAGTCTCCACAATCTCCAGTTATTGTTGTTGGCATACTCTTGTTTCTTTCAAGGCTCGGGTGACTGTCCATGAGGCTCTTGATATATTTAGTCACACATTTGAAGTGACATAGGTTGGCTTCCCTATGGACCTCTTCTTTTGTTGAGCAGAGGACGTTGATGTACTAGCTTCCTCCTCCACCTACTCTTCTCCTTCATTAGGGTCATTTCCTATACTAGTGCTTGAGTTGGTAGCAGGATGCTCATCATCCCATAGCTTGTCAAACTCGTCATCATCCAACATGCTTTCATAAGATGCATCAAGCTGTTTTGTCTCTTAGTGATACACCCAAAAGGTGTTGATCCTTTCTATAGTCTACTTTTCTTCATTTCTCAACCTATTGAATAGAGTTTTTCCCATTTTGCAGTTCTCATCATAATCCACCTCAACGAAATAGAATTTATGTCATGGAAGCCTGTTGTCCTCTATGGGAATATGAATCAGTTCAATCAACAATTCATTGTCATCCTCTAGCGAGTTGCGCCTCCTCTCCCAATAAGGCCAAGGGCTGTGAGTTACCTTGGTATGTTGATAGGGTAGATCATTGAAAGGGTTGTAATCCAACTTATCGTAGATCATTACCAACCCTAAATGAGTTAGCTTATCCTACAACAACAGGTGTGTCTACTTTTTTATCATGGCCACTATTTTGGAACTTTACGGACAGGTGAAGAATCCCTTCCTCTAGGCATTTTTCTGCTGTAGAAGGTAATATCAATAATGCACGCCTATCAGAATAATTCAAGGGCCAACACTTGATTAGTCACACATGTCAGAAGGTGAAATGGTTTGTCGGTGAAGCATCTCATTTAGATGAATGTAAAATCCACTCTGAAGAGCCAATCACATATGGGAATGAAGTTCTACATATAATCTATCTGCGTCAAAGTGAGCCAATTATTACTATCTTCTCCATGCAACTCTTGCAAAATCAGAGTCAAGAAATAATCTAAAAATGCATAATAATCACAAGTGGAAGAGAGGAGAGGATTCCAGATAGAAACTAGCTTTCTTCTATTCTTTTCATCAAAAATAGACAACTTCACCTATTTATCAAAGAAATCAGGTTTCTAATGCAAAAAAATATGGGCGAGATAGGAAGGAAATCTAAACTTTCATTCAGCTTGGTACTTGTTAATTTGCTCTATCATTTTCTTGGTGAGGCACTCTACAAATCATACCAGAAGTAAGATGGTTTCCTGTGAAACTGGAACCTGGGCCCAATTGAAATGCATGCACCTCCTTGTCGGTGTCAAGACTGAAAACAAATGCCATCATTGAAAACACATCCTATAGGTCTTCTGTGAAAGCATCGTGCTACACCATAATTCTTGGTAGCTTTCCTTCCTTTGCTTCAATCCTTTTGGTTTCTTCGTTATTAAACTCCAAAGCCTTATTCCTAGTGCTTCATATATGATCCCCCTATTTAGTAGTGAATGCTGCCATTTTCATCCCTCTTTGCTTATGATCAGGAATACACAACACTTTCTAGATGGCTCTCAGAGTGATATTAACTAACAAAGTCCAACCCTCGATAGTATTGGTGCTTGGGTTGAAATTCTTAATAGCCGCATTGACCAATTCTGGGTAGTAGTGCACAAATGGGACCATATATTGAAGAAGCCCATTGAACCATACTTTATCTATCATCGACATTGTCTTTTTGGACACCTCCATTCTTCCACAGGTTGCTTCCCTTAATCCTTCAGGGTTTTTTCAAGAAAGGGATCATGAACATTATCCCAGTCCTCCTAAATTAAGTTTTGGTCTCTATAGCCTTTGGGCTTGTCCAACTCTTTTGGGTATGTGCAGGACCATCATGGAAAAAACAAGCCCTTAAGTGGCAAAAAAATCAGAAAAATCAGAGTTAGGCAACTTGACATAAAAATTTGAATAAGTTATCTATATTATTTCAAAAATATGTAAGAATAGAATCTGTAGTAAATTGAATATAGTTTCTAAACTACTAGGTTTTTTTAAAGAAAAAGAAATCTATTTGGTGAAAAATTGAAATTTCAATGCAATAGTACTTAAATTTCAGGGAGAAAATAAGAAGTAGGTGTCTGTCTAACCACCCTAACCACAATAAAATGATAATATTTTTTTATAATATTTTAGATATAAGTAGAGGAATCATGTCCCAATGTGATGCATATTTTTTTAATAATTTTTTCTCAAGTAAATAATTAATTATGAATTTTTTATTACAAATTTAAAAAAATATAAAAAACTCGTATGTCTGACCACCTTAACTTGGTCAAAACTTCATGAAATTCAATTTTTCTTTTTGTAATCCTATAGTATACAAAGCATAGAATGTGATGCATGTTTTGGATTCAATAAATGTGATACCATTTGAAAGCTATAGATGTTTTTCAATCAGTCTATCAATCAGGACTTTAGTCATAATTTGAATCGAAAATGAATAATAATTATTTATTAAATTCAAAGTAAAGCATAATTTATATTGGTAGAAAGATGAGAATCTCCTTTAAAAACCCTTTTCATTTCATCAATTTTGGGTAAAGAAAAAGTCATCAGCCACATACCCATCATATTGCCACTTTTTGGCCCATCATGATCCTGCACATACCCTTTTGTATTTTCCCACTTTGGCTTGTCAAGAATACTTAGTGTGGCATAGGAAATGTCTTCAAAGATATTGATGACTAGTGCTCCTCGCATAGCTTTAAATAAGCTTTGTGTTGCCCCTCCCTATAATACTTGGCTAAAACCTTTTGCCATTTTTTATTTGTGGGAAGCTTTTACTTAACTTGAATTTTTCTACAATTTTACCTCAACTTTGGCTGTGCACTTTTTGCATTTAATTTGGCATGTACTACCAACCCTTGGCTTGTGCGAGATGAATCACTTGCCATTTTTATGTGACAAGAATTCATAATTGCAATTAGCAACCATATTGTACAACATGATTTTCTTGGAACTTGAGCCAATGCTTTGCTGGCAGCTTAAGCATTCGTATGTGTTGGCAATTAATATCCAAAAAAGAATGATAAAGCCAAAGATGTGATTAGCATTTGAAAATATATGAGCTCTGCCTCAGAATAACAGAAACACCTAGAGAAGACACCTCAATCCTTGGTTATGCATAATACCACCGATTGCTGCCACCAGTTTAGGCTAATTAATTAGCCCTTATTAGTTTTGCACTTAGCAAACTGTACTCAATAGAAGCAACTAAGTGGGAAATTTGAGCATGCTCAGGCACGACTTTCAAGTTGGTACTTGATTAGCATCACGTTTATGGTAAGCCAATTACCACACATTTGCTCTCTTTTTCTATAAATAGGCATTTAAGTAGTAGTGAAATCACACTTGTGATCAATTTGAGAAAAATTGGTAGTAGGTAATTGGTTTAGCAGTTTAGCATTGGTAGTGCATAGCATTCTCATAGGCTAGACTTAGGCACTTTGCAAAGAGTTTTAGGCTAGTTGCAGAGCAATTTCTAGCATGAATACCCCAATTAGGCTAGTATGTCACTAGTCTCAGAATGCCTTCCTAGGTGAGATTTCCACTAAGCGTTTGAAAAGATGATGAAGAATAAGCACTCACCAGCTATTATAGCCATGAAATGGGTTTTCGGATGGGACTACCTCCAATACGAAGACAAGCATCAAGTTAACACTAATGTGTGCTCGCACTTTGTTGCCTCCATGCTGGATATAGGAATTCCTAAGCTGTTGATTCTTTGTCTTGTAAAAGAAATGTTTCCCAAGAAGTACTTGAATGGCCTCAAAGAGGTAGTGGCAAATGTTGCACATGGTGGAGGCATACTGACTACAAGTGACCTACAGAGGTTCATAGAAGAGGATGTGGTTGTACCATGGCTACCATTTCTGAGTGGCTTCCACCTCTAGTCTCAAGATGAGCACCATGAGAGGGTAACTCGAGCCTACCATTTCTTATTTTGCATCTACAACATCATGCCATTTTATGACATTGACTAGTATATAGACTTCAGGAACCTTGTGTTCCCTTTGCCTTTGGTTGTTGCTCATGTTAATGATGTTGTTACTAATGATGATTCCCCTATGCATGAAGATATTGTGGACACTACTGTTGATGTGTTTGTTGTTGCTACCCATGCTGTGGACTAAAGATTTTCATGTTTTTCTATTTTCCCATTAAAAAAACTAGTAGCAATTAGTCCATTTTTTGTATACATTCCTAAAAAAGGATTTTCATAAAAATATATGAAAGAAGCATAATAGAACTATATGCTTTTAGAAGCGTGGCCTTTGAGCCATTTGTCAATGTAAATATCAAAGCACATATATAATAAAAATATATATTTATATAATCATCTTTTTGTCTACTTTTGGATTTTGCAACTGAGTCATCTTTTCCTTTTCAGCGTATATGCATGAATTCAATTTTACATGTGGGCATTTGATATTTTTGTTCTTTTTAGCTATGAGTTCATTTTTCTACTCTTTGCAATTAATGGGTGACTTGCTCTTTTCTGCCTCGAACCACAAAATAAATGAAAATACTAGCCAACAAAATAAAAAGGGAAAGAAGAGAAAAACATTATAGACATATTTACATTGGTAGGGTAGCAAGCTTAATTAAATAATTTTAGGTGAATTTTGTTGACCGGAATTCCTAGCACCTCTTTTTCCATAGTTTCTAACTCAAATGCATTATGATTTTTGCATTGAATTATTCTAAATGGGCCTTCCCAAAAGATGTCAAACTTTCCATGCTAACCCGACTTTGCAACCCTTTCATTAAATTTTAGCACTAAGTCTTTGCACTTTAGACTTTGGTCATACGCTTTCTTGTCACAACACTTTTTAACTATTTGTTGCTAGTTAGTCATGGGTGTTAGGGACTTTTCTCTTTTCTCTTGTACTTCTAGCAACTCAGCTAACTACACCTCCATTGCACCATTTTGTTCCACCTTGAGATATTTTAGCAATTGCAACACCAGAATCTCCATAGAGATAGGCATTAATGCCTTTTTTCCATATACTAGCTCATACCATGAAGTCTTGAGGACTTGCTTAGGAGTTATGCGGTCTACCTAGAGCATTGTTCGGAGGTTTTTATGCCATTAGCTTTGGTATTCAGATTCAATTCTTTTGAGAAGTTGGACCAAATTCTTGTTTGTCCACTCAACTAAGTCGTTCCTCTACAAGTAGTAGTTTGATGATGTTTTAAGCAATATACCATGCGTAAGTACAAATTGACTTACCTTAGAGCCCATGAAAGATTTAGCATTTTTAGAGATGATAGTTTTCGGCAGGCCAAATCTCATCACTAGCTCCTCCAGGAAATCCACTATCTATGCCTCCGACACATTCTTTAGTGGCACAACTTCGGTCCATCTCATGAAGTAGTCGATGGCCATCAAGATCCATTTATGTCCTGCACTGGAGGCTAGGTTGATCATTCTGATGAAGTCCAAACCCCATTGCGCAAATGGATCATCAACAACTATCAGATTGAGATGCATTATGGAATTCTTTCTTCTTCCTATGAAGAACTGGCATTCTTTGCAATTTTTCACCAACGAGTATGAATCATTGAATAGTGTTGGCCAAATGTATCCCGCGCACATGATTTTGATGGTAGTTGTATTTGTGGAGAAATGTCCACCCCTCATAACTACTATGGTAAGTGTTGAGGATCCTTTTTTCTTGCTCTATGGTAACACACCTGAATAGAACATCGTTAAAATTTCTCTTCAATAGGATCCCTCTAGTGAGCGTGTATCCATTGTTTTGTAGTCAGTAGAATCTCTTCTTCTAAGAAGGAATGCCTGAAAAATAATTTTCTATATGCATAAATCTTACTTTTCCAGCCAACAACCTTTGGACTCTAACTCGTTCATTAGGACTAGCTCTAGCTGCTCTTCTTCAGTGGCCATTTCTTCATCCTGCACAAGGTATTCACACAACCCTCTTCCCTAAACGGTCTTTGTAGGCTTAACTTCAATATCATATTTGAGGATCTTGTTGATCCAATTGGCTCTTTTCTCAGTGATCTCTCCTTCCATGATGTATTTGTGCATGCTATACTGCACAACATAGACAATCACCTTATTGCAAGATATTAAGTGTCAGAACTTCTTGAGCCCCTTAACTATTGCAAACGCTTGCCTCTCTACAAAGTTGTAATTTATCTCATATTCCTTCAAGATCTGGGAGTGAAATGCTATTGGATATTCTCCCTTGCCCTCATCATATTTTTGAGTTAAGATAGTAGCAATGCTTGACTTTCTACTAAATACATACATTATGAAGTCCTTGATAAGTCTAGATTGACGAGGATAGAAGCAAAGGAAATAGCATCCTTGTCTCTCTCAAAGGCTTATTTGGCTTCCTTTGTCCATTTAAACATTTGATCCTTTTTCAGCATTAGGCTAATTGGCCTAATTATTTCTATAAAATCATAAATAAATTTACTAACAAAATTCTCCTTTCCCAGGAAGGATTGGATGCCTTTCTTGTTGACTGGAAGGGAAAGCTCTTTGATTACTTTCACCTACTCAAGATCAATTGAAATTCTTTCTTTGGACACTACGTGCCCCAATAGCTTTCCTTGCGATACTTCAAAGACACAATTTTTTAGGTTTAGGGATATCCCAAACTCCTAGAATTTCTTGAAAACCATTTCAAGGTGATCAAAATGATCATCTTTGGATTTGGAGAACCCTATCAAATCATCCAAATATATTAGGATAATCTTGTTGATTAGTTCACGAAAAGTGATATCCATTGCCCACTAGAAGGTGGCTCCTACGTTTGAGAGGATGAATGGCATCTTAGTGTATGCAAACATTCCCCACTTGGTAGTAAACATTGTCTTATGTTGATCCTCTTCTTTGACCTAGATTTCATTATAATTGGGGAAGCCATCCAACATGGAGAACATCTTTGATCCTACCACCATTTGTAGGATTGACTTAATTGAAGGTAGAGGGTAATGATCCTCCAGGGATGCTCTGTTCAAGTCCCAAAAGTCCACACATAGGTGAATATATCCAATCTTTTTTCGGATTGGGACCAAATTGGATACCCATGTGCTATACTTGATTGAGAAGATAATCCATGACTAGATTAGATTTGTTAATTCTTGCACCATTAGCACTTCAATCTTGGGATTCACTGTCCTCTATTTTTGGTAGACCAATTTTGTGTCTTTCACCAACTCTATTGTATCTTGAATGATATCAGGATCATATCCCCTGAGGTCATCATATGACCAGGCCACCACTCCTTAATATTTTTCATAAAATTCAATGAGCTTTTCTTTATCATGATGTGGGACATACTTCCCAACTATGAGCTTTCTTCCATCTTTGACCTGAAGGTCCACATAATAACTTTTTTCTGCTACAAACTTCCATTTGTTGTTTCTTGCATTGTCACAATTGAAAAGATTCTCGAGAGTGACCAATCCCTTCAGAAGCTTGTTGGATTTCAGCTAAATAATTTGTCCTTCATAAGCCTCAGTGATCTTCGGTTAGAGCTAGTAAGAAAATTCTCCTGATTGCTGGATGAACAAGGCAATGTGTTCATCACTATTAAACACTTACCAACTTTGGTCATTGTTTGCAATCGCTGGTTGGACTATCACTTGTACACAATTTTTTTTGTGAATGAGATCGGAGGCAGGATCAAACTGGGATTCGATTGATGCCATGCAATCTGCATCAGTATTCTATTCTTGGAGCACCTTTTGAATTTTGAAGGCTTAGAAATCCTCAATCAGGTCCCAAACTCAGTGTCTATAGGATCACATGCGAACATTCTTAGTCATATAAATTCCTCGAACTTGATTGACTACTAGTTCAAAATATTCAAACACCATTAATTGCTTTATTCCCATCCATTCCACAAGGATGATACCTTGATCTAGTCCTTCATATTGAGCTTCATTGTTCAAGAAAGAAAACTAGAAGCAAAAAGACCTTAGTGTCTTTTCATTCTATGAGTACATTAAACATATCCAGGCTCCTGCACCATTTTTACATCTTTCTCCGTCGAAATGCAATGTCCATAACTCTGAGGCTTGACCATTCTCTAGTTTTCCAATGACCTTCAAGAGCACTAGATCTTCGTCATTGATGACATAGGTTCCCAAACCAGTGGCATGGTAATTTCTGAAAGGATCAACATCTATATTTTTTCTCAAAAGGGAATCTTCTTGATCGATGCGATCTTTGGTCATTTTTCATCTTCTAGTAGCTTAGCTCAATACATTTCTTGCTTGGTGATAGAAGTATGAGTGGTCTCAAAGTTGATCATGGCCTCATTGGCCACATGTTTTGAATGCAACGCTTCAGATTCTATCTTCATTTTTGCACCATGCTTGGTCCTGACAATCATGTGCGACCAATCTAGGGACAAATATCCTCCCACCTTTGAAGTAAATTCTCAGGATAGCCAAAGGCCAAACATGGGGGGAACATCAATGATCATAGTGTTCTATGGCACCGTGATTGTAGGATAGGTGAATAGAGTCAAGGGAAGATCCTTGATGAGACTAAGAGTTTCAACTCTATTTATGTGAAGCTCCATCACCCCCTTTTTTAAAGGTTCATAAGTAAGCCCTAAAGCTTCATCTATCTATTTAGGCATAATTGTGGTGTTGGCACCAGAGTCAATCATGGCATTGTGTAATAACTTCTCTCCCACAATAAGTGTTAGGAAGAAGGGTTTGGATTTTAGGTTATCTCTTACCTCAGCAGGAGCTTCCATTGTGCTATTTGTGAGAACTTTGGCCAGAGGTGATTGATCAACAGCCTTTCCTTTGAGAAATTACCTCTTTGGTTCAATAATTAGATCCTCTCGGAGTGCCTTCTGTAGTAATGTCCTTTTTTCTGGGATAGCTAATATATCCCAAACAGACACATTGGCAAATGATTTTTTCAATTGTTCCACCACATTAAAGGGTGGCAGATTCAATGGAGATTTCTATTGTCTAGCTCTTGCTATAGAAATTTCCTTCACGGCTAACATTGTCGTGCACACCACTGCAGAGGTGCTAGGTTCTTGGTCAGAAGTACTTTTAGGTTGCATACTAACTAGTTGCGGGACAACTGGTTCACCCATGAATCTCCTCTTCGAGCGAGTGTTGTAATTAGACTATACTTGCGGTGTTTTAGATGCAGATGCCTCATTAGCAAACAACACTTCTTCTTCTTCCATCCATGAGAAGAGTGCATGATTGGGAGTGATGTCTTCTTCTTGTTCTAGTGATATCCCTTGCATTTGTATGGTAGTCACTGCATCATTGATTTGTGAAG
The DNA here is from genome assembly GCA_007258455.2 of Sequoia sempervirens. Classification (NCBI taxonomy): domain Eukaryota; kingdom Viridiplantae; phylum Streptophyta; class Pinopsida; order Cupressales; family Cupressaceae; genus Sequoia; species Sequoia sempervirens. The sequence continues at coordinate 3,179,086 of VDFB02000002.1, forward strand.
AGGTATACACATAGCTTCTTGGGTCTGACATTGTGTCTTGATTGTGCTGCTCCACCACCTTTTGTTGTAGGTTGTCACGTGGATAGTTTCAAGGCATGTGTGAATTGCCACAAAGGAAGCACCAGGGGTTAGTGTCATCCACTAAATTGTTTTTCCCCGTAGTGAACTCTTTGCTTGAACTTAGATTGGTGCTTTCCAGTGGAGTGGGTGCCAACACTATCAAATTTCTTGTTTGTTCCTACGGATTTGTGTGGGCGCCTCCTTGGAACTAGTTTTGTTGGTAGGGGGACCTTCCTCCTTGATAATTCTAGTAGGTTGACTTTGGAGGTATGGCCTAGTTGCTCTTGATAGCAGTTATCTTGTTGGCCATATGCCACAACATTTCCTTGACGTAACTCATATCCTTCTTGGAAGAACTAGATGAAGTAGCAACATTTTGAGGCACACTCAGATATGTGTACATGGATTGAGGAGGATTTGGTGCCCTGGTAGAGGACATCTCCTAAGTAGGAATTGATATTTTTGGAAATATAGGAATGATGGGATGAGGTGGCAATTTTCCATCATCTATCAAATTGTTCTCCACCTTAACAATGACACTATATATGTTCCTGGTAGTGTGGTTCCGTTGAGAGACTGGATCATCATGGAAATATCAGGGTTGATAGATTTCAAATAGAACATAAATGTCAGATTGGGTGGCAGGCAGATATTAACTTGAATCCTCTACCAGCTGGTATGGAACCGAGCATTGAAGTTAGTCATGGCTTTGTGTAGGTCTCGTTTTATGACTGAAAAATAATAATATAACGAGGATTGGTCTCCTTCATTTGAGAATCTTTGGTAAAAAGGATCTCCAAGCTCATCCCAGGTATTGATAGTGTTTTCTTGTAGTGTTTGGTACCAATCTAGTTCATTGCCTCTAAAAGAGGCAGTGAGCAACCTTAGCACTATATTTTGGTTTGTAACGCCATGTACTAGACATACATCTACAATATCTTGCAGATGTTCGGATGGTGTTCTTGAGCTATCTCCGGTGAATTTAGGTATAGCTTTTAGGGTGGAAATCATGATGGTGGCCTAATTGATAGGTGCTATTAGCACTACAAGAGGACTTTCAGCATCCCATGCCACATAATTTATGTTAGCAATAGGAAACATGGCTAGCGAAAAGGGAAAAGGAAGCAGAATGTTCACTAATTGGGTCGCAGACTATACTGTTCCTCATGGTGGTACTAATAAACCAAGATTATTTATTGCTTGGGACCTAGTAACAGGCTTATGGCTCATACACCCTTGTTAAAATTAGATTCATTTAATCCCAGTCCCACTGGGCATGCCAGGAAAAAGAAAAATTGTTGATGCCAAAAATTGGCAGGGTAACAACCCTTTGTGGGAATCTAAGTTTATGGGGGACTTATTGTGCTAAATTGAGTGACCTTCAGATTTTTAAAGAAGTCGACTTCTTTTTTAATTGGGTTTTTGGAATGGGAAAGTGAAGCGAATATAAAAATAAAGAATCTAACTAAGGCGATGCCCTAGAATTTAGATAAAAGGCATGATAAACCTATCTTTTGGATATGATCTAAGGGCTCACTTAGCAATTTACCATGTCCTAGAATAAAAAAAATTAAAGATTGCAACATGAACAACTCATTCAATGACATAAAATAATTTTCACACCCATTTACTGAAAAGAAGAGTCAAAAGACATGATCTAAACCAACAAACTTGCATTCAAATTATAGAATTACGACAAATAAACCATTCAAACAATAATGACATAGTATAAAGTTTATCAATAGCAAAATAAAACAAAGAGGCTGAACAATGGCACAACATGTGAGTTCTTGTAGCAATCTAAACAATAAAAGGTCTAGTGTCTCTCTAAAATTCCGTAACTCTTAAACTAGTGGAACTTGAAAAAATATGTAGCATGTAATCTTCAAACTCAAAACCCCTCTTTAGAAGAAAAGAGTAGTATATATAGTGAGCCTTCCACCGCTTGGTGAGCAATAACTGAAAAGATTCAGAATCCTAAGCAATGATGTCACAAAAATGATTACTCTTGGCCATTGTAACAAAAAAGGTTTGGGCCATAGCATTAGGTCACCTCCCATCTAGGTGCATCCCCTACGAATGATGGCAATGGTCCTAACAAAGCCCCATGCAAACAAGTTCCCCCTCCTTGTATAGATTTTTAGAACACATGGCAGCATATCACAACCCATAGTTTAGTTCATCCCTTGCGTTGAAGAAGTGTGCGCTAAAGAGACGTGTGGCAGTGTTTCACTACCTGTTGTCAATTTTTTCCTTTCTTCATTAAAAGCTTGCACTAAGATGACACGTAGCAACAATGTTTACTATATACACCTCTTGTGGTGCCAACCAAATCTTAATGTGAATGGGAGCTATGTGGCACATAGGTGGAGCTTGATGAGGAAGTGAAGGGAAGCAATTAAAAAAAACCTGCGGCGAAGACATGTGGGAGCATAGCGGGGGCCGATAGAAGAACAAAGGAGAGAATTCCCTTGGAGAGTGTTGAGCGGACATGAGGCTGCAGTGATATCAAAAAGGGGCCGATGATATTCATTTGAAGGCATGGGCCGATACTTAGCCAAAAACAAAACCTGAAGGGAGCATGATGAATTTTGCATTCACATTAATTAAATAAATTAAATCTATTTATTATTTTAATCATTCCCTCTATAGTCCAATTATAATTTAATAAATTTAGTATTTATTTAATTAATTTTAGTATTCATATCCCTATCTTCAAAAAGTTAAGTATATATGAATTATGTATTCCTTGTTTTCTCCTCTATGGTTAAATTTTCACATTTCAAGCTTATGCATGGACCACACTTCCCAAATATCCATAAAGTGCTCTCATTCAATCTTATCCATCCATTCAATCTAAAATGTCTTAGCCCTTCACATGTCTCAAAGAAATGACTTTTTGGACTTCCAAAAAGATCTGTTTTGATTGTCACCATCCATATTCTCTCAAAACTAACTCCACAACCCAAATCCATTAGATCATAGAGCTCCTTTTGTGTACCAATTGCAAGGTCCCACTCAAAGATATCATATGGCTCCAATCATCTCAAGAAATTATGTTTATTAATATCTCCAATAAATCATAGCCCTTGATCCATTGTCCCAGGACTCTATAAGTAGCATATCGTATGGGCTATTTTATATACTTCATAAATAAAAGGTTATGTTGTTAGAGTACGAACATCAACATACCACCATTCTCTGATAAAAAAAGCTTGAGTATATCCACAGTCTTAGTATGTAAGAAGAAGTCTGAGATATTTTCTTGTCTTTCACTTTTGGGTGAACTTGCCTCTTGAAGGTGACAATTGAGCATGAGATAAAGGTTTCAATTTATTTCTTAAGTCTTTTATTTATGTTTCATGCTTGCTTGATCATACAGAAAAATATGCCCTCCCTCAAGGATTCTAGCAACCTACATAAATTCTAATTCATTTATTTAATGTGTATGATAACAACCAATATAAATTATGATATTGATAACAAGATTCATCTACATAATTCTTAATTCATGAGTAGTGTTTCACACAACCCCATCTCTTATGAGAATGGATATTTAACTTAATGCTCATTCCATCTAGGTGATGCTCACAAGGCTCAATATCATGACTTCTCGAGAGGTAACCTAGACCTATATTACTTCGACTCGTTTGTCCTTAAATATGGAGTTTCTCCAAGACCAACCTCACTTATCTTGCTACCTCATTTGTAAAAAAATTGACAAATATTGTACCTTATTTTAAATAAATAAGATAATTTTTTAAAGCATATATGCATAAAAAAATTGTTAAATGCAATAATTGTTCACAACAACAATTAATTAAAAGATAAATATAAATAAACTTAGAAATCAAAATTAAATATAAACATGAACAAGTAATTAAAAGATAACTAAATTAAGTAATTTAAAATTATTGAGATCAAAGTTAAAGCTAAGCCTTTTAACAACACTATCAGCATCAGGGGCTTTAGCAACTTGGCTTTGTAATTGATTTATTTGACTTAACATATCTAATAACAGATAATGCATATCATAACCATTATTAGTCCCGCCTATCTATAGGAGGAGACTATGGCTTTGTAATCAATTTAATCAACTTAACATATCTAATAACAAACAATGCATATCATAACCATTATTAGTCCCACCTATCTATAGGAGGAGACTAATGTTTTTGGTTTGTTTTTTCACTTTTAATGCTTTTGTGGGGAGTCATCTAAACAGTTTAACCTATGATCAGAAGAAATTTTCCTATTAAACTGTAATTTCAACAATTTATTTCCAATTTTCTATTGGCAGTTCATAATTTCCCTGGGAGTTTATGGCTTTTTATAATTACAAATTCATAAAAAATATATCGTGACGAATCAAAAACAAATAGATTGTGCTTGGACAGTTTAAGGTAATGTTTTTATGAATCATATCCATATTAATTTGCATAGGAGGTAATGTCTTTCTAATGTTTTCACTGTCTTTTTTGTAGCGAAGGCACATGGACTGTAGATGGTTGTGTGGCATTTTACAAAGAGGTTCACCTGAATTTTCTATGCTTCCGCATTTTTGATTCATGCATACCAGGGCAGTTGCATTGATAACAAGACAAAAATCTCCATTCAGGTTTAGTTTTCTAAAAAGCTCCATCAGGGTTAGTTCCAAGAACATGATGACTTTTGAGCCTTTTCAGTGCCTTACTATCGCGAGTGCAACTGGAATGTTTGGTGCTTGCGTCCATTGTGCAAGATAGGATCTCCATTTCTTTAGCTAGGCAAACCCTGTCTCCATTCTAGCTTGGGAGGATTCATTGATGTCTACTAAAGTTTGGCTTATTTACCATAATCTAGATGAGGTTTGGATAGCAGGCGTCTTCTTTTGCAGCAACTTAAAGACCCTTAGGCTTCAAGGTTGTGGGAGGATTGAGCATTTGGGTTATTGCCCTGTATTTGGTCATCACACCTTTGTTGTCCTGCACCATCACCGCTCCCCCGACTCGCCCTGAGCATTAGGAATAGGAGGAATCCCCTATGTGTAGTTTACCTCTCTAATTAAGGTGAGTCTTGAAAAAATAGATTCTATAAAGATTAATGGTGGAATGGCCAGTTTTCAAGCTCATTTTTTGACATGTTTGAGAAAAAATGTAAGTCTTAAAGTTTCTAGTTTTAGGTATGATCATGCATTTTGTTAGCAAGGAGGATCAAATGGCTCTGTTGCTGAGGAGCATCCTTATGGTGAACACCCTTCAAGAACTCTTTTTGTAAGAAATATTAAAAACAATGTGGAGGATAGCAAACTGCGAGACCTTTTTGAGGTACATATCTGTTATTTGTAACAAGATTTGGTTGAATTGATTTTGAAGAAACATAATTATCTGTTGATAGGGCTCTTTAGATGGAGTAAACAACTATTTTCTTGAGACTTGAATAGTTTGGATGCTTATATGCAAAAAAATTTTGTGCTTTATTGTTGTTCACAATTTTGTTTATAAAATAATTATAATAAGTCTTCTATGTGGGTACAAATTCTAAACATTAGATGAATACAAAACACACGTGCAAAGGAAGTTGGAAAAACAGGGGCAGTTGTCAAATAGAATTATGAATAATGGATAGGTTGTTTATGTAATCCCCTTGGATAGGTAAATGAATATATTTGATTAATGTATCTAGGAATTGAATTCATAGTTATCTGCCTAAAATATGGAAGCTGACTACTCCTAGAGTTGGTCTTGATAGATCAAGGTATCTGAAATGCTCTATGTTCAGATATTTTTTGCATGCATCCACAAAGCCTGTCTCCAAAAATAAAAAGTAGGCATTTTCTTCTCATAAAAAATTATAAGAAAAGGAAGTGAAATGCACTACCATTTGATTCTCAAAATAATTGATTAGTTCTCCTTTTAGGGCACAAGAACATATTGCTCAAGGTCCTCCCTCAAGAGCATTTATCATGATTTCAGTGTAACATTTTCCTAGTAGAACTTTGAGATAAAGATCTTGTTCAAATACTGCTTTTAGATAAGAGATATGGATGTGCTCTTTGCTAATTTAATCTGAGATATACTATAGAAACACAAATCAAAATATACCATAGAAATACAAGAAACTAACAACTTCATTTTTCTCATGTTGAATAACAACATCTGAAATAGGAGTTTAGCAATCTTAAAACTAGGTTGATTTTTCAATCTAAGACTTCTAAACTTAAAGAATTTATTGGATTAATGGAGAGTTTCCTGGTGACTATAAGATTTGTCTCTCAAAACATAATATTTGGTACAGTAATAGTGATTAAGGTTTACAATACAAGAAACTAATGGCTTTCATTTTCCTCATGTTGAATAACAACATAGTTCAGTAATCCTTAAAACTGGGTTGATTTTTCAATCTAAGACTTCTAAACTTAAAGAATTTATTGGATTAATAAAGAAAATTTAGGTTGAGGGGAGAAAAAAATATTTAAATATTGGATGCAATATTAGTGGCAAGAGGAAAGCTAACATTGTTACACACTACCCAAAGAAATTGTAAAAAGTAAATTCTACTAATCTAGAAAATAAAGAACATGAACTCCAAACACAAAAAGACTTGCGAACAAATATTGGCTATATTTGTTTACTTGTATCTTCTATTTTGTTGACCACCAACATTTTCCTCTCTACTTGTTGCATTTGCTATTTTACTTGGGAAGGCACCCACTGTGATTTGTGAGGTCAAAAAGATTGGAGTACGTGTTTGTTTTTATTTTTATTCAGTTATGGACTTCTTTATGAGAATGTTGAATAGACTACCTATGCAATCTAGTTTTTCAGCATTCATATTTGTTTTTATCTTTGTTTTCTTGGACACGAGTGCTCGTCTTTTAGCTAAGCATGGCCTCGGACTACCATATGCACTTAAGAAAATTTTAAATGTATAGACTAGTACTTATCATTGGTGGGAATGTTAGCAACTCAAAGGTTTTTGAATTAATTATTGAATATGCACCTCTCAACTTGTTGCTTAATTCAACTATCTTTACCTTGCTGAACACGAACATGAATTTTTATCTCATCAAACTTTAACTTGAACAGGGACCTTGAATTTATATTGAATTAGTATACTGCATTTCAAATTTGTAATATTTAAGGTAATTTTGTTTAACATATGTATGATATGTGATATTCTGAACTTAATTTCCATTTCTTATGCTGCAAATATGTACATATTTATATGTTTTACTGTACTTGTAACTGATTCCAATTTGACAACTTAGGTATCTCCAATTGTTTCAGATTGCCACCATTGTATTGCCTTTTTCTCTATTGGTTTTGTACTAGTTATGTCATGTATTATAGATTACCCTGGAGTCTGCATAACCTGTTGTTTCTTTCTTAAGATCTAGATTGTCTCATTTATCTAGTTCAAGTGCTCTATATTAAATTAATTGCATTTAGTCCCAGCTCTCCACCGTTATATCAATTTACCTAGATTTATGAAATAAGGCTTTTTGATAGTAAAATTGAAGAGTGTGAGAAATGAAAATGAAAATATCTATTTAATTAATAGCATTTATGTTTGCTCTATGTGACCTTTTTTTTTTTATATGTTAAAAGATTGTTCATTGGCTCTCTATTTTCTCCTGCCCATTTTCTTTTTCTTTTTGTTGATTCCTCACATGGTTTTAGATTACCACCTTTGTATGAGTGATTGAGAATTGAAAAATTGGTGTTTTATGTATTCTAGGTTATAATTTGTTTTTTCATTATCATGCACTTAATTTTTTTCTTCTATATAGTGCACACTTTCTATTAAATTAATTGTATTTAGTTTTAGTGGATTTTCTTTTTTTGTTTATTTTGGTTAAAATGTTTTATGTATTCTAGGTAACCACATGTCTTTCCAGCAATATTTTAAAGATTGTTGTTCTATTATGCATTTAAATGAAGCAGGCAACATTAATCTATAAGCAGTTTTTTAGTACTTTGTTTGCAATATGTAAAAGCCTTGAATAAATATATACACATATTGTCTAACCTACATGTATAAAGCAATTTACAGAAATATAATCAATAATTTCCAATACATGATTTTCAAGATTCATTTTGTTTTCTTCAATGACATTATCTCTAGAAACATAACCCCCCACTAGAGCACTTTCTATTCTAATAATTTTTCAAGAAGCGTACAACACGCTTAGAATCTCTTTACAAAGTTTGAGTCTACTGAGAAAGAAACACTTCAAGTTATTTTGGTTTTATGCTTAGCACAGTATCCATAACATGGCCAAATGTCGACATATCAACCTAAGGTATCAAATAAAACAACATGCATAGAAAAAGGATTTGATATTCAGGATAAAAATTGTAATTTGGACATCATAACTCAGAGAGTCATCACAAGCCTAAGAATCTTGATGGGACTAAATTGCTAACTGATTATAGCATAAGTGGTATCCAGAAGGATATTATTTTGCAAAACCAAGATATGTCAATTAGCAACGTATATAAAAATAATAAATCACATTGCTAATTTTTTATATATAGTTATTAAATATGTGGCCCAGCTATAGATCCTCTTTGACATGAGAAGGTGGCCCATATTTCCAGTGGATGGGTGAGGTTGTAAAGTGACAGTTATGTTGAGCAAGATTCAGGTTTACAAATCTTCAGAATATCATTCAAGCATACTGTATGTAGCTTTAAAGGTAGCCCATAACTTGCCTAGGAGGACTTCACTAGATTTAAAGTAGTTATGTATTTTCTATTGATGCAATTTTTCCATTTGAAAACAAAAAAAGGTTGTTTCAATCAATCGAAGTATAATAGGAGTGGTTTCAAAATTTATTTTGTCCAAGTGGATTATCTGAAAGAAGTTTGGAATAAGTAATATGGCTTAAAAATGTCAAAATGTCATAGACGGATTATTTGTTTTCCTATACACTTAAAAGAAATATGATATTTGGTCATCGTCGAGTCTGTGTTGTTTATTTAAGTCTTGTGTATGGTTGTACATAGGCAGTTGTTGATTTCATTGCAACTTGGTGTAGTCCTGATCAGATTATCAGTCCAATCTTTGTTGAACAATAAAAAAAATACACAAAATGTTGTGTTTCGATCTTGAAGGTTGTTGTTGATGAGCTGTAGGTTGTTGTTTAATAGATTTATTTGAAACAATAATTTGTGCTTTTTTAAATTTTATGATCTTTGTTGTTTGATTATATTATGCAAATTTCACGATTGTATGTGTTACCAATTTTTCACCTACAGCTCAAATTGGCAAAGTTGAAACAGTTTATGTTCATTTTAAGGTGAAATATTTCAATTTATTTGTTCTTTACTTGAACCATTGCATAGATTGAAATTTAAAAGAAATGAGTTCAGCTGTTTTAGTGCAATATGTTTTCAGCATAAATGAAAGCATCCAGTTTTCCATTTAGTGTCTATAGCATTAAAGGGATTACATGAGATATAAAGAATAGTACTTTCATTCTGTATTAATTTATCCATTCTACAATGCTACATACATTTTTGTAAAAGAAATATACAGAATTGAATAAGATCACATAGAATGTTGTTTTCATATCCATTGGAAAGAAAAGAGAGATCAAGAGTCCTACACAAGTCGTGTGAATAGCTGAATCAAAATAACACAAGGAATATACTATGTAACTAAACATAAAGGAAGGAAAGAAACACATAAGAAGAGGCATAGCCATCATTGCCTAAGGTATCTTTGAGTTGGAATTTTTTGTCGCTTACCCCATGCTACTCATGGTCTTCAAGTGAACGAGTAGATGATTGAGAAAGTTTTGTTAGAGCTCTGGTTATGAATCCTCCTATATGGTCTATCAACAAAAATATAGTACATTGCTTATGGCACATTGAACTGGATGAACAAGCATCAAAAGTATGCAAGGGAACATGAAAATGAAACATCGCCAGTGCATCGAGCTTCACTGTTTTTAAGCAACATGTTTGTTCACTTTGTAGGTATAGGAGAAATCATGTTGTTGGTCTATTTTGAAGACATAATAGCATGTGGTGTAAAATATGCTCCCACAAGGGTTGATCCCATCACGTTGCCCCTTGACTTCAAGAGGGGATTGAGAAAGTAAACATGTTCATAATACTCAAATCCAACATTTCAGCTAAAGGAGTAACTCACAAATTGTCTAAAAGAGCCTCAAGAATTGATCATTCATAGCAACCAAGTCAAAAGTTCATAAGGCAACCCTTTGAATTGGAAAATACAAATGAGAAATCATGGGCTTATCCAGAATTCCTAGGTAAAATGCAGTAGAAACTGAATGAGAATGCATCATGCGCATCATGGTTTTACATCATACATTGCTATCATAACATCATCCTTGTTGTTTTCATCTTGTGAAGTGCATATAAAAAGAGAATCTTTGTAGTCAAAGTCATCTTGACTGATGGAATAACAAAGAGTGAATTATTATGGATGTGATAGTGAACATGTATGCATAATAGTGTTTGCATATATATGGGACAAAAAATAATCACAATAGATTTCTTCATACATGCAAAGAAACAAGATGAAGACCTTCAGTGGAATAACAAGCACTCAAGCATTTCAAATGTTTATGTATCCTTGTTTGAGCCTTACATAGAACTATACATCATTCGGGAGAGTATCATTTCATAAAAAGTCAAACATACTTATTTCAATCTATATTTTTTTCGAATGAAAGCTTAAAAATGCTTGAAGAGTACAAAAATTCCATATAAACGTGTTTTAGGAAATGCAAATTTGTATATTGAAGATGTGCATCTTTGAGGTGTTGCACACAACAGTAAAGAGAATGGATAAAGCCATGACTTGAGAGTGCAAAAGAATCTATAAAACATCATGAATATGTACATAGTTTGTGAAGGAGAACATTCATAATAGAAGTGTAGTGAATGAACATGGAATACAAAGGATGCTCTCAAATCAGTCATTGCATGGCAAGATAGCAATCTAAAAAATGAACAAGCATTTCTTTGTGCAAAATGTTTTGGAAAGCATTGAAATAAAGTGTTGCAGATTTGCAAGTTCAAGAAGATATGTATACAACAAATAGAGTTACAACATAATGAATAAACCATCATCATTTGAATCTGTGCATGCAAAGTTTGAAAGAGGTAGTGATTTTTCTTCTCGAACAACATCAACACTAAATGAAATGTAGTGGTCAGATAGGGAGAAATGTCGGAATTCAAAAGGAAAAATGAGTGCATTCATTCTCACTACAATGGAATAAGGAATAAATAGTGAGGGCACACTTGATATGATGTTATCCATCAGAATAGAAGGAATACTTCAGATCTTGTGAATATTTATTCAATAGACCATCTTGCTACATTTTGAGTAAAGGTGATTTGCAACAAATAGAAGTGAATAAACAACAAAATGAAACTGATTTGGTTATAGCAATAGAGTGCAAAAGGAATCATCATTGATAACTATGCAATGTATAGATATCATTATAAATTTGTTTGCATTGTTTGGAGAGAAATCATCTCACGAAGACAACACATGTGCATCAAACTATAAGCTACTCACAACAAAATTTAAGGTACATGAAGAGGAACTGTGGTAATGAGTTTGAGGAACCTTGGACAACATTCAACTTGAAACCTAAATTCTTGCAAGGAGGAGAAACACCTAGAATGCTTCTTCACAAAGGATGATGTATGCAAATGAGAAAGGCTTTATTTTATTTGCAGAGAATAGAAATCTATTTGGAATTTTCCTCATGAGGTCAAGGGTATAGGATATTTTAAATAAAAAATAATGGAACCCTGAAGGTGCAAGTTAAGTCACAGTCGCAGTGTTGCATCTCCATACTTTTCACATAACTCAAGGCATGGAGGTGAAATGCAATATACTACAAAACCAATAACGAGAAAAGAATACTCGAAGGTTATTATTTTGGCTCACGACAATCACCCAAAAATCCCTCAAAAGTGAAAAATTCAAGACATGCAAAGAGTTCTTCATTCTACAATTTCTGGGAGCACTGAATGCATGGAAGAATCAAAATGCAATCATTATTTCACACTGGATGAGCTCAAAATGAGCATATTGCTAGCAGAGAATAAGGAAATAAAGTGAGATTCATTGACAAAGAACTTACCCAAATATTTCCACTAATTTATCATAGAAATATTGTATTCAAATGTCATAGTAGAGAGCTCCATAAATCACTCATGGCAGCTTGAAAGAAGAGAAAGAGTGTATCAACAAAAAGAATAGAGAAAACCACATCAGAAATGTGGAGTGACCATGACCAAGAGGCTTGTAATGCATTCAAAAGAAATATATTGAAGGAGTTTCTACACAATTTGTGAAGGGGAATGCTCACTTCGTGTTTTTCCCTCAAGAAATTTGATAGAAGTATCAGAAAAGAAGCTTCAAAACTTGAGCTGATAGAATCCAAACCCTAGGGTGGTGCCATTTTTCTAGCAGAGAATTTTTTTTCTCCAAAGTCAAGGTTGCAAAATGGGGAGTGAAAAATGTAGAGTTCATTGTTTTTTGTTTAGGGTTTGAGTTTTCCCTAATTCGAATGGGCATTTTATCAATGTTTTAAAAATCAAAATCCTGATTAATACGATTGTGGTATTATTTCAAAGTTTTCTTTGCATTTTCCTAGGTCAACTTCCATACTTTACTCATTTGTGATTTTTTCAAGAAAAATCATAAGTCTTGTTCCTTGGCCCTTTCATTTTAAGGTGAGCCTTTCTTATGCCTTGGAAAATATTTCATGCCTTTGTGCAAAAAAAAATTCAAGTCAATGCCCTTGAGTTTCATGATTTTACCTAATGCCCTAGGTTCCCCTTTGATTTTTGAATGAGCATAATGTGATAAATGCCTAAAGTCTTTTTATAATTTTTTATTAAAAAAAAAAAAATATTGAGAGACTTAGTATATTGCTTTTATTTTTGCAAAGTATCAATGTTTTACATTTTTTCAAAAATCAAAGTGATCAAAGCCAAATCAAAAAATTAGAAGCAAGACAAGAGAAATTGAAGCTTTCAATTCTGTAATTATAAATTGCAAATGATGTAAAACATCATTAAGGTAATATTTCTATAAATTACCTTAATTTTTGTTATTTTAAAAATGAATTTTGTCTCCTTAGAAACTTTCTTTTATGAGTTTGAGTTCTTGGGCGGAATTGGAAAAAGATGAACGAATTGAACCTTCTATTTTTTAGTTTTGGAGCAGTTTGGGCCTGATTTTGTGGATTTTTTGGATCAACCTCTTGGAGATAGAAAGTTTCCACTTTTATCATGTAGTTTGAAGTAGTTTTGGACTCTATTTTTTAGGCTTTTCGGAGAAGCTCGAAAATGGATCAGAATTGCTAATTCACAGATGTAGTTGAGCTGATTTTTGCTATTTTCACTATCAAAGACACTGAAGAGATATATGTTTGGAGAAATTTTTTATTTTTGGGGGAGTTTAGATTGTCATTTCATGCTTTCCTACTCAGTCAGAGAGTCTTGTAAACATTTTCTTGTACTTTGATTTTTAGCTTGACACTCCTTCATTTCAATAAAATAGCAGGACTTCCTTTCTCATTTTCTTGTATCAAATTTATAATACCAATTTGATGCTAACTATGCTTCAAATACATAATCCTCTTCATGTCTTGTTATTGTGGGTTTGTTTACAAGGGTCTCATATAATTCAGGTTGTATTATGTGTTCTATTTAGTGAACCTCTATGCAAATCATTGTTGAATTATATGTTTTCAAGGTGGGATTGTGAGAATCAAAGTTTTAGAGAGATTGTTTGAGAGTAAAAAGTTATCAGAATCTTTAAATTGTTGGTGAATCATCTTAGGTTTTAGGATCTTAGTTTTAGCTTCTTCCTTCTAACCCTTTTGTCTAAAATTCTTTTAGATTAGGTGATTTACTAGGGGAACCAACCTACATTGGAGATTCGATCTCACTTATAGATTACCCAAAATCTAAGAGTGTTTCCATGTTGCAATAGGATGGGGAAGTCTATCTTGGCTAAGGGTGCAATCCTCATTGCCAATAATTTTTGGCATGCCTAGTGGGACTATGAAACTTGTATTCAAATTTTTTTTCCAAATTGTAAGATGTTGAACATTTGGTATATGCATTAGTGTTTTCTAGCCTTTTAGAGGTTTAAAAGATATACCTGGCAACTCTGTTCTCTGATTTTGCATGTAGATCAAGTGCTGGTTTATTTTAAATGTCTAAATTTTGTTGTTTTCTAGCTTATGAATGAATAAATATGCCTATGTCTCATGGAGATATGTCCTACCATCCACCATATCATGAAAATGATGCTTATGCATCTCATCATCATTCATATTAGGTCAATCATGCTGTTAGTTTCAATTCCATGTCTTTTCAAAACCAACGTGTTCAATATAATTACTACCCACCCATCCCTACTCAATCTCCGTATCAGCCTTCATACATTCAAATTCAACTCATAGATAGTGAAAAGGAGAAGAATGCAAGCCTAACGAGTGAGTTGCTTGACTTCATACTTGATTTTAGAAGGTAGGTGGAGGAGATCAAGATGAAACATGAGTATAATCAACAATAAGAAGAGATGGCTCACTAGGCCTATCTCTATGAGTAGGAGTTGGAGACACAAAGGCACAGAGTTCAAGCAACTCCTACAATCACAAATCAGCATGCCCAAGAAGAGGGTCGTAAGCTTAAATTCCTGAGTTTTAGACAAGGTAACTCTCCAATAACTCCCCAGGTTGAAAATCCAAGTTTTAGGAGTTTATCTTCTTTTAAAGAGCCTGTTGTTGAGTAGAAATCTAGCCCAACTTTTAGATTTTCAAACCAATTTTTTGGAAAAGACATTCCCAGATTCAATACAATATGCTTCATATTGGATGAACCTATTCTTGAGCATTTTCATTCTACAACCCCTCAAGAGAAGCTTCTTGAGAAGCCTGCTTGTTCTCCAACAATCCAAGAATCTCCCCAAGTTTCCCCACCTAATAGGTCCAAGGGTGAACCCATTGATCAAGCTTCCCTACTCCTCATAGAGAAGCTTAGGAAAGTAAACCCATTGCATTCAGCTTTGGAGGTTTACCATTTGCAACAACAAAATAGAAAACAAGAAAATACTTTTTTTGATGAATCTTTCCATGTTTTCACTAGTTAATGAGCTTCATTGTCCTATGGAAGATGATAATCTTTTTTCAAAAGATCAACTAGTGCAACAAGATATAAAGCAAGAAGTTCCTACTGATTGTGCCATTTTCTCAGCTAAACACAAGATTATTGCATGTGCGGAGAAGGTTGGTTCATTGGAACAGTAGAATATCGATGACTTTCAAAATTTTCAGTTGATACAATTATGAAGAAGATATAGAAAATTAGGAGCAACTATAGCAAGAGATAGAGGATTTTGTAGTTGAGGAAAAAAAAATTCTAGGTCAAGGAATAGCTAATAGCTCCCAAGTTTTGGTTGACTTATTTGAGGAATTACCACTTTTTGTGGATGATGAAGAAAAAATATCTCAGATCATACCCATGTCCGCTTTAGGATAGCAAGAAGAGGTTCAAAAATTTGATGTTTCGATACCTCAAGAGGACTATAGTAAGGAAATAAAAAATCTTCCTTCGCAAGGAAATGGAAGTGAGAATGAAGAAGACATGTTTTGGGATGACCTTGAGATTTTTGTTTCAAACTTGGATGTGAAACACTCATCTTTTGAAGGAGAAAGTGTGGTACAATAGCTTGAAGAGGTAATAGGGGGTGTCCAAACTCAAGGTTTGACTATTTTTTTTTGAAGAGCTTCCTTTACTTATGAGTAGTGATGAAGAAAATGAAAGTAAACTAATAGAGATATCAAGTTATGTCCAATAAAATGATGGAATCCATTTAGATAGGGGGCTGGTTAGTGAATAGGAAAATGAGGGCATCCTTAATTTGGGTAGTCATGAAGTTGAGGTGCATGCATACATTGTTCAAGTTCAGCAAAAGGATGACATTACTTTGCAAGGTGACATTCTTTCAGGTGATCTCAATTAGGAAAATGAGGTTGAAATAGTGAATAACCATGGAGAAGTTAGAAATGTGAGTTTAGATTTCATCCTTTCTAGAGGATGTCCTATCAAGCATTTGGCTTGGGTGAAATCCAATGAGAAGGAGTAGCCTCGTGATAATGTTGATCTTGAGCATCAAGGGAGGTATAATTTTGAGCACAATCAATTAATTTTTTCACTTGTTCACCACTAGTTCACAAATCAAACATGTAGGTGGGTAAGTGACTGCATTTTCCTTCTTAGAGAGGTGTTGTAGCAAATTGTTGGATATTTTATTTTTCTCCACATCTTTTAGTTAACTCACAAGCATGCAAAGCATCCCCTGTTGGTTAGAAGGGGGAGCTATTTTTCAAAACCAGTTAATAGTTTTGTTTAGACAACCATTTTCACTGGTTAGTCTAGGTTAGAAATAGTTTTTTTCTAATTAGTGCTTGAATCACATTTCATTTCAGTTGTTTTCTTTCCATAAGTGTTGATCCACATTGTTTGTTGGCGACCAGTGCCTTCTAGTCTGCTTTCAGTTTGGTTTGGTTTTGTTTTCTACTACTATTTGGAGTGTTGTAAGTTTCTGCTTTATGGTTTTCTCAGTTTGAGAAGGGGAAAATTTGACTCCGAACCCAATGGATTTTCTTAAGGAAATTGGTCTAATGCATAGCAAGAAAGCATTCAGTAGAAATCACCATGAATGTTACCAATTTTTCACCTATAGCTCAAATTGGCAGAGCTGAAACAACTTATGTTCATTTTAAGGTGAAAGATTTCAATTTATTTTTGTTTTACTTAAACCATTGCATAGTTTGAAGTTTAAAAGAACCAAATGTTTTCTTGTGGTTTAGGATGTTATGACTCTCTTGCTTAATTAGGGTTTTTCACCTAAAGGAAAGAGATAGATCCTACACAAAATCTAGGTTGTTCACTCAAAATAATGCAAGTACAATGAAATTATGCCTAATTGCAATGATCTAAGTGTAATGGACTGATAAAATGGATTTATTATTTATGCTAAAATGGATTGATTATTTATGCAAAACCTAAGAAATATGAAGTGTTAGAAAACATAGTGTAATATGCTGAAATGAACTAGAAACATAAACAAATGAAAACAAAACTTAATGAAATTGAATGGAGTCCACTTGGAGGAAAAATTTTGATTCTGGAAGGTTCTATAATGTTTTATAAATCATTGTTAATGGCCACTAGGACTCATTCTCCATAGATGGTGGTGCAGGAGCACCTACCTAAGTGCTTAGTTACAACCTTATCTAGAAGGTATTTGTTTTAAATTTATTTTTGATGTTTTGGAAAGGTCTCAAACACCTTTAATAATGTGTATGAGGACCTTTTGGAGCTTAGGTAAAAATTAGAATAAATTAGGAAATGTTTTGGTGGCCATTTCCTATGTTTTTGTAAAAGTTCGAAAACATACTGTGTTTTCAAACCGCATGTTTTTTTGCCATTCTTGGTTAAAAACGTGAAACCTAATGAAACCTAACGGTTTTGGAGGCATGAAAAAGACTCTTTCTCGACCTGGGAAGAGGTTAGAAGTTTTTATGTTGGCAGTTTCAGAGGAAATAAAGAAAAAAAGCAATTTTGGCATGGAAAACACTGTTTTTTGTTTTGTTTTCTGTAGCAGCAGCTTGTATGGATTAAATGAGGAATTTTGTGTGTTATTTAAGCATTTATTAAGCCTCTATAAGTTCTGTTTTCACCATTTGAATAGTTGTTACATCGTTTTCTTTATTTCTTGTAAATTCTGTATTTTATCTTATTTGTTGTTTGGACTGGTAAATGGAATAAAGAAGGAGCTTTAGCCCACACTCCCACCATACCAAGAAGAATGGGAACATTGGGAATGTGGATAAGCTCCTTTAGTGTACATAGGTTAGCAGTAGGAGTCAACAGAGTTCCAAAAAGCATGCTAAATGACTTTTCCTAGGCGAGACAGTGAGAACCTGGCTAGGAAAAGCTTGAGGACAGCGTGAATAATTTGCAGGGGAGTGAAGATTTTTAAAAGATTATTTTTTAAGGATTTAGGGGAGTGTCTTGGCTCTGCATGGTGACAAGGAAGAGCCTGTAACAGTCTATTTTCATGAAGAACCTTTCACCAGTCCTAAACTGGTTCTGAACAGTTTTGAAACCCTAGTGTTCCTGGCTCCTGTTTCATTTGGATGGAGTACGGCCTGTACAGTGCTGAAACCCTAGAAATCTTGAAGGTATAGCATGTTTAAGATATTCCCTAAGAAAAAAGGATAGTTCCTTTGGTGGGTTTAGATCAAAATTGCATTTTGAATCTGTTTCAAAGACCTAATTTTGGCTTAAGGCTACTAGCCTTTCAAAACCAAGACAAGCATTTTATTGAAAGAGATGGAGAGTTTGTGAATGGAGGTTGATTAGGAGCTTTAGGAAAATGATTTTGGAAGCCATGGAAGCTTTTCACAACCCTGCAACAAGATTTGTAAACATTTGGAGATCAGCTAGTCTTTAAGAGCATTAAGGGCTAGATGGAGAAGGAGCACCAAGAATTGCTTGGTAGCAGCAAATTTGTAATGATAGTAGGGTTGCTAAGTGAACCAAGGGTGCCTCAATATCAAAGGACCTATAGGTTGTAGGGTGAATGAACTAACACCTTAGGAGTTCTCAAGACAGGGACTCAGAGCATTGAGATTGTGACTATCTCAATCCAACCTTGTTTCTATCAGATTGGTATCAGAGCAGTGAAAGATTTGGGAAGCAGTAGCTTATATGTCAGAGGAAGTTGAATCAAGTGAACCACCCAAGATGGTGACAAATGCACCGTTAGCTAAGATGGTTGAAGAGCAAGAAGAGGATAACAAATCTCTAAAGGAAAAAATAGAACAGCTGGAAGAAGCACTAAACAAGGTTAAGCTGGAAGGAAAAGTGCCAAAAGAAAAAGAGGTTGTAGAGGAAGACAAAGTCCCTGAACCTGACCCTGTTCTTAAGGAGGAGCATTTCTTGAAAGCATTAGAAGCCCTGAGTGGAAAAGGACTTGAGGGTATACTACTATTCCATGGAAAGATGGATCCTGATCTGGTCTTGGACTGGATAGATGGAATGGAGAATCACTTTGAATGTGATGGAGTTATAGAAGTACAGAAGGTAAAGGTTGCAAAATCAAGGTTGAGAGGATCAGCGTTAACTTGGTGGAAATTTGTCCAGACTAAAAGGGAGAAACAAGGCAAGCAGCCTATATCAACCTGGAAAGGAATGGTTGCTAAAGTGAAATAAGCCTATATGCCAGATGATTATGAAATTCAGCTCCACAAGAAGAGGTAGAGTCTAAGACAAAAAGACCAAGATGTAAACACCTACACAGAAGAGTTTCAAAAGCTTTGTTTGAGATCAAATGTGGCAGAAGATGAGAGCCTAAAAGTGGCTAGATACCTCAATGGTTTGAAGTGGAATATACAGGAAGAGATGGCTTTGCTCAGCTCCAAGACAGTCCACCAATTCTATCAGCTAGCTATCAAGATTGAAGAGAGGAATAAAAGGAAGCATGATCAGTCCTCTAAGGGCAGAGGAAGAGGCAGAGATCAAAGAGGACAGCGTGGAGGTTACCAAGGAAGAGGTGGTGACAAAAGGAGCCAAGGTGAATCAAAGCTTATCAAGCATGGAGGTGAAACCTCATCAAGAGGAGGATTTAATAGAGGAAGAGGACCTCAAGGGGGTTCAAATAGAGGTAGAGGAGCAGGCAGAGGTAACTCTTACTTTGCCACCATGAAATGTTATAACTGTAATCAGCTAGGCCATCCAGCTTATAGATGCCCGAAGAAAGCTTCATCTAGCAATGAGAAAAGAGTAGCTTATGCACAAGAGGACACCACAAGTGTAAAGACACCTAAGATCAGTCATATAGAATCAGAAGTAGGTGAAAATCTGATGTTCAACAGGGTTTTGATCAGACAACCGGTCAAGGAAGAACCCAAGCAAAGAAGAGCTTTGTTTAGAGAAAGGTGCAAGATATTGGGAAAGGTATGCAAGGTCATTATAGATTCTAGTTCTATGGACAATATAATCTTTGAGGAGGCAGTAAATAAGTTAAAATTGAAGAAGGTACATCATGCCAATCCCTACAAAGTCACATGGTTAAACAAAGGGCAGAGTACGTCTTAGTGAATGAGCAGGTTACAGTGGAATTCTCGATTGGAGGCTACAAAGACAAGCTGATTTGTGATGTACTGCCCATGGATGCATGCCATCTTCTTCTTGGCAGGCTGTGGCAATATGATAGAGGTGTTGTATATCATGGAAAGGAGAATACCATAGAATTCAAGAAGGATGGGAAAACTTTCAAGCTGCAATCGTTGAATGAGGATGATGAAGGGTAGTCTAAGGTTCCAAACATTATGTTGAGCAGTGGCAAGGAGTTCATCAAGGATCTACATCAAGGGAATGAAGGGTATGTGATCATGATGCATCCCAAAGAAGAGGAAAAGGCTGAAAGGACAGTGTTACCAGCAGTAGTCCAAAACTTGCTTGACAAATACAAGAGCATAGTGAGTGATGGAACACCATCAACTCTACCACCCAAGAGAGCAATAAGTCATCAAATTGACTTCATACCTGGAGCCTCATTTCCTAACAAAGCAGCATACAAGCTTACACCTAAGCAGAACCAAGAGGTGGCAAGACAAGTGGAAGAGTTATTGAATCAAGGTTTTATTCAAAAGAGCATCAGCCCATGTGCAGTCCCAATTGTTTTGGCAACAAAGAAAGGAGGTAAATGGAGACTTTGTACTGATTCTAGAGAAATTAATAGAATCACAATTAGGTATAGATTCCCAATACCTAGGATTGAAGATTTAATGGATTTCCTTGGAGGTGCAAAATTCTACACCAAGCTAGATCTTAAGAGCGGGTATCACCAAATCGGAATTAAGGAGGGTGATGAATGGAAGACAACTTTTAAGACAAATGATGGTTTGTATGAGTGGAAAGTGATGCCATTCGGCCTCTCAAATGCCTCTAACATGTTCATGAGACTAATGAATCAGGTGCTTAAGGATTTCACAGGGATTTTTGTGGTAGTCTACTTGGATGACATACTAATTTTCAGTAAGACAGCAGAAGAACATTTGAAGCTTGTAGAGATGGTACTCAAAAGGCTGCAAGAAGAACAGTTGGCAATCAACCTTGAGAAATGTGAGTTCTTCAAACAAGAGCTTGTGTATCTAGGCTTTGTGGTATCCCAAGGAACGCTGAAGATGGATCCAAGTAAGGTAGAAGCCATCCTAAACTTGCTTACACCAACCATAGCAACTAAGGTAAGAAGTTTTCATGGTTTGGCTCAGTTTTATAGGAAGTTTATAAGGAATTTTAGTGGTATATGTGCACCAGTGTTAGATATAATCAAGGGTGGTCAGAAAACAAAGTTTAAGTGGACTTTAGAAGCTAATAAAGGTTTTGAAAAGCTGAAACAAGAGGTAGCAACCCAGCCTATACTTTTGTTGCCTAGTTTTGATAAATTGTTTATAGTTGAGTGTGATGCAAGTGGAGTAGCAGTAGGAGGAGTCCTTAGCCAAGAAGGTAGGCCTGTAGCCTTCTTCAGTGAAAAACTTAATGAAGCCAAGCAAAAATACTCCACCTATGATCTAGAACTTTATGCTTTAGTGCAGTCCCTTAGGAAGTGGAGGCATTATTTGTTGCCCAAAGAGTTTATGGTTTTCATAGATAACCAAGCACTCAGTTACATCAACACCCAGGAGAAGTTAAGCAATAGGCACTTGAAATGGATGGAGTGCATTCAAGCTTTCACATTTACCATTAAGCACAAGAAGCGACAACAAAACAAAGTGGCAGATGCATTAAGTAGGAGGATGTTGACAGTCCAAGAGATATAGCTGAAAAGCATTGGATTGGAAAGTTTTAAAGATCTCTATGGTGATGATGAAGACTTTTCAGAAGCCTACAAGGTATGTTCAAACTTTGCAAATCATTTTCACAATCAATATGCTAAGTATACATTGCAAAATGGGTTGTTATTCAAGGGCAATCTGTTATGTACATCCCACGAGGATCAATGAGAGAAAATCTGATCCAAGAAAAACACAATGGCAGTCTTAGTGGGAATTTTGGTATTCACAAAACTTTAGAGCTGGTACAAAGGTTTTATTATTGGCCTAAGTTAGCATGAGATGTTAGAAAGTATCCTGAACAGTGTGTTGTTTGCATGAAAGCCAAAGGGGGAGCTAGCAATGCTAGGTTGTATCAGCCCTTGCCTATTCCGAATAGACCATGGGAATGTGTGAGCATGGATTTTGTGGTGGGTCTTCCCAAGACTAAATTTGGTTTTGACAATGTTTTTGTAGTTGTGGACAGATTTAGTAAGATGAGTCACTTTATTCCTTCCAAGACTACACATGATGCAAGTTATATTGCCCATCTATTTTTCAGAGAAGTTGTAAGAATCCATGGATTTCCATTGAGTATTGTTTCTGACAGGGATGTGAAATTCATGAGTCATTTTTGGAAAACATTGTGGAGTAGATTGGGAACTAATTTGTCATTTGGATCAGTATACCATCCTCAGACCGATGGTCAAACATAGGTGGTTAACAGAGTGTTAGGTAACCTATTGAGGTGCTTGACAAAGGAATATGGGTAGACCTGGGATATGGTGATTTTTGAAGCTGAATATGCATATAATGATAGTGTGAATAGGACTACAGGAAAAATCCCATTTGAAGTTGTGTATGGGATGCACCCAAGAGAGTTTGTGAGCTCAGAGACCTTGGAACAATGGAGAATAGGAGTGGACATTCAAAAGAATTCACTCAAACCATGAAGGAGATTCATGAGTAGGTTAAGAAGACAATTATAGCAGCAACACAAAAGTTGAAAGATAAAGTTGATGAGACAAGAAGAGATGTGCAGTTTCAAGTGGGTGATAATGTGATGGTTCACCTCAACAAATCTAGATTGTAGAAGGAGATGTACACCAAGTTGCAAATGAAACGGGTAGGACCATGCAAGGTGATAGCTAAGTATGGAAAGAATGCATACAAGGTGGAACTTCCATTGGATTTGGGTATATCTCTAGTTTTCAATGTTGCTGATTTGATTAGGTATAAGGGGACAGTCAATGATGAAGTCCATAACAGTCATGAAATCTTTAAAGATATCAGCAATATACCCCTTCCAAGTCAAGTGAAAGCTCAGGCAGAGAAGGTCTTGGAGTCCAGGGTGAAGAAAGCAACAAGACACAAGGCATATATGGAACACCTTGTTAAGTGGCAGGGAAAACCTGAATCTAAAGCTACCTAGGTTGAAGAAGCATATTTCAAGAAGCAAGGAATTGATCCATCACTGCTGGCACCTCAAGTTTCTTGATCTTTGTGCTGAGAGGGGGAGAATGGTGCAGGAGCACCTACCAAAGTGCTTAGTTACAACCATATCTAGAAGGTTTTTGTTTTAAATTTCTTTTTGATGTTTTGGAAAGGTCTCACACACCTTGAATAATGTGTATGAGGACCTTTTCTATATCAAAAATCATGAAAGTTGTACTCGGGTCATCATTGGTGCTAATTTCCCCTCTGATGCTTGTACATACTTCCAACATTTTAAAAGTGCTCTATGATGATTCCAACAAATATACCAACAAGCTCAACAAAAGGTTCACTTCATTAAGTTGCATTTCATACTAGATCATTGTACATGTCTGCATAGTATATTTGCATCAGAGTTTTGAAAGGATAATAATCACATCAAACAATGGCCATGTCTCTTTGCACTATTTGTGGAGGATATTCGAACATTTGTTTCATAACCATCATCATTCCATTTGCATTTCATTTTCATTTACCATTTCGTATCCATCATCATTCCATTTGTATTTTATTTGCATTTACCATTTCATATCCATCATCATTCTATTTGCATTTCATTTTCATTTACCATTTCATAGCCATCATCATTCCATTTTCATTTCATTTTCATTTACCATTTCATATCCATCATCATTCCATTTGCATTTCATTTTCATTTATCATTTCATATCCATCATCATTCCATTTGCGTTTTATTTTACTTATTATTTTTCATTTAACATTATCATATCATTTATCATTTTTATTTTCTATCATTATCCATTTCATTATCATTATCATTTAAACAATTCCATTTCATTTTCATCATCATTTAACAATTCCATTTCATTATCATCATCATTTAAACAATTCCATTTCATTTTCATCATCATTTAACAATTCCATTTCATTTTCATCATCATTTAACAATTCCATTTCATTATCATCATCATTTAAACAATTCCATTTCATTATCATTATCATTTAACATTCCATTTCATTATCATTATCATTTAACATTATCATTATCATCATCATTTAACATTCATTACCATTATCATTTCATTTATCCATTCATTCTAATTATAAATCAGTATATTTTCATCACATATCATTTTATCATACATTTCCTCACTATTTGCTCATATCATTTTACATCATACATATCATTTTATCATACAAAATTCATACTGCATATCATGAACACAACATTCATTTTTCATCATACTATCATCTTTTACCTGCATTGAAAATCCAAAAAAAATAAACATTCCATACATACATTTTCATAATCACATTATAAGTCATCCACCTACATAACATCATTGGTACACATTATCAAATCATCATCATCATAATAAAAACAATATAATCGAATCATCCTGCATATCATGTTAATCATCAGATCATTCAAATGCATACCAAAATCCATAAACATATGAAAATAAATGCATATCACATTATCATCTCAAAAATGCACATCACACCATCAAAAATAATCATCGTTCATAAAAAATGATACAAATGTCCAAATGTCCAAGGAAACTAAAATTTCCAAAGCGAAATACATCAGATATGATAAAAAATCAATATACATGCTCCAAAAATGGTACACATGTGCACTATATCTGCTAACTAGTCGATACCTCTAATGGAGCTGGTCCAGAAGGAGGTGGCCTACCACTGGTGCCTGTGTCTAAGTCCCATCGAGGCCCAGTCACTCCAATACTCTATGTATGTGTCTGTGATCTACTCCTCATCCTGCTACAAGATCGGGGATATGCCTCTCTACGCTCGAGAGGACACAACTCCTCATATTTGACTTTATAATACTCAGCCTCCCTCACCATCTCCATGCCCTCTGCAATGGCATCCCGCAATGATGCACTCTCTATGATGCCCATCAACCTCTGAGCCACACCCTCAGCCTCCACTACCCTCTGTCTAAATGCATCTCTCTCTATCATCACCTGAGTTAACTATGGGCCTGGGGTAGGTGCCTGTGCCTGTGCCAGTGCCAGTGCCAACTGTGCCTGTAGCTATACAAAAAATCCTCATGCTTGCACCAGCTAACTCTGTAACTACCCCTACTATCCCTATAGTGTCTGCACCTGGGCCTGAAGCGTGGCTATTTGCCCCTACTGAGATGAGGATCCCATCTGGATCACTGTCTGTCGCTCTATCCCTGTCCTCGGCCACCGCATGATCTAGACACCCCTCAGAATATCTAGCCTCAACCTCCCCATCACCTGTCCCTCATCCCCACCATCATCTCCATCATCTGCATTGGAACTCTCCTCCTCTTCTCTGTTCTCCACCTCCTCTCCTCCAACTGCTCCCTGCTTGCAACCGGCCACATCCTCTTGTCTCACTACCCCTAGCTATGGTACTACCAAAATGGGTGCTGCCTCATCAGGACTAGTAAATCGTGGAAAAGGATGCATGTGGAAATATACAGAATACTCATTGGACATACCGGCATCCACAATGTCTGTCCTATCAGCCCATGCCTCAGGTGCTAAGGGCATGAACTCTGTATGTGCTGCTTGATAGGAAATACATAGCCCCCATCCAGCCTCATCTCTGCTCTAGGCATAGTGTGCAACCCCTTGTGGCATCCCCTGCATAAATCCAAACTATCTCTGCACCCGCAACATTAAAAACCTCTCAAGAATGAAAGGAGTCCTCCCTATCAAGAACCGAGGAATGCATACAAACGGAATCTCTAGATCATCTATAGCCCATGGCTCGCAATCAAGATATGGTCGCCATACCACTGTATCCATATCATCTAGAAGGCACCTCTAGTAATCCACCTTTCCCAACTTGGGCTGGGTAAGGAACATAGCATATGTATATATATAGGGCCTACCTAGAGGCCTAACTCTGGGGCACCTTGGTCTCGTCACAACAAGATGCTCCCATGCCCATATCTACAATAGTGTTACACCACATGACAAACCGGAAGAACCCCTGTACATCACCTAATGCAAATAATGATAAAGATGTGCTAACATGCAACTCCCCCATGCATATCTGTTTGGCTGTAGTAATATCTGCTCCAAAATCCTGCCCCATCCAACTGATAATCCCTTTGCCTGATGATCTAGACAAAGGAGACCTCCAATGAACACACCCAAAACTGCCGACAAAGCTAGATATCCTAAAAAATCTGCCCATGGTACCTAGTACCCCACTATATGTCCATCACCATACACCCTCCTAAAAGAATCTGTACCCCTGAGCTCTTTATGATCATAGTACACAAGGGCACCAACTACTGGGATACCTAATATCCTGTATACATCCTCCGGAGTCACCATCACCTCACCAATCGGCATATGAAAGGTATTGTGCTCCGAATGCCATCACTCTGCCAGTGTCGTCAACAATCCTCTGTTAACCCGAATCAGTGGCATAGCCAACAAGGATCCCAAACCACATGTATCTATCAAGCTATATCAGCAGGTGTCAACTCGGGTAGCCTATCCCACCCTACTAAGTGTCGCTCTCTAATCTGGAGGTTTTTGAAAACCTCCAATTTTCATCACAAGGATAAGTAATCAAAATCATACCATTTATTCAAATCTCAATCAATCAAATTCAATTAGACTCATATCTATCAGTGACCTATATCAGTGAACTATATCAGATCCCTATTAATGACTCATATCACACAATCAATCCTATCAAATCTGCTCTACCATCAATTACTATTTGTTTTCTATCACGAAAAAAAAATTTATCAGAAGTCATATAAATCATTTATCCAACATTTACTCTTTGTTTTCTAGGAAGCAAAGTTATCAGTTCAATCTACTCTTTGTTTTTGAAACAAAGTTATCAGACAATTACTCTTTATTTTCTACTCTAGGAAGCAAAGTTATTAATCAATCATCAAATTATTCTACCATTTCTATCCATATCAGCATGATGACATGACAATTTTACTATCTATTGACTAAGGAAGCAATATTCATCATCATTTTCACATTACTATCATCAAATTTTCAATTTGCCTATTTTTACCAGATGCGCTACTCTGTGGCCTCTATGCGCTAAAACCCATATGCGCTACTCTGTGGTCTCTATGCGCTAAAACTCATATGCACCATTCTTTTTGCTAGATGTGCTCAAACAGATCCCCTATGTGTGCTTTTCCTATATGTGCTACTTTACTCATCCTAAGCACTACTCTAATCACTAGATGCACGATTTCACTAAATGCGCCACTATTTTTGCTCTATGCGCTATTTCCTATATACGTGCCTATTTTTCCTATATGCGCAGTACTCCTAAAGTTTTGAATGACACCCTAAATGTGCTTTTGTTTTCATTGAATGTGCTAAACTAGTTTTTTTTCTAATTTTTAACATCTACCCTGTATGCGCTACTGTTTTTACCCTAAGCACCGAAAAAATTATTGAAAGCACTCAAACTATCCTAAAAGTGCTCAAACGTCATTTTCACATTCAAAATATGTGGAAAAACAAAAAAAATTGATTCAAAATGAAAAAATTTGAAAGCACAAGTGGTTAGATTGACTCACTAGTGGTCCGTATGCTGCTGGCCTCTAGTATCGGCGAGATCTCTGGAATCGGTGGCGATGATAAGGAATCTCCATGTCGCAAGGTCACTCTCAGAGCTACAGTTTTCACCAAGTTAAAAAGTGCAAATGATTTGTCTCTTCCTCCTTTTTTACCTTTTAAAAGTCAAAACAAGGGTAAGTTGGCTGCCCTTTGACTTTATTTTCAAAATGGGACATTTCTTTGTCAAGAACTCAATCACTCTCTCCCTAATCCATGATTTACCTCCTGAGGGGGCATCATCAGCAAAATCATCGAAAGCATATCAGGGGTAAAATTTTATTTTCTTTGAAGCAATGCATTTCACACATCACTTCAAAGAGGAGCAAAATGTATACGTCTAAAAATGGTCATGATTAAGCTTGTTAATTCTCCTAAGGTCATCTACATATAAATAAATTTAATTATTTATTTATATTGTTCATTTTCTAATTCTTCTACATCAATTAAATATGAATTATTTATTTAATTCTCCTAAGGTCATTTGCATATAAATAAATTTATTTATTTATTTATATTGTTCATCTTCCAATTCTTCTACCTTAATTAAATAAATAATTTTACTTAATTATTGACATTTCCCACATTCCTCTTAATTAAATTAAATAAATATGATTATTTATTTTAATTATCATATCATTCCAAAGTTTGAATATTTGAATATTCAAATAATGGAATATTCTCTTCATCCCATAATTAAATATTAAATATTTAATTTAATATTTTCCCCTCACTCTAAATTCATTTATAAAACATAATTAAATACAATTTATTTAATTATGCAAGTTTCTATATCCGTCTTCACTTCTAAATTAAATAAATTTATTTAATTTTATTCTAACTAATTCTAACTCATTCTTCGAAATGTAAATTTCCCTTTGGATCTCAATGATGACAATTGAAGAAAAAGGGAAACCTTCTATCTCCCTCTCCACTTTCGAAGATCTTCCACCATCCATTCAAACAAGCTTAATCTGGGCCATTAATCAAATCAGCCAATCAAATCCTTTCTAAAACTCTATAAAAGCCGATACAAATCCAAGCTTTGCTTACCTATGCATACATACAAAAATGTACGAATGTACATGCAATCAACTTATGCAATCATAGCCTTTTAGCATAACATCCATACTTTCATCTTAGCATAGCCTTACATTGAGCATAGTGTGCATTTTTAAATCTCATTCTTTAGCTGTTCATTTTGTTGAGCTTGATCTGCTTATCTGAGAGCCATTGGAAACAACAAAACACTGGAGTTAGAGAGAGATAGGACAATTTTGGGGAAGCTGCAATCACAGTTTGCTTATTATGTTTTTCTTTTCAGTTTTTCTAATTTAATGTCTTATTGATATGTGTTTGAATTTCATTTAGATTGATACATTTTTCATTCACACAATTTGTATTTCCTCCCATGTTTTCACTAGGATATTGGTTAATAAATGATGGGAACGCCATATGGACTCTCCTTGTTTTCTATCTTCTTTTAACCACTATTGCTCACTCTTTTATTTATGGTACTCCATCCACAACTTCATTATAGATATGTATATTTCTTTACAAATATGTTTTCAATCTTTTCCTTCTACAAAAATTTCAAGCTCTAACAAAATCAATGATTCAGGGATGAGCACTACTGTTGTTGGAAGAATAATATATACTTAGGATTATAAGGAATGAGTAGCTCAATGCAAAAGTATCTTAGCAATAGATTTGAGGTTCATGCTTTTCAAATTTTGGTTTCTAACTGGTCTGTGTTCATACAGCAGTGCCTCTGTTAAAACACTCCCTAATATCAACAACCACTCGATGTAACCCATCACAGTTTAAATCCCTCCAAAGGAATGCTGAGATTTCCAATGATTTAGGGAAGAAAAAATGTGATATATGCTTATTTTAGAGTAACATATCTTTTAGGCATCCTATCCAAAGAATAAACTACACATAAAATAGAAATTCCTTGTTGCCAGAAAAATGGGCATTTATACTTCTTTACAGTTGAATCATCACTATTTTAAATAGAAACATATTTCAAAATCGAGAAAGTAAGATCAAAAAGTGAGAATTTAAAGAGGCCACAAGTATTCAAGAACTAGGCATTTAAGCAGCCATGTTGAAAAGAGCACAATTTAGTAGGAGGCGTTTTAAGGCTTGACCAATGTGATTTCCTCTACAGTTTTACATAAAATACTATAGATATGCTTGCATATACATTAAAGCTAAGAAATTATACTAAAGCAATGGTATCTCACACGAAACGTGTACATCCAATATTGATTTAGGTAGGAACTACTCTAGTTGGCTCACAAATCTTGTTCAATAGAAATAATAGGAAAATAGACAATACTTGTCTAGGAGCACTAGTAAAGATTGTGTAGGAGACGTGATACGAGAATTACATTGAACTATTTTAAAGTAACTCCAAACTCATTTGTGATGCCTGTTACGTCCAATAGCTCACACATCATCCCATCTGGAAGTTCCCACTCAAACAAATGAAGTAAAGAAGCCAAAACAAAGGCAACCATATGGCTTACCAATGGAAGTGCCAGACAAATTCTTCTTCCCGCTTCAAATGGGATTGGCTCAAAGTCTTGTCCTTTGTAATTTATATTGCTATTCTTTCCCTTCAGAAATATCTCAAGCATGAATTCTAAAGGATTGTTCCAAATTGAAGGGTCCCTGCCAATGGAACACACATTCACCATCAACTGGGTGTCTTTGGGTATCACAAACCCCCCGATCTCGAAGGAGCTTTTGGATTTGTGGGGGAGCAGCATGGGAGCCGATGGGTGCAATCACAATGATTCTTTCAGAGTTGCATGGAGATAAGGTAGATGATCTAAGTCAGATTCTTCCACTCTTCTATTGCAACCGACTACTTCATCTAATTCTTGTTGGAATCATCTTAATTTCTACGGGCTGTGAATGAATTCTACCATGGCCCATTCTATTTTTGTAGTGCTCGATTCAGTACCGACAATAAATAATTCCTAAAACTAGAGATCATGATTAAATATCTAGAAAATACCAAAGATTTATAGACCTTTAAAAAAACAAATATAATTTCAATATTACTTATAGCTATCAAAGCTCAAATACCAATGAGAGTGAAATCTTAGTTCTGGAAGCCAACAAAACATCCAGAAAATCCTTGTCGGAGTTGTTAAACTCCACGGGTTGGCTAGTGGCGATGATCCTTTTCTGTATTAAGGTTTCAAAAAAGTCATACAATACCTTGAAATACCTTACCATCCAATAGGACATGCCATGGGGGTCGAGGAACTAGAGAAATGGAAAAAGGTCCCCTACATTGGGCATTACCAGGAGCTTCATTAATTCCATTATTGTATCTTTGAGCTTGACAACAGCTGGACGGTGTGGATCACAGACACTTGTGCTGAAGATCATGTTGCCTAACAAATTCAAAGATGTGCACAACACCGTCCTCCCAATATCCACAACCTTTCCCTTGTCTTTGAATATGAGTCAAATCATGCACATTACTTCATCTCTTCTGAGGTGCTCTAAAGCTTCAATTCTTTTGGGGCTGAAAAGATCAATAGTAAAAATATGTCAGAGATTGCACCAGTAAGAGTTGTAGTCACCCGAAACTAGCAAGGACTTGTCATGGGAAAGGGACCTGAATGTTTCCATCACCGGTCTCTTAGCGAAGATGTTGTCATGTGTTTTAAGGAGCTCCTTGTCCATGGTAGGGGAGAAGACAACCACGATTGTTTTCATTCCCGGACGGAGAGCCATCAGTGGGTTGTATTGCAGAGAGAGGTCATACAAAGACTCATGCGGCCTTTTTCCTATCTGAAAGAGGTTCCCTACAGTGGGCCAAGTAGGAGGTCCTGGGGGAAGAGAAACCCTTATCTTTCTCTACCTTATGCATAGAGAGAAATATAATATCAACAAAGCAACAACAAGGAGCATCGAGGACAAAGAAAGCGGTGGAAAATCCATATTAACTCTAAACAAGGAGATATCTATTTCTTTTTGTTTTCCAATGATACACTATTTATAGCCAGAATCCTATCAATGGATTCAGCGTTGCCACATGTGATTATTTTGTCATCCTAGACTTTGGTAAAGAGTAAAAGATGGTGAGTATGAAATAATAGGACCTAATCTTTCCCCGGTATTGATTGATTTTTTTTCTCCCAAAATAAATGAAGAAAGGGAGAGCACCAACTAACCTTCTCTCCTCTCCAACTCACTAGGTGAGGAGAAAGGATTCTTTAGTGCTCGCTTCCTTGTGTGGGATGCTAATCATAGGTCTCAAATCAATCTTTTTTCAATAAAAATGTTATTAATTTTCAATAGGTCTAAAAGCAGGGGACAAAGATCTTAATCAGTCTAGAACCTACTATAAATATATTTAGAGTTGAATTATCAATCTAGAATAAAAGAAACAAACAAGATATAAATCTTTTGGATTTCTCTTTGACTTACCTATTAAACTTTCAATTGATGTAAGGATGTAAGTATTAATTTTAAGGAAAAATTAATAAACAGATATATTTTTTAATACATAAAAACATTGTTATGTATACATGAATGGCCCTATAAACTATCAAATTTCCTAAAATGTCTTGAATTTCCTATTAAGCAAATTGTATGGGACTATGTAAATATACTCCAATGTTTACGCAATGTGTTAGGGACTATTACGTAGTCTATAACATCATTCCTTACGTTTGATTATAGTTGCATAGAATAATTGGAAATTGCTTGAAGGATAATTTTGTTCATAGTTGGTAAAGAGTATGTTTAAACTTCTAGTGTATCTGCATCTGTAGAAAATTAATTGCACAGTGAAGGTTTTACTATTTAATTATTATAAAATGATGGTAGCACAAGGCTTTATGAAAATTTGTTAGGAAAAGGGTGTGTTGTACACCTTGCATAGTATATTTAATGTAATTATTCTTGGGGTCACTTAATGTTGCATGTAACACTGGAACATAAGTTAAGTTCTAAAAATGTAATTATTTAATATTGGGGAAAATAATAAATAAGCACCCAATATAAATAAATGGAACATAGTTTGTAATCTCATGGTTTTAGTCACATTGTTTTATGTAATATCACTTAGTGGTTTTGTGGGAGCTTGCTTCTATAAAAGCAATCACAAAGGTAGTTATTGAGAGATGCAATTTTGCATGATTAACCCTGATTAGCATTTATGAGGGCTTGAAGCATTGCACAGGATGTGCGGTTGCATGCTTGTTCACATGGATTGCTTGCAGAGAGCTTGTTGCTTCAATGGTGTTCATGGAGACTCAGAAGATGTATTCTAATCTTTATTGCTGAATAATACATGAGAGATGGATGCTTTTGGAGACTGGGTTTTTTCCCTCTTGAGGGTTTTCCTAGGGTATATAGATTGCGTCATATTTTCATGGGTATGTTGTCTATTCTCTTGCATGTGGATTATGAATACTTAGATGCATAGATTTCTTTATGGGTTTTGTGGAAATTGTCTTTAATTGGCTGCAAGTTTCCAACAAGTGGTATCAAAGATTTGGTTATGGTTGTATAACCCTTGGTAGAGGAAAATTAGAAAAAAATATTGTCTAAGTTTGAATCTATGCATTGCATGTGAAAATCAAAGCCATGGCAAGATATGAGGGTTTTGCAGGTTGTTTATTGTAGATTCGAGGGTTTTAGGTTTGCTGATTAAATGGGTTATTTGTGGATCTAGAGTGTGAGAAATTTTGGGTGAAATGGGTTTCTTGGTTTTGTATTCAAGTGGGGGTTTTGTGGGGGAAAATTTACAGATGATCTCCTCGCCCAAAATAGACCTCATAGTTGGATCCAGGTTGGACGAGAGATGAAAAAATGATATATAATTTGATTTGTTTTTGTTACTGTGAAAAATTACAAATTTTTTTGCACATACCCCTATTCGTATGAACGCCAAAATAATATTAAAAAAAATATATTGTTTTTCCCATTGCCCTTGAAAAATTCACAATGCACTAAAAAAAAAATGGAGATGGGGGTAGGGGCCAGATAAAAGTTTTCATTGAAATTTTTTGAAAAAAAAAAAATATAAAAATTGGAGATGGTACGTGGTACACAGACCCCATACCCATTGCCTTGTGTCCCTTGTTGCAAGTACCTATATTGTGCTGCTCGTACTAGTCTTTTCACTACAGAAAATAAAAGTTGTCTTTGAATTAGAAATGGCTGTATAAGTCTTTTCTAAAGAAGCTTTAAAAACATTTTAATTAAAGACTTTAAATCGTACACCTCTCTTCACTCCATAAATTTTCTAATTTTAAAATATTAAATGAAAGAAATCACAACTTTTATAAAAAATTTAATATTTACTTTTTATTTGGAGTGGGGTCCACCTTGATTAGCCCCTATAGATAGATTGAAGGACTTTTTCTTCCGAGGGGCATAACTTTCGCTCAGATACTCCGTTGTTTGACTTCTTGGACTTGTTGGAAAGTTGAATCAAAGCTCTACATTGTGGTGCTAGAAATATTTTTCAGATTTTGTAGTTTTGATAGTGTTTTTCTTGGTCAAAGTCAGATGTTTGTTTTGAGCTTTAAGAGGTGATATTAGGTGCATACGGAGTCGGATTTTGGACTTCAAATAGTCAACGAAAAAGATTATTCAGAGCACTACACAGTGGATCAGGTTTGGAGATATTTTGGTATGGTTTATTTGTTATTTTCTTTATCTAAGTTGTTTATAGGTTTCTTTGACTATGGTGATACTGTGAATTTATGGATGATTAGTTCTTGGAGATTTGATGTTGGATTCATTGTATGCTCAGTTGTACATCTCAAATTATTCTATTTTTGACATTTTTATCAGTATGTGGTTGAATTTATATACTTCATTGATGTATCTACAAGTTGTGCAATGTTGTAGGCAGTTTATACTTACATGTTGCATTTATGACTTAGACATGGGTTGTCTTTGCCCATTGATATTTTAGTGTTGATGCATGTTCAATTTTGGTGGCTTGGTTTAGTCACTTGGTTTGCTAGTTTTGTTGCCATGTTGAGGAGGTGAGATGGTATTACCAGGTATAGTCATGATATGAGATCTATGTAGTTGACTATGATTATGCAGATATGTGGGCACGGTTAGGTTTGAGTTGTTTCATTTGGTGGTGATCATGGTGTCATGGATGTTTCTTTTTCATTAGAGATTTTTGCATGCAATGATGGTTTATGTAGGTGCATTATTGGTGGTGTTGGATTGGTTCCTGATTATGGTTGTGGTGGTGTATCTTCGTGGTATGAGGATCATGGTTTTACTTTTCCTTTTGGGAGCTCTTGTTATATTTGAGTTCTTTGATTGTGTGAGGACCTTTGGTTGATCTTCATGAGGAGATTGTTATCATGATTTCATGGATAGCTTGATTACACTTTTCAGTGGGATCTTTTGACAATGATGGTTTGGTGGTTGTAGGTATCTTCTTAGCTTGGAGATTATGGTTCTACTTTTATGTTACTAACATTTTAGTTGTGTGTGTAGACCTAGATGTTCTTCATGGAGAGGATGGTTGTCATGATGCCATGTGTGACTTGGTATCATAGTTGAGTGGGAGTTGTTGGTAGTGACATGGATGCATCATTTGGTATGGTTATCTTCATGTGATTGGGGATATGGTTTCTTGGTTTAGAGTGTTTTACAATTATGTCATGGTTTACTCTTGATACACATTTAGAGTTTGGCATGGTACTTGTTCTCATGAGACTAGGATGTATATATATGTTATGGTGCATGCGATCTCCTAGGAGGAGATGGTTAGATCATGTTGTCATGTTTATGTTCCTAATTCATGACTAGAGTTTTGACATTGATCTTGTGTGGTTATCTTGGTATTGGGTACATCTATCATTGGTTTGATTACTTCATGATGATGTTATGTTGCATTTGGAGTTTGGCAAGGATTGGTTGGTTATAGGTACTCATGGATAGTTGGAGACATAGGTGAGGCTTGAGTTCTCTTATGATAAGAGACATGTTTTGAGATGGTTACTCTTGATGAGATTTTACCAGCAAGTCCAAGGAGCCTACACCTTGGTTGAACATGAGTTCAACATGGGCCTATGAGGAGAATGTTCTTGGATGAGTCATGATGACTTGGATTTCTTGGAGGAGCATTCTCATTCCTCACTCTTGGTCTACTTTGTAGTTTCACTTGAGAGGTATTTCCCATTGTTACTTTCAAGTGCTTTATGTTTATGCTTTATCTTCTCATGCATAAGGATATTGAAGTATGGATATATGGTTTTGGAGGGTTCATTTGAGGAGTGTTGGCATGTTTATCTCCTTATGCATTGTGATTACATTCATTTATGTTGATTTAGGAGATGTATTGGGCTTATTTCCTTCATTGGGAATGGATTTAGTTTGATATTCTTTGGTTATGAGAGGATTACATACAAGTTAATTACATGATACATACGTTATGTTTGATCTTGGAGTTTGAAAATTTGGGTGTTGTTATGGCTTTTCTATTGGGGTGTTGTGGAGGAGATCATACTTGACACAGTTGGCTTGTGTATGTAGGAGATTTTTGTTATAGGTTATTGATATATAGGTTTGCATATCATTGTGGATGATTATGTGTTACTACATGATGTAATTTACACTTTCTATATGATGATATTGGTAGACTTGGTATGCCTTGATCTTTTTTAGATTTGCATTACCCATGCAGTGGGAGTTCTTGGATGTGTATGTCATTCTTTGATAGGTTTTGCACATGGAGTTTATGATTGTAGTTTATGGGTGTATATGTTTATGCAATGAGTTTAATATGTTTTGTATACCTTGGAGGTATGGACAGTTGGATGTATTGGCACTTGTTGTGGGTGTTATTTCAGCTATGGGTTTTTTGTATCTTGATAGCTATTGGTGCATATTGATACCTTTGGATTGAGTGTTTGTGTTTTGGATATCAGTTGAGCAGGACTTATGCTTCGTTGTGACAGATTGTTTGGCTTCTCTATTGGATGGCTTCTTATCTTTGTGAATTGGGATGATGGAGGATGAGAACATTCATGCTTGGGATGGTGGTCACTTTGATTCTTGTTGCATGTATCTTGATGGAGCACATGGAACATTTTGATTCCATGATGGTATATGTGGCTAAATGGATTTTTCATTTGATTCATGTTTTGAGGTTACTTGTTCCCCTTGTGCAATGTATACAACAAGTGGGAGAATGTTAGGAAAAAAGTGTGTTGTACACCTTACATAATATATTTAATGTAATTATTCTTTAGGCCAGTTCATGTTGCATGTAACATTGGGACATAACTTAAGTTGTAAAAATGTAATTATTTAATATTGGAGAAAATAATAAATAAAGCACCCAATATTAAATAAAGGGAACATGGTTTTTAATCTCATGGTTTTAGTCACATTGTTTTATGTAATACCACTTAGTGGTTTTTTGGGAGCTTGCTTCTATAAAAGCAACCACTAAGGTAGTTATTGAGAGATGCAATTTTGCATGATTAACTTTGGCTAGCATTTGTGAGGGTTTGAAGCATGGCACAGGATGTGTGGTTGCATGCTTGTTCGTACATATTGCTTGCAAAGAGCTTGTTGCTTCAATGGTGTTCATGGAGACTTAGGAGATGTATTGTAATCTTTATTGTTGAATAATACATGAGAGATGGATGCTTTTGGAGGCTTGGTTTTTTCCCTCTTGACAGTTTTCTCAAGGTATATCTTGTGTCATATTTTCATGGGTATGTTGTCTATTCTCTTCCATGTGGATTCTGAATACTTAGATGCATAGATTTCTTTATGAGTTATGTGGAAATTGTCTTTAATTGGGTGAAAGTTTCCAACAAAATTCACCATCAGTAATTCACCGCAAGGAAATTCACATCATGAGAAATTCATCTCAAAGAAAATTCATCGCCAGTAATTCACCACTGAAAAATTTATCATCATAGTGGTGAAATTTTCCAATGGTGAATTGTTTTTGGTGAATTTTCTTGATGCTATAGCACAAAGAGACCCCTCCTTCGTTTGGTTTTCCAAGATACACTGGTTATAGCCAAAACCCTGTCGGTGGATTTAGCATTGCCACACATGATTCTTTCATCAAAATTATAATAAACAGTAATCAAATAAAGATAATTATTCAAGATTGGTTCTAAACAGTTAGATTTATATATTAAAATGATCAGGAAATATCAACAAGAAGGGAAAGGCTGAATTTCTTGGTGTAAGATATATCAATGATGAATGTGGAGCAATGCTTCAATTTCTGGCCTGACCTTCAGATTGTCATTGTCGTCATATTATTTTCTTGCGCATGCAATCCTTATAAACCATTGTTTAGAAGGCGAGAAGTTCCGTTGTGACATTATTTTAAAAATTGAATTCGTTGTCCACCTAAGAATGACGATGAATGGTGGAAAAGGTGGCACTTTGTATGCAATTTTGGTGTTGTTTCTTGCACAGGGTGACGTCAACAATTTCATAGATCTCGCCGATCTATTATCCACATGGGGTTTTTTCATCACTTTCATTAACACAAAATGGACTGAGATACACATGTTTGGAAGTGTAAAGCACAAGTCATGACTACATCACTCTAAAGCCAAGTGAAAAGGATGTGTGTAGTTTTAACATGATAGTCTTTTTAAAATTGACTGGGATGATAATTTTAAATAATTTTTAAAAAAAATAATAAACACAAATATATTTTAGCATTTGGTGGTTGATAGGCCAGTAAGAAAGTCCATGTTCATTGTAGTGCCTCTCATGATACTGTTCTCTTATGATACTATGTGGATACTGTTTACGTGTGATGCATGCTCGAGATTACACTAGTGATTGTTTTACCTATTTGGCTTATGTGTTTTTCTTGGATGCACATGATACTATTATATGATGTGATAATATAATGATGCATTGTGTCGTCTTTACCTTGTTTTGCTATATTGTGTTGTCATAAAAAATGTTTAATACTCGTTTCTTGGTATGTATGATGATGTGCTAATGTTTGAGGCTTAGGTGAGGGGGACAGTGTTACATCACTCATTCGTGAGTGCCCTACCACGCCGCAATTCTCTCTCACAATGTACTTGACATTAGATATACATGTTTCAACACTTTGTTTTATGCAGGGCTACAGGTACTGAGCACCGACTTCACCCACATCATCGAGTCTGAGTGTACCCAACATACCCAATGGTTATGATGTGGTTTAAGGCTTTGACAAGGAAGTGTCCCCATCTGTGTCTGTCATTTGTCAGTATTCCATCCCGTTATGGTATTGCACTGTTTCATGTTGATCGTTTCAAGTCGTAAATCTTGATGTGTTTATCGTGTTATTTGGATGCGTATCATTTGTGATAATTGGTTCTTTAATGTGTTTCTTGTATCGGGTGTAGTCATTGTTTGTGTTCATATAGGCCTTGTTTTGGAGCTTCGTAGCTCATTTTTATAATATGAATTTAATTATAGTAATAAATTAAATTATTAAATTTTTTTAGGGAATCTTAATAATTAACAATATTAAATTAATATACAGATTATAAATATATTGAAATGTAAATAAAACACAAAATTACATTTATAAATGGTGTTTATTTTAATTTAAAATAAAGTGGATTGATAATCCACAAAGTTTAAAATTTAAATTTAAATTTAAAATTATTTGATAAAGGGAGGTAATAAAATGTTACCCCCTAAAATAAAGTTATTTTTTAATAATATATAATAAAATAATAAATAACAATCATGTGTATATATATATTTTAAAAGTTTTACCCACCCAGGTTTGATTAAGCATAATACAATTAAAATAATAAAATTAACATCGTAATTCTTTCTCTGTTACGGTTAGTGCGGTAGATTTCTCAATTTGCTAAATTCTTCCAAGTGTTAAGTAGAGTAAATATAAGGTGTCGGGTGGTGAAAATAAAATTTGGTAATGAGCCACCTGTCTCGTTTAGGATTAAGCTTTCCTAATAAAAGAAATTGGAGGAATGGTAAAAAAACAAGAAATTTGCTCTGATAAAAGAGGAAAATAGAGGAAAAGCGGAAAGAAAGCAGGAAGAGAGGTCTTGTCATTAGGTTTTTGTTTCAAACAAAAAATTCAGGTACCATCGTTGCTAGTTCCCTATACTGGATTGCAAATAAATAGGCATGAATTACTGCAATACAATTGTGTATTTATTTTCCTATGTGTATCTGAATTCTTGTCGAAGAAATTTCAGTTATTTCTCCTGATTTTTAAAATGTAAACATTTAAAACTTTTTAGCATTGCACAATTTCAGAAGTTGCCTAGCCATTGTTTAATTTTGTTTTAAATCCAAGTATTCTGATATAATTGTCCTCTGCTAGCAACCATTTCCCAATTTTTAGAAAAAATTCATATCACTACCTATTCTCATCTTCCATACCTGGTTGTTAAGCTTCCTTTTTGACGCGGGAAGTGAGGATACTGGTAAAGGTTTTAGGAATTGGACCTTATTTCTGCTATTTTGCATTTTCCTGAAAATGACTTAAATCAACTTTGTTCGCACCTATTGTCCTGGGAAACCCCTATCTTTTGAGCCATCCCCTTTGTAATAATAGTAAATTAAGGATATTGATCTTTCAGTTTTAACTTGTAAACCAAATTAATTTGTTGAAAGCACCTTATTTATTAGTTGATGGTCATTTTAATTTTAGTAACATTGTTTGAAGTTGTATGTTATCTTCTTCTTCTTTTTCATTGATTTTGTTTATGCTGATTTTTTTTTACCTTAATTCATTAACCATTTTATCAACATCATGAGACAACATGCCTTTAGAAAACCTCACTC
This sequence comes from Sequoia sempervirens, assembly GCA_007258455.2. NCBI lineage: Eukaryota > Viridiplantae > Streptophyta > Pinopsida > Cupressales > Cupressaceae > Sequoia > Sequoia sempervirens. The sequence goes on from VDFB02000002.1 coordinate 3,219,895, forward strand.
AACTCATAACACTTCTATCATCAAAGTGTAATCAGCTTCAAAAACATTACTGAAAGAATTATAAAAATATTAATAGGTGAAACAATATACCCTATCTTGATGAGGATGATGATTTTATGTGGATGTATTATTTTGTAATGTTTTACCATTTCCTTGCATTGAGGGATTATTTATTTTATATAAAACTCACTTGTCCTTGAATCCTATATTTTATGACTTCTCTTATAGTTTATAATAATGATAAGCATAAACCTAGTAATAATATATATTTTACAAAATTGTTCTTCTAAATGGAGGAATTGTTGTTCTTGGTAGAAAAATAGTGAGCTGAGTTGTAGATAAAACTACTCATGACTGTTTGGGACTCATACAGAATAATTTATGGGTTTTAATCTTTGGTCTTTCGCCTTTCCTGAACATGTTGAACTTTTAATTCTGGCCTAAAAATGTAAAAGTTATGAGTGTTTCAATTCTGCTTTTTTTTGCTGCAATATGATGATTTTATGTCGTGAATAGATTTATATGAAGTAATTACTTTTCTTACTTTTTTCAATTTTATTATTATATATATAAAAAAATTAAAATAGATAAGTAAATGATTTCTAAGATTTTAAAGAGATATATTTTATATGAGTTGGTCATGTGCTTATTTTAATTTTTTTTTTATGGATTTATGGAAAAATAATTTAATGTATTATTTAAAGCTTATCTGTGTTATTATAGATAAATGTTTTAGTTAAATAGGGAAATAACCTAGGTGATTAAATGAAGTGTCTTGTAAATAAATGGTGAAAGTGAGTATCGGGAATAATGCACAAGCACATTTAAATTGGTTTGTAATTACAAATTTAGTTAAAATTAAACTTAATTACAAATTCATTTACTTTTGACCTGTGATTTGGGCATAAGTAATATTTTTTTGATTAAATTAGTTGCAGTAAACAAACATGTTTTTGATAAAAGGGGGATAAACGGGTTTTACAGGGACCTGAAACTGCAGGTATCACTACAAACAAAGACCACAAAAGAGGCCCAAAAGACAAAAAAGATGGCAGAAAGAAATAAATGAGCTAAAATAGACAGCCACGAAAAACCACAAAAAAACCATTAAACGGCCAGCAACCAGACAAAGCAAGGCCCCAACATAGCTAATCCATGGACTTCAAAAGCTCATCCACAACATCTTCCAAGTCCACCATATCCTAGACCCCCTCCATAAAGATCTAAGTCATATTAGGGGTAGTCAAGGCTTTTCTTTTTGTGTTGGATTTGGTGCACTTAGAAATCCCAGCTTCCTCATCCTGGTCTTTCTCCTGGTCAAGGTCGACAATCAGAGCTCTCTTCTGGGCTTTCTCCAATCTTTCAGACATAGCTTTAATGATAACAGAGTTGTGTCTGACAATTCTACAATTTTGATCAGCAAGTTTTTCATTGTAACTTTCATTTTTTCCATTTCATTTTCAACGGTGCTGTCCTTATATGTATTAGCCTGCACAGTGGTATTCTTCTCCTCATCATTCTGAATTAACTCCACAACTTTGGCTTCAATTTCCCCTAGCTTACAGTGAAGAGACAATTTTTTTATTTTCAACTCGCTAATTTCATGAAATAACCAATTGGCAGCATTAAACTGGTCCAAAGAACACTTCTTGGTGTTTCCAATGAAGTCGAAAGGGGGGTCACATTCAGCATTGGCCCCAAAAATAACCAACTCCGCTCTTCTAGGGGGGCTATAGTTTTCCTGTTGAAAATTCTGAGGGAAGTGGGGGTTCTTAGGACAAGCCTCAGCCGCTTTAGCAGAAACAACAGGGGAGTCATCAGGGTAGGAAACTAACTTATTAACCAATGAGCTAGAGCCCATCCCTTTAGAGTTAGGGTTAGTTCGGCCAAAGGTAGGAACATAGCAGGCACCAAAAAGTTGAGGGGTATGGCCTAAAGCAAAAGGGGGAGGCAGAGGAGGTGAGGAGCTCTTGACGCAGTCAGGGGAGGCTTTAGAATCAGAAATGCTAGGCTCAGTATCATCCTCATCAAGCTCTAGAGGGGAAACAGGGTTTGGAAGGGCAGGAAAATTCTAAAAGTGTTCATAAATGAGCCTTAAAAGACCCGTGTGAAGAATCGGGTATCTTTTAGGGCTTCTACTATGATCAGAAAAGCTATTTCTCAAGGAACAGAGTAGGAAGAAGGGGATAGAGACACGCACCTTATGTCGAAAGTGATTGAGCAACATGAAGTGGTATCCATAAACCCTAGTGAAGCGGCCGTCGAGAGTGATGTACTCCATGATAACCCTTAGCACTTTTCTCCATAAAGCTTTTATAGTGTCCACTTCATAGTAACTGATCGTCATCTTGACAAGTTTTTTCCTCTCAGTTTCAGACTTAGGGAACCTCAACACAGCTTCATCAGAGAAATTCTTGTCTCTAAAAAATTTATGCTCTTCCATTGGAATGCTAGTCACTTCAGCAATCAAAGCTTCATCAATCTATACTTTTCTCCCAAATAGGAGAACCTCCCCATTGTTCCAATTTTTTTTGAAGAAATTTGTAATCTCCTCTTTAGGGCCATGGAGTTTCTCAATGAACAGAAGTAAGCCACCCCTTTTTATTTTACTCCATGCTTTGGCTTTCTTGGTGTGAGATTCAAAGCTAGTAGGTTCAACCCTCTTCTGTTCACCACCCATTTTAGAGATCTTAGTTCAGATACTGTTGCAGATAGAAGACCTGTTCCAGATAGTTCCTTTCCTTCACAGGACCCACAAAGCATGCCAAAGAAGTTAATTTATTTGCCGGATCCTCTCGGTCCCATTATATCTTCTATTATTGTTATTCATGGCTCGTACCTTCCTCATTAATACAATAAGTTGTCGCTTTCCCGTTCACAACATCGAGCTCCAATAAAGCTTGAGCTTCGAAGTGGAGGTTAGACTTTTTGTTCCATGTGAGGATATAGTCACTCTTGACTCCCTCGTTGGCAAAAAAATCTGCAACCACATTCGCATCATGGTAGGCATGAGTTATTTTTATTCTGAAACTTATTAAGTAAAGCCTTAGCCTCTTCAATCCAATTTTTGATTGACCATGTGGGCTGGAACCTACTACAAAGATTATCAATTATATTTTTTGAGTCCCCTTCAAGCCATAATTTTTTGCATTTAATAACCACAACAAGGTTGATTATGTAATAAGCCCCCACCGCTTCCGCCACGTGATTAGTTTGGATTCCCAAGGGAGTGGCAACAGCTCCCGTAAAGTTACCTACTGAGTCCCTTAGGACCCCACCACACCTAGCCTTCCCTGGGTTTCCTTTGGCTATGCCATCAAAGTTGGCTTTGGCCCATCCTTCCATAGGAAAACTCCAGCACACTCCATCCCTGGATTTTTTGGTTGTATTAGGCACATTGGAAATATCCCATTTAATTCTCCATTCCCTAGTATTCAAGTTGTCAAAAGGAGAGGAAACAATAGTCTCAACCTTGTCCTCCCTGAAGGGGACAATAGAGAAGTTTTCTTTAATCCTCAGAATTCTTTCAAACACTATTTCCTTTGACGATTCCTTATCCCTGAAGATCTGATTATTTCTCTCTTTCCAAATTCCTGAGGACACATGGGGGAATGAGAAAGCCCACAGTTTTTTAATAAAGGGATTGTAAGAAGGGGCTTTCCATTGAACAAAAAATCTGTGACCGACTCCCAGGGGACCCAAGAAAAATGCAAACTTTTCAAAAGCTTGTCCCAAACCAAAGAGGAGAAAGGAGAGTGGATAAAGAGGTGGTTAACTGATTCAACATTACTTTTACAAAGGTAGCATCTATTGGGGAGCAAAAAACCTCTTTTACTAAGATTATCCACAGTTAGAATTTTATTTTGCTTAGAGACCAGAAAAAAAAAGTTAACCTTAGGAAAGAGATGCTTAGTCCAGGCTTGCAACCACAGAGGGGGAGGGTTGTTAGCATGTGAAATCCGAGAAAAAGTAGAAGAAACAGAGAAGCACACCGAAGGTTTAAAATTCCAGATTAGGTTATCCTCATGATTGAAGCAAAGTCTGACAACATTCAAGGAGGAGTAAATAGAGACCAAATCAGGGCTAATCAATGGGAGATTGATCCACTTACCATCCCTCCAGTAATCTTTAACAAAATGGCCAAAATTATCTTTACAAAACTCAGCCCATCTATTGAGATTCTCATCCTGAGACAGAGGTTTATTACACAGCCAACAATCATCCCAAAATCTAATATGGTTACCATTGCAAACCTGCCATTTCAAACCCAATTTCACCACCTTAATCCCATCAATCATATAGTTCCAGCAACTAGATCCTTTTGGGAGGTTGGAATTCTCAGCCAAGTCTTTAAGGGAATTGTTATTCTGCAAGTACTTGATTTTAATTATTTCACTCCATTCCCTAGAGGAGAAGAAAAGTCTCCATATCTGTTTAGCTAGGAGCGACTTGTTCAGCAGTCTAATTTTTCTTAGCCCAAGGCCTCCATCCTTTTTAGATCTACAAACCAGGTCCCATCCAACAAGAGGCATTATTTTTCTTTCTTCAACTCCTAACCAAAGGAATCTCTTTTGGATCTTCTCAATAGTTTCAGCATATTTAGATGGGATTTTAAAAAGGCTAAGAGCATAGATAGGAAGGTTCTACAGTGAAGCTTTAAGAAGCTGGAGTTTTCTGACTTGACTTCGGTGAGCTCCTTTCCAACTGGCAAGTTTTTTTCCAAACCTATCAACCAGAGAGATCCAAAAAGTGTCTAAAGGTTTTAAACAAAGAGGTAATCCCAGATAAGTAGCAGGAAGGGAATCAATCTTGCAGCCAAGAATTCCCACTATTTTTCTCTGTCTATGCAAAGGTGTGTTAAAGAAATACAGCAAACGTTTTTGTTTATTTATCACCTGACCAAAAGCTCTACCATAGGTATCTAAAAGTTTCTTCATCTCTTTCACTTCTGACACAGCAGACCTTCCCATCAGCAAAGTATCATCCACGAACTGTTGATGAGAGCATATCAGGTTGTTCGAAGATGGTTTGAGCCCCATAATAGATCTTTGAGCAACCAACTTAATCATATTCCTACCAAAAATCTTAGCCATAATCGTGAAGAGGATAGAAGAAATGGGATCTCCCTGTCTTAGACCTCTAGAGCTACGGAAGAAAGTGGAGGGGGAACCATTAATAAGAACTGCCACAGAAGCAGAAGTGATGAGTTGTTCAATAAGCTGCAAAAATCTTTCATTGAAACCAAAAGACTTTAAAATTTTGAATAGAAAGTTCCAGTCCACCTTATCATAGGCCTTCAAAATATCAAGCTTAAGAAGGAATCCTTTCGATTTAGAGACTGAGAGGGAGTGAACATTCTCATGAGCATGGACAATAGAGTCAAGAATTTGTCTTCCAGGAACAAAACCATTCTGTTGAGGAGCAATAATGGAGGGCAGGATAAGGAGCAGTCTAGAGGTTAGCACCTTCGAAATAATTTTATAGAAGGAATTACAAAGGCTGATAGGTCTGAAGCTTTCAAAATCTTGCGCTCTAGGTCTTTTGGGGATAAGAACTAAGAAAGTGGCGTTTAGCTCTTTTAAAATATTTCTAGAGCGGAAGAACTCTTTCACCACCTTCTCAACATCCTCCCCAACAATGTCCCAGAACAAATGGAAAAAAAGTAAAGGGAAGCCATCAAGACCAGGCGCTTTGCTTCCTTCAAAAGAGAAAACAACTTTTTTAATTTCCTCACTGGTGGGTATATCTGTCAGCATATCATTGTCTCTAGAATTAACAATCATGGGGATGGCCTCCAATAATTGATTTCGATCCTCCAAGTTAATATCCTCTTTTTCAGACAAAAGGTTCTTGAAGAATAGGACAACTTCTCTTCTAATGTCCTCTTCATCCTCAAAAGTTCTGCCATCAACCACAATCGCTGAGATTTTGTTAGCAGCCCTATGTTTGGAAGCAGAAAGATGAAAATATATGGTGTTTTTGTCTTCAACCTTTAACCAAAGAGCTTTGGATCTTTGTCTCTAGAATTCCTCTTCTCTAGTAATTATCTCATGAAGCTTTGTGAGAATCTCATTTTCCTTTTCCTTAGTTTCATTCAAGTAGCCTTCCTTCTGAATTTTGTTTTGGATTTCAGACAGCCTAAACTGAAGATCAGATTTGATTTGAAAGATATTACCAAAAGACTCTTTTTTCCACTTTCTGAGGATCATTTTAACTTCTCTTAATTTTTTGGCAATTCTAAATAAAGCAGTACCCTTTATTTTTATATTCCACCATTTCCTTATTTCCTCCCAGAGAAGGGGATGGGAAAGCCACATCTTCTCAAAGAGAAAGGGGGTATTTCTTTTGATTTCTAGAGGGTCAACAACAAAACTAATAGGAAAATGGTTAGACTAAACTCTAGGAAGGGTTTTTAAAAAGCAACAATAATTTAAGATCCAAATATCAAAAACAAGGGTTTTGTCAAGCCTCACCTGGATCAGATCAGACAGAACTCTACAGTTCAACCAATTGTAAGAACTCCCTTGTAGGTCAAGGTCGATCAAGGCATAATTGTTGATGAATTCCAAAAGACCTTCTTTGCTTTCTTCATTGATCTGAGAGCCACCAAACTTCTCAGCCTGAAGGAGAGGGGAGTTAAAATCTCCCATGACAACCCAGTGGTCATTTTGAAAAAATTTCCGGAATGTAGCCAACTCTTTCCAAAAAACCTTCCAAGCTTTTTTGCAATTAGGAGCATAAATATTAGACTGGATCCAACTGAAATTGTCCCTTAAATGAGTAAATCTAGTGGCAACATGATTAGGATAAGAAAACAGGGGATCACCTCTTATAACCTTACAATTCCAAAAAGTCGCTACCCCACCAAAAGCACGAGCAGAATCACTTCCTTGAATGGAGCAATGCTGAAACAAAGAAATATTTTCCACCTTAACACTTAACATTTTAGTTTCCTAAATAAGGAGAATATCAGGTTTTTGGTCTCGGGTAAAATTATGTAAAATATGCTACTTGTGGGGATTATTTAGTACCCTTATATTCCAGGACAATAACTTTATGGGAATTTGGGAGAAAGGAGCTTCGGGATGGTTTTTTGGGAACCATCCACAATATGTTGAAGGCTATGGTGCTCTCTTATCAAATTTTTGGGTCTTCTTCCTTTGGCCAAAGAAATTGCCCCGCAGTCCACTTTTGCTCTCAATCTTGTTGAAATCCCAGAAGGGATGATTTTGATTTTGATTTTGGATTTTTTCTTCTTTTTCTTTGAAAGAACCTCTTCTCTATCTGTGTCATCTTGACTATCTAACTCTTTGCTGGATTCCCATTCTTTTTCAGAGAGGAATTTCTACTCCCAGGGGAGGGTGTCCATGAGCCCGTTCCCACAAGGCAAGGAAATACTTCTTTCAAGAAGGCTTGCCTGGCTAGGTTTCGAAAAGGTGTCTTTAACAACATCAAGAGAAGCCACCTCCAACCAAGAATCAACACCTTGGATATTTTTTCTAATCAGAGATACACTCAGGGGAATGCCAACTTCCAGAGAAAGACCCTGAGTAGGAATATCGTCTAGCCCTAGCATCACAGGGTCCCGAAAGATGGGGCTCATCTCCAAGGTAATAGAGTCTTCTGACTTAATTAGGGCTAATTTCCCAGCTTCCCATTCCAAACTATCCTCTTTGTCCTGAGAGTAAGAGATTAGAACCGGAACGAAAACATGGGGGATCTTAAAGGTGGGACCTTCGTTTCTAGCAACATCAAATAAATTTTGTTGAGAAACAACCACCTTGCTAAGGGCCAATTTCCCATTATTACAATCCATTCCTTCTCCATTGTTCTTAGATCCATCCTTAATCTCAGGAGCAAGAGCTTGGGATACCCGAATGGTGGAGCCATCATTTCCATCATCATCTGAGAGAATATCACGAGTATCAGTAACCTTTCCCACTAGTTCCAAAGAAAAGTTTTTTTCCTGCTTCTTTTTCCACACTACTTTTGAGGCCCTTATAGGGTTTTCCATTTCTTTTACTACCTTAAGGGGGGAAATGCTTAGCCCAATGGCCAAATTTTCTATAGTTGAAGCAGGCAAAAGGGATGCTCTCGAACTTAATAGCCTATGACCAAGAGCCAAGTTTCGAGTGGATCTCCATAGAGGAGGGAAGATCCGCTTCCTAAGAAACACCCACACAAATTCTGGAAAACACCAGTCTCCTTCTTGCTGCTGTCATAGGGTTGATCGATAGCAGCTCCCCAAAGGAGCTAGCAATCCCCTTGAAAACATCCTCTTTCTAGTATTCCAGAGGAAGACCATGAATCCTAACCCAAACTAGAGCAGTCTCAAAGATAGAATCTGATAGATCTAAGTTTGAGGACCATTTCTTAAGTGCAAGAGTAGATTTCCCAATAACCCAAGGACCTCCACATCTAACAGCCTTAATGTCATTTATGTTCGAGAACTCAAAAGCAAAGAATCCTTTTGGGAGAGCTGCAACAGAGACACTGCGATTTTTTCTCCATTTTTTTAACGAAATTCCTAACAATCTCAATATTTGGCCTCTGGCCCATGAATTTTCCAACTAGGGAGTTTTCCATTATTGCAATATTATGATCAATGATTTTGTCTAGAATAGAAATTGCAAATTTACCCGCAGAAGGGCAGGAAATGTTGCGTACTGGGGAAAAAAAGACTTACCATTAGGTTTAACCCCAAACAGTGAGGCCCACTTCTTACACTGCCCGCCATACGAGTAACCAGACCCCACTACGCCTTTGAGATTATCTTTAGGGCAGTCGCTGATAGGTATAACAGGGGGAGGGACCAGAATATTCTTCCCACCTGGGTCGTCTGCACACTTTTTCGGGGAGTCCTCCCGTTTTGGTTCATCCACGCTTTTCTTCTTGCTCGAGGCAGACTCGTGACTCGCCTGGGCCATCACAGATCCATCGCCATCACCCTGCTCATAACCTGAAGATTCGAAAAACCCATTTTCCTACCCAGCACTCCGCTCACGCTCGCACTCCATTTTCTTAATTTTAATTAAGAAAATATATTGAGTTAAATTTATCATTTTTAAATAAACAAATATATATGTAGGTTACATTTTAAATTTTAATTATTTTGGAGTAATGTTATTGTTTTGATACATTTCATAGTTTCCTAACACATTTAGGCTAGATCTATTTGCAGGTGCATTTAAAATTAGTTTTAATTTCAAATTATTTAAAGTTAAATTTAATTACAATTTATTTTATTAAATGTTGATTACCATTAAATTGTCGATATATTAGCTAAGGTGGAGTCAACAAATGTAAATAGTAATTTAAAAAAAATTAAAGTTATTGAGTTTAAAAGAAAATAATGTATACATTACCTTTTTAATTAAATTTATTTATTTATTTTCAAGTAACAGAGGTATAGGTTATATTTTGATCTAATTAGTTTGAGATAATCAAGTGTATATGGATTGCATATTATAGGGCTTATTCATTTAAAACATATTATGATAAAAATGCACTTAATTATGGTTAGTCATTTTATAATTATTTACACTATCTTAAGTGGGATTGGATTATCTTTATGCGTAAGTGAATGGAACATTTACAGTTTATCTTGAATATGTTAGATTATTATTTATTTAATTTGGATACTCCTTGGTATTGATTCCTTATGCATGCTAGTGGTTCCTTGATTGAACATATTTTCCCCTTGACCTACTTTGCTTTATATTTAGACATGTTTTATTTTGGATGAGTTGGGAACCCGTCAAATCCTAACTCACTCCTTTTGATAAGTTATGGTGTAAGGTTGTTGGACTTCCAAAGGCATTGGGAAACCTGTTGTGTTAAATTTTTCCATGATTATGTCTTGATATCTCTATGTTGAGCTCATGGGCATACATTTTTCCATGGTCGATTTTCCTTTTATGATTATAAATTTGAGTGAGATGGTTCATGCCTCAGTCGTGCTTCTATCTTGTGACTTTTTATTTTGGTACACCCCTTGTTGTTTGAGAGTCTTATTTCATAATTGTTTGGGAGGGTGGCTCTTCATGGGGGTCAGTGCACAAAGGGGGTATTAGGGTAACCCATGAAGGAGTTTTCTAATCAAGTGATAATATAATTAATGTACTAGTGGGTTTGGGTAGTTAAACATTAACCAAGATTAATTATGTGCCTCACCCATATAGTTAGTTCTCTCTTAGGCTAAGGATGGGATGAGAAGATCTGGTCAATAAGATCACTACCTTGTCTTCATGAAAGGTAGGTGGTCCCGCATGATTCACCCTATGGAGCGGTGCCTTGAGATAGGCAGTCTGGACAACCATAGATGGAAGTGGTACCTTGTGATAGGTTGCCTGGATAATCCATGTACAACCATGTGATGACACTCTCCCATAGTACCCATGTACTTTCCTTTGTATGATAGCCTCTAAACATGTTGATGTACTTGTGGATGTACTTTGTGATGTTGTTTTATGTCAGTGTTGATGTTAGCCTTGTTTGCTTGACCTTGATTGGATGTGGACCCTTCCTTGTCATCTCCTAGCATGGGGGGTGGACCTTTGTGTCCACGTGGTCGAGTAGAACGTGCTATGTACCCATTGGGTTCCCAAGATGTGTTCACAATGCAAACATGGATGCAGAGTTCCAGACCTTGACTTGGATGAAGATTGATCTTCATTTTGTACCTTAAAACTCATTTATTTAATTATCCTTGTACTCAATGTATTCTTCCTGATGATATAAGGGAAAATTTGTGTATTGTACCAATGTATCCTTGATGCATTGTGTAACGCTCCGCCACACAACCCCAAAGGAATTAAGTAAAATGCAACCAAATTTTTTTTTATAAAAGAACAAAGGAGTGAACATTAAATAACATAATGTAACCATTATTCAGATTGCATGACTTAATCCTTTGAGGAACATGAGGTCATTACTTAAGAATTAACCCTTAACAACATGAACATTTATCTTACCATTATATAAACCATACATTCATACATCCATAAATAGAAACATAAGATAGAATAATATCCAAGTTATAACATCATTGTAGATTCTTTTCATAACCAAGTTTATGATAAAAGTACAATGCATCATCATAAGATTATATTACAATAGCACCATGTGCAATAATATACAAAACTTTCCCAACTAGATGGGAGTGATACATCAATATAAGAATAATATAAGCACATAAATCTGGAACCCACGAACCAAAGAATCAACTGATATCGCAACTCAGCACTTGAAAGTTGAACCTGCATAAAAGAGAGAATCCTAACGGGTGCGAGACACGTTCCACCCGACCACCCCATGCTAGGAGTTGCTAAGGAAGGGTTCCCAACCAAGACCGTCTAGACAAAGACTCACTACCAGCTAATGAAAATCACACAACACATGAGACCAATCAAATTCAAACAACTACAAAAATCACCAATATAAGACAAGTGACCAATTCCAGAGGATTTCCAAAAGACAACATAAATGAGAATGTTAGAGGAGAGTGTCATCACATGCCTTAACATGGATTCTACAGACTACCTATTGCAAGGTACCACCTCCATCTACTGACAGATTATCTAGACAACCAAGCCCTAGGAGCTTCCTCCATCTATGGTTATCTAGGCTGCCTATCTCAAGGAACCACCCCATAGGGTTGCTCATGCGGAACCGTTACCTTTTGTGAAGACAAAGCAACAATCATGCCAACCACAGCCTTCTCAATCCCCTTTACTCTGTGGTAGCACTAAAAGGCGGATGAGGCAATAATTATCTTTCTAGTGTGTTACTACCCATCCCCTAGCTAATTATTTAAATTATCACTTCTTAAATTCACTCTAACAAGGGCTATCCTGGCGCCCCTTTGTGTGCTGACCACCCACTTAGAGCCACTCCCTCTAAACACTCAACCAAAAAATAATAACATTGAGGATCGTATTGCATAAAGAACTTAATCAAATGAAAATCAAAAGTGAGGCATGACCATCTCACCAACCACAAGGAAACACAACCACAAACTGGTACAATCCAATGTGTAGCAGATCCATAAACATCACCATTCCAAATTCAAAATGAAATCAAGAGTAACCACAATACCCCACCTCTGGAATCACTTGGATTCCTAAAAAGGATTGATAAACTCTGAGGTTCCCTTGTAGAACATAAACCCCCAAACAAAAGAAAATTCCATAATACATGAAACGATATAACTCAAAGAATCATTAACAATAATACCAAAGGGACATGTCTTAAAACATGGAACAATTCTCATCAAAATGTATTCCAATAACATTGATAACATCCAAATGATCTCTACTTCTCTTCATTACACTTATATTCATAAAACACCACATTCAACGAATCTTCTAAATAGTATAAATAAATGTAAACTTACCTCTTTATCTTACTGACAAATTAACTAATATTTAACCTATTGATTATTACGATCAATATACATATACACACACACACACATATATATATATTAATATTAACATTAATAATACTATTAATATTAAGATTAACCTATATATATGTGTGTATATATATAGTTATATATATATGGACCTATTGAAAAGCAAAAAGTCCAACCCAAACCTATTAATTATAACATAAGGTGAATTCCCAAATTACACATAAAAGAACGAATTTGAAATACTAAGAACCAACCATAATACACATAACATAGCAGTTAAATGCGAAATCAGAACACTTAATAAAGCTGTATTTGTATATATATCTATATTTTTTTTTGAAATGGATGAAGGTCTAAAGGTACCCGTAAATGAGGGATGCAGAATAAACCAGTTATCAAATAAAGGAAAACGCCCCCAGAATCTAAGGATATAATGCATATAAAAGAATTTATAATGGACACAATGTACAGTGACCATAATGGACAGACTGGAAAATGGACGGATGGTGACCATGGTGCATATTAATTGAACACGAAAAACAGACGAACATGGCTATACATAATGTGAAAACAAGGCACCTGAAATGGAGATTTTACTCCATCCTGAGGACTGTTCGACATACGTTTTTATCACTGCACCATAGAAGATGCAGCGAACTATCCTTGGGGTCAGGGTGATGTGACCACCGCTGGGCACACCCTTCACAACACTCAGAAATCTAATACGAGGCAAAAGCATAGGGGCGCAAGAAACAATGGCCATACAGTGATTAAAATGAATATTATGGTTTGCAATATTATAATTAATATGCAAATTTCTGTATAATCACACGATTCAGAAAATTCCAATACGGATTCCTGTATGCACTCATTATGGAGTAAAGAGAATAGAATATATATCAAATATAGTGTGTACTATGTTGGTGTATGGACACAATATTCCAGAAACAACATAGCCAAAGTTCAACAATCGTAAATTTTGTGAATTACAAAACAATACATTATCTTTCACTAAATACAAAAGAAATGAATCAAATACAAAAGCACAATATCCATCTATATATATATAAATACTTATTTAATATAAAATGAATTTCGTACAAGAAAAATAACAATAAAACTCACTATATTGCAATCCAGCCATTCGCACACAGGGTAAAATTAAACCCTCTTTTGTTTGAAATGAAAACTACCCAGCATCACAAATTTTAAAATACTTTCCAGTAAATTAAGATAGAATTATATCTACATATGTATATATATATAACCAGTGAACCTGTATTTATAGAAATAAAAAGAAATGCCACATTAATTCTGGTTATCAGACATTAATCAAATATTTGTTCTGAACAAACAAAATTCAAGATCTGCGCTGAAACCCAAACAATAATGTTTTAATAATTCTTTTATCAACTATGGTTTTTAGCAATTGAATTGTATTGAAGAAATTTAGCCAAGATTTTCCCTAGGTTTTATGAAAATATTGGCAAAGTTTATACAAACAAAAATCTTCAATCCATTAATTCAATACACTCAGAGACTGAAATTCATCAAACGATACAACCAAGAGTATATAAAACAACAGAAGCATAAACACATGGAACAAAATTTTGAAAGGAACCTGGCATCCTACAGCTGTAGAAGAAATCCAACCCAAACGCTTTCCTCCTTTCAACGCTGATCCTTTTCTACAGCTTCTTTTCTAAAACAAATTTTGAGACAATCTTCCTCCAAGAATTCCTTTACATCCTCTTTTTTGTTCCCTTAAAAAGAATACCAAAATCCCATTTCAACAGCCCCCTGTCTCTTCCTCTTCCTCTCCCATGAAAAAGATTTTGAAATAATTAATTTCATTCTCCAAATAATCCCCACAAGAATCTCGAGCCTTTCTTAATTAATTATTTATTATTATTATTATTTATTTATTTACGTATATATTTTTTTAAACAATGGTTTTTTAGATTACCACCACTTAATTCTAAATCTTAATTAAAACAAACTTTTATAGATAATTAACTTTTAATTAAAAATAATTAATCTTCAATACTTACTAAATCATAATTAATAAAATAACTTTAATTCATCTTATACACATCTAAAATAATTAAATTACTATCACCAAACCATAAATAAATTAAATAAATCATTTAACTCAAAAATCAATATATCAAGACAAGACCAGGTCAACACAAGAGTCATAACAAAATGACGGACTTGGGTTGGGAATTCTTCCTTAACAACTCCTTTTAACAACATTGTACCCGTTGGGTTTATTTTGTGCTCGCCTTGTCTTGCCGAAGTAAGTGGAATCGATACATTAATCCTGCAATTCCTGCAAACAAATAAATGTCAAATAACATATAATCTCCACTGAAAACACACTGTGAAAGGTAATAGTGGGCAATAAGGCGCTCGCGAGTGAGTGGTACTACTCCGTCCTTCCACCAAGATACACTGAACATGTCATCATAAACATAATATCATAGAAATACATTATCACATATAAATTTAAAGAACACCATTGCATAACGAATCAAATCATCAATGTCTAATGTATCATCAACTGTCACATATAATGTAAAGAGCAGTAAGCAAATAACTAAGAACCACACATGATCAAATATAAATCCACCACATAGAGTATCACAGAGTATCCACAATATCAAAGAGTACCAAGAGTAACTAATGAATCAACAAACATGGGGGCATTACATCCTCCCCCTAGGACATGGCTTACTCTTGAAAGCCAAAGAACAAATAAGGGTAAGCCTCCCTAATATGAGATGCATCCTCCCAAGTTGTCAAGGTCTCATCATTCGGATCCCACTGCACCCACACCTGCTCAATATCTCTGCCCTTGAGGGCGAGACTCTGACGCTGAACCACGACCACGGGCTCTAGAGCTAGTTGCTTGTCCTCGACCTGCAAAGCATTCCAATCCAGCATATGAGTAACATCAGGAAAATAAGGTCTCATAACAAAAACATGAAAAACATGGTGAATTTGTGACAGGCTAGGTGGCAAAGCTAGGCAGTAGGCAATAGGTCCGATTCTCTCTAACACCTCAAAAGGCCCAACAAAACGGGGTGCCAACTTAGAACACTTTCCATAAAGAATAGGACTCTTTCGTGGACGCACCTGGAGAAACAAACGATCCCCAACTGCAAACTGCCGATCAACACAATGAGCATTTGCATACTTTTTCTGTCTATCATGTGCTGCAATAAGATGCTCTCTGATATGACCCACCTACTGCTCCATATCTCAAAGCATGTCAGGTCCAAGAAGAACCCTGTCCTCTAACCGATCCCAACTCAAAGGGGTATGGCAAGGACGACCATACAATGCCTGAAAAGGTGCCATGCCAATGGAGCTATGATAACCATTGTTATAGGAAAAATCAACCAAATGTAGATACTCCTCCCAACGAGATTAGTCATCCATGACGTACATGCGGAGCATGTCCTCTAGCACCTGATTAACTCTCTTTGTCTGACCATCAGTCTCAGGATGATAGGCAGAGCTAAAATTCAACTAAGTCCCTAACGACCGCTGCAAGGAAGTCCATAGTGCCGATGTAAACACTGGATCTCTGTCAGATATGATCCTCTATGGTATACCATGTAATCAAACTACATCTGCCATGAAAACCTTTGCTACCACAGATGCAGTATAAGATGATCTGATAGGGGAGAAATGAGCTACTTTAGTTAACCTATCCATAGTGACCATGATCGCATCATGCCACCTAGAAGATATGGGCAACCAAATGATAAAATCCATAGAAATGATATTCCATTTCCACTTAGAAACTAGATTAGGCTGTAGTAATCCTGCCAGATGATGATGTTCTGCCTTAACCCTCTGACACTCTAGACATCTAATTACAAAATCAGCGATATCCCACTTCATTCCTGACCAAAAATATAATGAACGCAGATCCGCATACATTTTCTTAACTACTGGATGTGCCGAATAGGGTGCCCTATGGGCTTCAGTAAAAATTAGAGTACGCAGACCCTTTGCAGGAGGTACATACATACACCCTGAATAACACAAAACACCATTAGAATCTAAAGAATACCCAATAAATTTCCCATCGAGATACCGACCTGACTCAATCTCAGACTTCACCTCAGAATACCAACTGTCTAAAGAGAGAGCATTGAGGATTTGACTCCTCAAATCAATCCCAAGAGTCATAGTAGAAAACTCATGCCTACGCCTGCTCAAGGCATCTACTACCACATTCTCCTTATCCTAAATATATTTCACTTCAAAATCATATTTGCATAAGAATTCCATCCATCTCCTCTGCCTAGCATTCAAATTCGGCTGCGTAAATATTTATTGTAGACTGTGATGATCTGTATGCAACTCGAATTGATGCCCCGAGAGAAAATGTCTCCATCTAACAAGAGCATGAACCACTGTGGCCAACTCAAGATCATGTGTAGGATAGTTCAATTCATGATCTTTAAGTTTCTGGGATTCGTATGCAATCACACACCCTTCTTGCATCAAGACGGCTCCTAATCCTTCCAAGGAGGCATCAGTACACACAACAAACTCTCCTGTAGGATCTAGTACTGCCAAGATAGGTGCACTAGTCAGCTTCTCCTTAAGAGTTTGAAAAGCAAGCTGACAATTGTCTAACCACAAAAATTAATTCCCTTTCCTCTAGAGAGAAGTAATAGGATGTGCAATCCTAGAAAAGCCCTAGACAAACCGTCAATAGTAACCTACAAGTCCCATGAAACTATGAACTTCTGAGACATTAGTAGGTATGGGCCAATCCACAATAGCCTAAATCTTTGCAGGGTCCACAGAGATTCCTTCACCTGAGATGATGTGGCCAAGATACTGAACTTCTGTCTTGTAAAAGTCACACTTTGCCAAATTGGCATACAACTAGTTTTCCCTCAAACACTGCAATAATTGCTTAAGATGTTCCTTATGTTCCTCTATAGACCTAGAATAGATCAAAATATCATCGAGGAACACAAGAACAAATCTATCCAAAAAGGTTCTGAACACCCCATTCATCAAACTCATGAAGAGTGAAGGCGCATTCATCAACCCAAACAACATCACTGTGAATTCGTAATGTCCATATCGAGTGTGAAATGCGGTTTTATGAATATCCTGCTTTGGAATCCTCAATTGGTGATATCCAGACTTTAGATCAATCTTGGAAAATATCTTTGCCCCTCTTATCTAATCGAAGAGATCATCTATTATGGGTAGGGGATAATGGTTCTTCACTGTCACTTTATTCAACTATTTATAATCAATGCATAGGCGAAGAGAACCATCCTTCTTCTTCACAAAAATCATGGGTGCTCCCCATGGAGAGACACTCGGATGGATAAACCCTTTTTCTATCAACTCCTCCAACTGAAGATGGAGTTCCTAAAGTTCCTACATGGTCATTTGGTATAGAGCCCGAGAGATAGGCTTAGCTCTAGGTACTGGGTCTATCCAAAAATTTATATCCCGCTTAGGCGAAATTCTAGGTATCTCACTCGAGAACACATCGGCGAAGCCCTTAAGAAGAGGGTAATCATCTAATGATTTCTCTTGACTATCCCCAGTCTCGAGATCATTCACTGCCATAGCAAAGAGCTAACAACCCTGATGGAACAACCTTTTTAACTGCATGGCAGAGATCATCTGCAAAGAAATAGGCCTCTGAGTTACCACGACCTCCACCTTCCTTCCAGAATCATTAGTACAACGCACTGCTTTATGGTGACAATATAACAAAGAACAATGTGAACTCAACCAATCAATTCCCAAGACTACATCATATGAGCCTAGGGGTAAGATCCAAAGGTCCACCTGAGTTGAAAAAGCTCCCAAATCTAACTTACAACCTTGCACAAACTCTTCTACAAGAACTTTTGACCCAAAGGCTAGTTCAACCTGCCAAGTTATGCCTTGCCTAGATGCCACCAAACCACATCGCTCCACAAGGGAAGGAGATATAAATGAATCAGAAGCACCAAAATCAAAATGTATGCAGGCTTTAGTACCCTTCAACACACCTGATGTTTTGATCACAGTACCCTGATGCTCAGCTTGCTGATTATCCACTATTGCAAAAACCTGATGAGCTCTTCCTGCATCGCCTACTGTCGGCTCTGAAACAGCTGGCCTCTGACTAATTTCTGAAGTAGTCTTCTGTGGACACTGTTTGGCAATATTCCCCTTCTACCCACACAAGAAGCAACCTGTACCTCTCCCAAAGCCTCTAACCCTAGATGGTGCATTTGACTGCTGAAAGCTACCTCGAGATGGTGCTGACTGTGCACTTTGTGTAGGCTGCACAGAACAATCAGGTTTATCTCGTTGGCAACTTCAAAACTTCCTGCCCTGAGACCTATCCCTCTGCTGAGACTATGATTTATTTTGCTTGCGTTGAGACTGCTGATGGTGTGAACCACACTTAGATAGTGTCTGAAAGTTCCTAGAAGACCCTGTAATCTGAGACTGTCCACCTCTAGAACCTGTACCTGGTGCCGGAGCACTACCGATCTGAACTCCAACATGCCCTCCAAGAGCCATAGATAATTTTTCCTCTACTAACCGAGCCTTCTCCACTGCCACCTCCATTGTCTTCGGCTCGAAGACTCTCACTCCACTACTGATACGGGCATTCAGACCCTGAACAAAATGTTGAACAAGTAACCCCTCATCATGATTTATCCCAGCATATTGTTTGAGTTCATAGAACCGCCGCTCATACTACTCAATGAACAAAGACATCTGCTTAAGATCATGGAACTCATTGGCTCTGCGCTGCCTCCAATAATCAGAGAGAAACCGAGCCCTGAACCTATCTAGGAACAACTCCCATGTAACCACACTAATATCCAGGTGCAACTTATGTTCTTCCAACCTCCACTAGGTAGAGGTGAAACCCCACAAATGCATTACTGCACACCAAGCCTTGGTATTCCTACCGAATGGGTGCATTGCAAAGCAACGATCCAAATCTATCAACCAGGTTTTTGCTTCCAAGCCTCCTCCTGAGCCATCAAAGGTAGGGGGTGAGCTCTCAATAAATCCCTCATATGCCCTCCTATTACAACATCCTGATCTGCTGGAGCATCCCTGTGGCTTGGAGACCTTTCCCTCTCTCTCTCTCAATCCATGACTCTTCTTGAGGCCTAGGTCCGAAATGATCAAGGAGCTCTTCTAGAAGATGTTGCAACTGACCATCCAAACCAAGCTATCCCGAGTTCTAGTCACCAACAGGTGGATTACTTTGAGGATTTGAATTTTCCTCATGTTCAGAACCATGGAAACTCGGTGGGGATGGACTATGATGATTGACTGCTTAACTACCACCTCGGCCTCTTCCATGGCCATGACCTCTAGCTCGAGGCATGATCCTGCAAACAGTTATGGCATGTAAGATCAAAGTTAACACAAATTTTTCCTAACAGACACCAACTACTGAGAGAACCCAGCGTTAGCAACCCTAGCTCTCATACCAAGTTGTAACGCCCCACCACACAACCCCAAAGGAATTAATTAAAATGCAACCAAAATTTTTTTAATAAAAGAACAAAGGAGTGAACTTTAAATAACATAATGTAACCATTATTCAAATTGCATGACTTAATCCTTTGAGGAACACCAGGTCATTACTTATAAATTAACCCTTAACAACATGAACATTTATCTAACCATTATATCAACCATACATTCATACATCCATAAATAGAAACATAAGATAGAATAATATCCAAGTTATAACATCATTGTAGATTCTTTTGATAACCAAGTTTACAATAAAAGTACAATGCATCATCATAAGATTACATTACAATAGCACCATGTGCAATAATTTACAAAACTTTCCCAACTAGATGGGAGTGATACATCAATATAAGAATAACATAAGTACATAAATCTGGAACCCACGAACCAAAGAATCAACTGATATCGCAACTCAGCACTTGAAAGTTGAAGTTGCATAAAAGAGAGAATTCTAATGGGTGCGAGACACGTTCCACCCAACCACCCCCATGCTAGAAGTTGCTAAGGAAGGGTTCCCAACCAAGACCATCTAGACAAAGACTCACTACCAGCTAATGAAAATCACACAACACATGAGACCAATCAAATTCAAACAACTACAAAAATCACCAATACAAGACAAGTGACCAATTCTAGAGGATTTCCAAAAGACAACATAAATAAGAATGTTAGAGGAGAGTGTCATCGCATGGTTTAACATGGATACTCCAGACTACCTATTACAAGGTACCACCTCCATCTACTGATGAATTATCCAAGAAACCAAGCACTAGGAGCCACCTCCATCTATGGTTATCCAGGCTACCTATCTCAAGGAACCTCCCCATAGGGTTGCTCATGCGGAACCGTTACCTTTCGCGAAGACAAGGAAACGATCATGCCAACCACAGCCTTCTCAATCACCTTTAGTCTGTGGTAGCACTAAAAGGTACATGAGGCAACAATTTTCTTTTTAGTGTGTTACTACCCATCCCCTAGTTAATTATTTAAATTATCACTTATTAAATTCACTCTAACAAGGGCTATCCTGGCGCACCTTTGTGTGCCGACCACCTACTTAGAGCCACTCCCTCTAAACACTCAACCATAAAACAATAACATCAAGGATTGTACCACATAAGGAACTAAATCAAATGACAATCAAAAGTGAGGCATGACCATCTCACCAACCACAAGGAAACACAACCACAAACTGGTACAATCCAATGTGTAGCAGATCCATAAACATCACCATTCCAAATTCAAAATAAAATCAAGAGTAACCACAATACCCCACCTCTAGAATCACTTGGGTTCCTAAACAGGATTGATAAACTCTATGGTTCCCTTGCAGAACATAAACCCCCAAACAAAAGAAAATTCCATAATACATGAAACAATATAACTCAAAGAATCATTAACAATAATACCAAAGGGACACATCTTAAAACATGGAACAATTCTCATCAAAATGTATTCCAATAACATTTATAACATCCAAATGATCTCTACTTCTATTCATTACACTTATCTTCATAAAACACCACATTCAACGAATCTTCTAAATAGTATAAATAAATGTAAACTTACCTCTTTATCTTACTAACAAATTAACTAATATTTAACCTATTGATTATTACAATCAATATACATACACACACACACACACATATATATATATATATTAATATTAACATTAACCTATATATATATGTGTGTGTGTGTGTGTGTGTGTATAGTTATATATATATATATATATATATGGACCTATTGAAAAGCAAAAAGTCCAATCCAAACCTATTAATTATAACAGAAGGTGAATTCCCTAATTACACATAAAAGAATGAATTTGAAATACTAAGAACCAACCATAATACGCATAACATAGCAGTTAAATGCGGGGTGCTGTCATAATAGTGGTTTACAATTCTTGAGAGGAATGAATTTTGCTGAAATCACATATTTTTAGAAAATATAATGATTTAAGCCTTAAAAAGTTCCATTTTAAGGATTCCAATTGAAGAGGGTTTGATCAAATCAACGTAGATCAAACCCCCTTGGATAGAACCTCGCTAGTTTTAAACCATACCTATAAATGCATCTCCTTTACACCTATCAAAATGCTGATAAAAATTAACTTTTGATTTAGATTTTGGGGGATCAAATGAATTTATTTAAAATTTATTTGAAATGATTATGGTATTCCTCAGAACAAGCTATCCAATGAATATAATTTTAATATGTATTTGTTTTGTTATGTATTTGTTTTTTAAGTTTTATTAAACATAGGTTTTTCATCAAAAATGAATTTCTTTGTTCTTCACATGTGGAAAAATAGAAGATTATCAAAAAAAAAATTTGAAAAATATGATTGCACTAGATATTGAAGTCCTTGCTCCAACAAAAAAAATAAAATAAAATTTTGACATATACAAAAAAAAAAATTATGCGTATACAAAGCTTATGTCTAAATTGTAATTAGTTTGACTTTGAAACTTGATTAAGGAAAAAGATTCAATAAAAACTATCTAACCAAGTGGAAGCACTAGATATCAGAGTTACAAATCTAAATTTGAAAAAATTAGAATTTTATCCTTCATGGAAAAAATTTATAATGCTTATACAGGTGCCTTTTTTAAAATGTTGTTTTCTTAAAAAAATATATTTTTGTGGGAGATGGAAAAAGAAGTGCAATTTGATTCCAAAAATTTTGAAAAAAATATTTTTAGTGTAATACCCCTCATGTTACTTCTTGACCTTTGACATTCACTATGGTTTTGTTTGGCACTTTGTGATTTTGGTTGATACTGTTGCTATTATGTGTGGTAGCTTAGACTATTACTATACTCTTATGATGCCATAGATATTGTGATGACATTTTATTATGATCATTTGATGGAGTTATTAGAATGCAATAGACTATAGAATAGTAATTTATGATGTGGTGAAAAATTATAATGCTTTATATAATGATATGTTTTGGTGAGGGGACAGGTAGCATCACTCGTTCACGAACGCCCTGCTACGCTGTGAATCCTCTGCACAATGCTTTGATTTTATGTATGTATATTGTATATCACCTTGTTGGATGCAGGCTTTGCAGGAATAAGACTCGATTCCACCTATTTTGATAGGTCTGGGTGAGCACTGAACCAACCCAACGACAAGAAGTTGAATATTTAAGGTGACATGAAAAGTAACTCCGCACCAAGGTGTCAACAGTCTTGTATCTTCTTGGTTTGTGCATATCGGTCACATTCATTTGTGTAGTTACATTGGTCTTTGTATGATTTTATGATTTTTCTAAAGTGGTGAATGGTCTTATGTGGTAAATTAAGTAATTAAGTAATTAATAAAATAAAAACATAAAATAATAATTAAATATGGCAATGAGTAAATATTGTAGTAATAAAAATATTATATTTATTTTGAGTCTCTCAATGGTTGATTTTAATAAGTAATTATTTAATAAAGAATTGTGGAGATGATGAATATTTATATATTTGTTTGTTTAAATAAAAGTTCATGTTTGTGAATTTAAAATTATTTAGTTTTAATCAAATACATGAAAAATGAAAAATGAAAAATGGAAAAGGCAACAAAAGGAATTAAGGTTAAATATTATTTGGATTATTCTTGAAATGTGACCTCTGGTATTCACGGGAAGAGGAATTGAAAGGATTCCCGGGCATGGAATTTAAGAAGGGTTTTTCTTTGTTTGAGGGGATTTGGTTCGAATGCTGGAGGAATTTTATTTCCAATTATTTTCTGTCCTTAGTTCTTTTTCTATTTCTAGAGAATTGGTGAAGAGGAAGGAAGATTTGGATCTATTGCTGGAAGATTGGCAAGAAGGAATTAGTGCAACAAGAGGATCAAAGCTTCTTCAATTTTCTACAAGTGAAGGACGCCAGGTTCTTTTCTTTTAATTAATTATCTTCTGTTAAAATAGGAATTGCCATGTGAATGAAATTTGTATTTAGGGTTGAAAATTAAATAATGGTGGGAAGAAAATCTATTGGGGTTATTATTTAAGCACTAGAAATAAACCAGGGATTGTGATTATGAATTGTCCAAATTGAACTTCTGTGGGTTCTGGGCTGTTCATTTAAAAGGGGGTTTTATTTTAATCTGGAAATGAACAGTAGCTTTATTGTCTCATTTGTTTTTTTTTTAAATAATATATTTATAAAACAAAATACATACTTGGTTAAGAACAAATTCCCTTAAATGAAATTCTCGACTATAATATTCGTGTTATAAAATATTTTCTTTGTACTGAGTACAATGTTTATTTTATTTCTGATTTTGAAATGCCCAGATTTTAATAAATATGTATATATATATGCAAATATATATATATATATAAATATATATATATATATATATATATATATATATATATATATATATATATATATCTATATACATATATATATATATATATATCTATTCATACATATGTACATAGTGAATAAAAGAAATTAAATTTATTGAATTTTTTTATTCCCCGTCGCACTGTGCACCGTAGTAAATTTTGGGGAAATTATTTATATTTTATATGTTGTTTGTTTGACTGTGTGTGGGGGTCGGCCTTGGCCGTACCCACCACCCCGCCACCGGTCCATGTGACAGTCTGCGGACTATCCACGGCAGTCCGTAGGACTGCCGTGAGTAGTCCGTAGACTGCCCACGGCCGGCAGCGTAGTTTCCCGTGCTGTGTGTGTTGGGAATTAAAAATTTCCTATTTAAATTTAAATGTAAATAAATCTCGGTTAATATGCAAATTTTATATTTTTCATTCTTTGCAGATTTTTATAATTATATATTTATATATATAAATATATATATATATCAATATATATATATATATCAATATATATATATATATATATGTATATATATATATATATATTATATATATATATATATATATATATATATTTATTAATTTACTTATTCTGGTTCCTCTGATTTATCGATTACTGTATTATTTAACTAATTTAACTGTTATAAAAAAAAAATGTTATGTTTCCTTTCTGATTTATTTATATATTCTATTAATTTAATTGTTATTAAAATATATATATATATGTAGATTTTGTTTCTTTTCTGATTAAAATAAAGCAGAATCTATTATAATAAAATTAATAGTAAAATAGAAAGAAACATGTTCTTATAGATTTGTTAAATTACAACTTTGGGAAGATATTGTTAGTAGAAAAATCAAATACAAATATATGACAGCTTATTTATTTATTTATGATTTTAGTATGAATATAGTTTAGGAATATAATTTATTATTGAATTTGTTTTGGAATTAAATAAGTTATTCCTTTTAGTTTTATTCTGGAAATTAAATCTTGTTGCAATGTTGGGTTTGGGACTTTGTTAATTCATGGATGTGGGAACCCTTTTTGTGTTAACACTTTAGTCTTCCAGAGGATGTTGGTTTTGTTGAATTTATACCTTTTCATCTTGAGTTATGTTGAGTTATGTTTTATTAATGGGGTGTACCGAATTATGAGATTATGTTATGGTATTTTATTTGCGAGATGGTTTATGCCTCGTGTATTGCTTTTGTTGTCATAGTTTGATGATCATGATTGGCATGGTACAACCCCTGTTTCCTTTTTGTTTTGGTGGGTCTCTAGGGAGAGTGGCTCCTCATGGGGGCCGACGCCCCGTTTAAGGGGAAGGGCTCAGGATAACCCACGAGTGAGTTAGGAATCAAGTGAAAACCTAATAATTAACCTAGGAGGGTTGGGTAGTAACATCATTACAAGATTTAAAATATGGATGCCTCGTCTTCATTAGTGCTTCCGCAGGCTAATGGAAGTCTGAGAAGGCCATGGTTAGCAAAGTTGTAACCTCATCCTCTCGAGAGGTTTATGGCTCCGCATTAGTCACCCTATGGACCGGTGCCTCCAGTTGGGAGGAAGAGCACAGGACAACCCATGTAGGACTATGCGATGACATTCTCTCCTAGTTGCCCATGTGTTTGCGTTATTGTGTTCCTCTAGAAGTGGGTTATGGGGGTTGATTTAGATTGTTGTTTGAATTGATTAAATTGATTTATGATTATTGTTTTGATACATCTTTAGCATGCTTTGTATGATCTCATTTATATTTTATTTACAATCTGACATCTTTATGACATTGTGATATGATGTTATTGGTTGCTCATTTTAATTGGTGTATTGTGTGATGGATCTATGTTGGTACTTTTTGTATGGTTGTACTTTTGTTGTCATTCTTGGTCGAAGTTACTTCTCTGTCACCTCTTAGCATGGGGGTGGTCGGGTGGAACGTGCTCCGCACACCGTTGGGTTCCCCATCAGCATTTGTGGCTTCAGTCTCATCCAGTTGAAGATTTATTCCAGTTGATCTTCTTGTATTTTTATAAGCTTGTAGATTGTATTCATCCCACATGTTTGGGATTCATGATGTAACTATATTGATGATGTAAAATTTAAAAGATGTTGTAACCTACTTTATAACTTTATTTGGCTATGTAATTTCTTATGGGTTTATCTTATGTTGGACTCTATGTATGTATCTATCTTATGTTGTCATTTATAGTTCTTTTGATATCTTATGAGATGATGTTTAGTAATGACTATTTTCAAAGTGACCTCGTGGGCCCCAAAGGACATAGTTGTTTATGTGTTTGTGTTTAAATGGAATGAAGTATATGTGTATGTATATGATCGTTTAATATTGGTATGATGATTATTTATCTTTCTTTAAAAAAAAAAATTGCATTCTTTTGTTGTTTGTTCTTTGGGGCTTGCTCGGCGGGTGTTACAACTTGGTATCAGAGCCAAGGTTGCACACACTAGGGTCTCTGGGTTGTTACGTCCACTAGGTAAACTTTGCGTGTTAGCTCTTCAGCTCATATGTAACTTTGTATTGTTGTGCAGAAGCATGCCTAGAGGCAAAGGTAGAGCTAGAGGTAGAGGCCGAGCAAGAGGCTGAGGTGGTGGCTGTGGGGCCAACCAACCGAATCCTTCACCACCAAGTTCTCACGGTCCTGAGTTTGAGGAGCAATAGAATTCTCAGAACAATCCGTCAAGTGGTGGACAGAATCCGGAACAGTCGGGGTTGGATGGGTAGTTGCAGCATCTTTTGGGTGAGCTTCTTGATAGATTGGGCCCTAGACTTAATGGGGATCAGCCGGTTGAGAGAGAAAGAGATAGGTCTCCAAGGCACAGGGGAGATTTAGTTGCTCAGGATGCTTTATTAGATGGTCGTATGAGGGATTTAATGAGAACTCATCCACCTACCTTTGATGGCTCTGGAGGAGGGTTGGAAGCCGAGACCTGGTTCATTGATTTGGGCCGATGCTTCACAATGCACCCCTATGGTAGTAATACCAAGGCTCGATGTGCTGTTATGCATTTGCGGGGTTTCGCGTCCACTTGGTGGCAGCTTGAGGAACAAAAGTTGCATATGGATATCAGTATGGTCACTTGGGAATTTTTCTAGGAAAGGTTTAGGGCTCGCTTCCTCTCAGATCATTGGAGGTAGCACAGGGCAAATGAATTTCATAATCTTAAGCAAATGGCAATGTCAGTGGAGCAGTACGAACGTCGCTTCTATGAGCTAAAACAGTATGCAGGGATTAGCCATGATGAAGGGATGTTGGTTCAGCACTTTGTTCGAGGTTTGAATGCACGCATCGGTGGTGGTGTAAGGGTTTTTGAACCTAAGACCATGGAAGTTGCTATCGAGAAGGCTCGTTTGGTAGAGGAAAACTTGGCCATGGCTTTGGGTGGTCATGTAGGAGTACAGATTGGTAGTGTGCCCACTCCTAGAGCTGGTCCTCAAGGGGGTCAGACACAGTTAGTAGGACCTACTAAGAGTCGTTTTGGGCCTTCAAGAGGGGGTCAACAACAGCAATCTCAACATAAGCACAAGAATGCTACTTCTCAACAAGGTGGTCACTTTCAGTTTCGCAAGGATCAGAACCGGAACCGTACATGTTCAGGATAGCCTACACTAAGTTTTCAGTCTACACCTAGTCGTTGGAGTTTCCAACAATCGAATGCTCCATCCAGGGGAAGAGGTTTTGGTCGAGGTTCTGGATGTTTCTCGTGTGGGCAGCAAGGCCATATTGCTAGGATGTGCCCTCAAAAGAGTGCTTCAGAGTTTAGTTAGAAACTAGCTTTGTCTGAGCCGATAGTAGGAGATGCAGGAAGATCTCACCGAGTCTTCGCAACGGTGGATAATCGACAGGCAGATCATCAGAGCACCATCATTGAAACTACAGGTTCATTACATAAGTTTAGCATTTCAATACTCTTTGATTCTGGTGCATCTGATTCTTTTATCTCTCCTTTAGTTGTTGAGCAATATAAACTAGGGGCAATAAAGCAAAGCAAAAAGTGGCAGGTTGAGTTAGCTTTGGGATCTAAGGTGGTGGTCGAGAAGCTTGTGCAAGGTTGTAGGTTAGAGTTAGGGGCAATGTCGACTAAGGTGGACCTCAGAATTCTTCCACTTGGGTCTTATGATGTAGTCTTGGGCATGGATTGGCTAAGCTCACATCGTGCTTTGATTGATTGTTGTCGTAAAGCAGGGTGGTGTGTGGATGATTTTGGTAAAGAGGTGGAAATTGTGGGTTTTTAGAGGCCTGTCTCTTCGAGAATGATTTCAGCTATGCAGTTAAAAAGGTGCTTTCGTCAGGGTTGTCAGCTCTTTGCTGTATCGGTTAATGACCTTAAGTCAGAGGATAGTCATGAGGTGTCATTGAATGATTACCCTCTTATTGCAGAATTTTCTGATGTTTTCCCTAGTGAGATACCAGGTATGCCTCCTAAGTGAGAGGTGGATTTTAGGATTGATTTGGTGCCTGGGGCTGAGCCTATCTCTTGGGCTCCTTACAGGATGACCACGCAGGAGCTCCAAGAGCTTCGTCTGTACTTAGAAGAATTGTTAGCTAAGGGGTTTATCTGCCCTAGTGTCTCTCCATGGGGAGCACCAGTGATCTTCATCAAAAAGAAGGATGGGTCTCTCCGCCTTTGTATCGATTACTAGCAATTGAACAAGGTAACATTAAAGAATCGTTATCCCCTTCCTAGGATTGATGACCTCTTTGATCAGATAAAAGGGGCAAAGGTATTTTCCAAGATTGACCTTAAATCAGGGTATCATCAGTTGTGGATAGCAGAGGCCGATATTCATAAAACTGCATTTCGTACTTAGTATGGTCATTACGAGTTCACAGAGATGCCATTCGGGTTGACAAATGCACCTTCAGTCTTTATAAGTCTAATGAATGGGGTGTTTCAAACTTACTTGGATAGGTTCGTCCTCGTGTTTCTTGATGATATTTTGATTTATTCTAAGTCTATGGAGGAGCATGAGGTGCACCTAAAGCTGGTTTTGCAGTGTTTAAGGGACAATCAGTTGTATGCCAATCTGGAAAAGTGTGACTTTTATAAGACTGAAGTTCAGTATTTAGGCCATGTGATCTCTGAAGAGGGAATTTTTGTTGATCATGCTAAAATCCAGGCTATCATGGATTGGCCTGTGCCCACTAATGTCTCAGAAATTCACAGTTTCATGGGACTAGCTGGGTATTATCGGCGGTACGTTCAGGGCTTTTCGAGGATTGCACATCCTATCACATCACTTCAGAGGAAAGGAAATAAATTTCTTTGGTCAGAGCAGTGTCAGTTAGCTTTCCAAACCCTTAAAGGAAAATTGACTACTGCTCCAATTTTGGCAGTGATGGATCCTTCAGGTGATTTCATGGTTTGTACTGATGCCTCGTTGGAGAGTCTTGGAGCTGTGTTGATGCAATATGGGAGAGTGATTGCCTATGAATCTCAGAAGTTAAAATATCATGAACTCAATTATCCCACACATGACCTTGAATTGGCTGCAGTGGTTCATGCTCTTGTGAGATGGAGGCACTTTTTGTTAGGGCATCGGTTTGAGTTGCATACAGATCATCGAAGTTTGCAATATATCTTCACTCAGCCGAATTTGAATGCAAGGCAGAGGAGGTGGATGGAACTTTTGTGTGAGTATGAATTTGAGGTTAAGTATACCAGGGTAAGAAAAATGTGGTGGCTGACGCTCTAAGTCAGCGTAGGCATGAGGTTTTTGCAATGTCTCTTGAGGTGGATTTGAAGAGTCAGATTCTTGCAGCCCTTCCTTCAGATAGTTGGTATTCAGAGGTGAAAGTTGAGGTAGAATCAGGTAGAGCTTTGGAGGGGAAATTTGCTGGTTATTTGTTAGATTCGGATGGTGCTTTGCGTTTCTCTGGATAGTTGTATGTACCTTCTTCAGAGGGTCTTCGTACATTGATTTTGACAGAAGGTCATCGGGCGCCTTACGCAGCACATCCTGGAGTTAAGAAAATATATGCGGATCTTCAGTCACTCTATTTTTGGTCTGGAATAAATCGGGATATCGCCGACTTTGTGGCTCGATGTCTCGAATGTCAAAGAGTGAAGGCTGAACATCATCACCCAGCAGGATTGCTATAGCCTCACCTTGTTCCGGAGTGGAAATGGTATGTTATTTCCATGGATTTCATTGTTGGGTTGCCTATGTCATCTAGACGACATGATGCTATTATGGTCATAGTTGATAGATTGACTAAGGTAGCTCATTTTTCTCCTGTTTGATCATCGTATACGGCATCTTATGTTGCTAAGGTGTTCATGAATGATATAGTTAGATTATATGGGATACCACAGAGGATCATTTCTGACAGAGATCCGGTATTCACGTCTGCATTGTGGACATCTTTGCAGCAGTCTTTGGGAACGAAATTGAATTTCAGTTTTGCTTATCATCCTGAGACTGATGGCCAAACTGAGAGAGTTAACCAGGTGCTCGAGGATATGCTTCGTATGTATGTCATGGATCAACAATCGCGTTGGGAGGACTATCTGTACTTGGTTGAGTTTGCATATAACAATGGGTACCATAGCTCTATTGGTATGGCTCCTTTTTAGGCTTTGTATGGTCATCCTTGTCGTACTCCTCTGAGTTGGGATCGATTGGAGGAAAAGGTGCTTCTTGGGCCCGAGATGCTTAGAGATATGGAGCAGTAGGTGTCTCGCATTCGGGAGCATCTTATAGCAGCCCAGGGTAGATAGAAGAAGTATGCTGACGCTCATAGAGTTAATTGGCAGTTTGCAGTTGGGAATCGGGTTTTCCTTCGAGTGCATCCGCGGAAGAGCCCAATTTGTTACGGAAAGCGTTTGAATCTTGTGCCTCATTTTGTTGGACCCTTTGAGGTGTTGGAGCGGATTGGACCTGTTGCTTACTGTTTAGCTTTGCCACCCAGTTTGTCGCGGATCCATGATGTATTTCATGTTTATGTTCTTAGACCATATTTTCTTGATGTTACTCATGTTTTGGATTGGAATGCTCTTCAGGTCGAGGACAGGTAGCTGGCACTGAAGCCCATGGCCATGCTTCAACGTTGGCGACTTCCCCTCAGAGGCAGAGAGATTGATCAGGTGCGGGTTCAATGGGACCTGAATGATGAGGCTTCAGCTACTTGGGAGGATGCCTCTCGTATTAGGGATTCTTATCCATATCTTTTCACTAGCTTCTAGGAGTAAGCCGAATTTTAGGGGGGGAGGATGTAATACCCCTCATGTTACTGCTTGACCTTTGACATTCACTATGGTTTTGTTTGGCACTTTGTGATTTTGGTTGATACTATTGCTATTATGTGTGGTAGCTTAGACTATTACTATACTCTTATGATGCCATGGATATTGTGATGACATTTTATTATGATAATTTGATGGAGTTATTAGAATGCAGTAGACTATATAATAGTAATTTATGATGTGGTGCAAAATTATAATGCTTTATATGATGATATGTTTTGGTGAGGGGACAGGTAGCATCACTCGTTCTCGAGCGCCCTGCTACACTATGAATCCTCCTCACAATGCTTTTATTTTATGTATGTATATTGTATATCACCTTGTTGGATGCAGGCTTTGCAGGAATAAGACTCGATTCCACCTATTTTGATAGGTCTGGGCGAGCACTGAACCAACCCAACCACAGGAAGTTGAATATTTAAGGTGACACGAAAAGTAACTCCGCACCAAGGTGTCAACAGTCTTGTATCTTCTTGGTTTGTGCGTATCGATCACATTCATTTGTGTAGTTACATTGGTCTTTGTATGATTTTATGATTTGTCTAAAGTGGTGAATGGTCTTATGTGGTAAATTAAATAATTAAGTAATTAATAAAATAAAAACATAAAATAATAATTAAATATGGCAATGAGTAGATATTGTAGTAATAAAAATATTACTTTTATTTTGAGTCTCTCAATGGTTGATTTTAATAAGTAATTATTTAATAAAGAATTATGGAGATGATGAATATTTATATATTTGTTTGTTTAAATAAAAGTTCATGTTTGTGAATTTAAAATTATTTAGTTTTAATCAAATACATGAAAAATGAAAAATGAAATATGGAAAAGGCAAAAAAAGGAATTAAGGTTAAATATTATTTGGATTATTCTTGAAATGTGACCTCTGGTATTCACAGGAAGAGGAATTGAAAGGATTCATGGGCATGGAATTTAAGAAAGGTTTATCTTTGTTTGAGGGGATTTGGTTTGAATGCTGGAGGAATTTTATTTCCAATTATTTTTTGTCCTTAGTTATTTTTCTGTTTCTGGAGAATTGGTGAAGAGGAAGGAAGATTTGGATCTATTGGTGGAAGATTGGCAGGAAGGAATTAGTGCAACAGGAGGATCAAAGCTTCTTCAATTTTCTGCAAGCGAAGGACACCAGGTTCTTTTCTTTTAATTAATTATCTTCTGTTAAAATAGGAATTGCCCTATGAATGAAATTTGTATCTAGGGTTGAAAATTAAATAATGGCGGGAAGAAAATATATTGGGGTTATTATTTAAGCACTGGAAATAAACCAGGGATTGTGATTATGAATTGTCCAAATTGAACTTATGTGGGTTCTGGGCTGTTCATTTAAAAGGGGGTTTTATTTCAATCTAGAAATGAACAGTAGCTTTATTGTCTCATTTGTTTTTTTTTTTTAAATAATATATTTATAAAACAAAATACATACTTGGTTAAGAACAAATTCCCTTCAATGAAATTCTAGACTGTAATATTCGTGTTATAAAATATTTTCTTTGTACTGAGTACAGTGTTTATTTTATTTCTGATTTCGAAATGCCCAGATTTTAATAAATATGTTTATATATATGCATATATATATATATATAGATATATATATATATATATTCATACATATGTACATAGTGAATAAAAGAAATTAAATTTATTGAATTTTTTTATTCCCCGTCGCACTGTGCACCGTAGTAAATTTTAGCAAAATTATTTATAAATTATATGTTGTTTGTTTGGCTGTGTGTGGGGGTCGGCCTTGACCGTACCCACCACCCCGCCACCGGTCTATGTGACAGTCTGCGGACTGTCCATGGCAGTCCGTAGGACTGCCGTGAGCAGTCTGTAGACTGCCCATGGCCGGCGGCGTAGTTTCTCGTGCTGTGTGTGTTGGGAATTAAAAATCTCCCATTTAAATTTAAATGTAAATAAATCTCGGTTAATATGTGAATTTTATATTTTTAATTCTATGCGGATTTTTATAAATATATATTTATATATAAATATATATATATATCAATATATATATATGTATATATATATTTATATTTATATATATATATATTTATTAATTTACTTATTTTGGTTCCTCCGATTTATCCATTACTGTATTATTTAACTAATTTAACTATTATTAATATATATATATATATATATATATATGTAGATTTTCTTTCTTTTCTGATTAAAATAAAGCAGAATCTATTATAATAAAATTAATAGTAAAATAGAAAGAAATCTGTTCTTATAGATTTGTTAAATTACAACTTTGGGAAGATATTGTTAGTAGAAAAATCAAATACAAATATATGACAGCTTGTTTATTTATTTCTGATTTTAGTATGAATATAGTTTAGGAATAGAATTTATTATTGAATTTGTTTTGGAATTAAATAAGTTATTCCTTTTAGTTTTATTCTAGAAATTAAATCTTGTTGCAATGTTGGGTTTGGGACTTTGTTAATTCATGGATGTGGGAACCCTTTTTGTGTTAACACTTTAGTCTTCCAGAGGATGTTGGTTTTGTTGAATTTATACCTTTTCATCTTGAGTTCTGTTGAGTTATGTTTTATTAATGGGGTGTACCGAATTATGAGATTATGTTATGGTATTTTATTTGCGAGATGTTTTATGCCTCATGTATTGCTTTTGTTGTCATAGTTTGATGATCATAATTGGCATGGTACAACCCCTGTTTCCTTTTTGTTTTGGTGGGTCTCTAGGGAGAGTGGCTCCTCGTGGGGGTCAACGCCCCGTTTAAGGGGAAGGGCTCAGGATAACCCATCAGTGAGTTAGTAATCAAGTGAAAACCTAATAATTGACCTAGGAGGGTTGGGTAGTAACATCGTTACAAGATTTAAAATATGGATGCCTCGTCTTCATTAGTGCTTCCGCAGGCTAATGGAAGGCTGAGAAGGTCATGGTCGGCAAAGTCGTAACCTCATCCTCTCGAGAGGTTTATGGCTCCGCATTAGTCACCCTATGGACCGGCGCCTCCAGTTGGGAGGAAGAGCACAGGATAGCCATAGATGGGACCGACGCCTCCAGTTGTGAGGAAGAGCACATGACAACCCATGTAGGACTATGTGATGACACTCTCCCCTAGTTGCCCATGTGTTTGCGTTATTGTGTTCCTCTGGAAGTGGGTTATGGGAGTTGATTTAAATTGTTGTTTGAATTGATTAAATTGATTTATGATTATTGTTTTGATACATCTTTAGCATGCATTGTATGATATCATTTATATTTTATTTACGATCTTGCATCTTTATGACATTGTGATATGATGTTATTGGTTGCTCATTTTAATTGGTGTATTGTGTGATGGATCTATGTTGGTACTTTTTGTATGGTTGTACTTTTGTTGTCATTCTTGGTTGGAGTTACTTCTCTGTCACCTCTTAGCACGGGGGTGGTCAGGTGGAATGTGCTCCGCACACTGTTGGGTTCCCCATCAACATTTGTGGCTTCAGTCTCATCCAGTTGAAGATTTATACCAGTTGATCTTCTTGTCTTTTGATAAGCTTGTAGATTGTATTCATCCCACATGTTTGGGATTCATGATGTAACTATATTAATGATGTAAAATTTAAAAGATGTTGTAACCTACTTTATAACTTTATTTGGCTATGTAATTTCTTATGGGTTTATCTTATGTTGGTCTCTATGTATGTGTCTATCTTATGTTGTCATTTATAGTTCTTTTGATATCTTATGAGATGATGTTTAGTAATGAATTTTTTCAAAGTGACTTCATGGGCCTCAAAGGACATAGTTGTTTACGCTGGGGTCTCTGGGTACTTATGTCCACTAGGTAACCTTTGCGTGTTAGATCTTGAGCTCATGTGTAACTTTGTCTTGTTGTGTAGAAGCATGCCTAGAGGCAGAGGTAGAGGTAGAGGTAGAGGCCGAGGAAGAGGCCGAGGTGGTGGCCGTGGGGCCAACCAACTGAATCCTTCACCGCCAAGTTCTCACGGTCCTGAGTCTGAGGAGCAACAGAATTCTCAGAACAATTCGTCAGGTGGTGGACCGAATCCAAAATAGCTGGGGTTGGATGGGAAGTTCCAACATCTTTTGGGTGAGCTTCTTGATAGATTGGGCCCTAGACTTAATGGGGATCAGCTGGTTGAGAGAGAAAGAGATAGGTGTCCAAGGCACAGGGGAGCTTCAGTTGATTGAGATGCTTTATTAGCTAGTCATATGAGGGATTTAATGAGAACCCATCCACCTACCTTCGATGGCTCTAGAGGAGGGTTGGAAGCTGAGATCTGGTTAATTGATTTGGGCCGATGCTTCGCAATGCACC
Organism: Sequoia sempervirens; assembly: GCA_007258455.2. Classification (NCBI taxonomy): domain Eukaryota; kingdom Viridiplantae; phylum Streptophyta; class Pinopsida; order Cupressales; family Cupressaceae; genus Sequoia; species Sequoia sempervirens. The sequence goes on from VDFB02000002.1 coordinate 3,255,785, forward strand.
CCTATGGTAGTAATACCAAGCCTCGATGTGCTGTTATGCATTTGCAGGGTTTCGTGTCCACTTGGTGGCAGCTTGAGGAACAAAAGTTGCATATGGATATCAGTATGGTCACTTGGGAATTTTTCTTGGAAAGGTTCAGGGCTCACTTCCTCTCAGATCATTGGAGGCAGCGCAGGGCAGATGAATTTCATGATCTTAAGAAAATGGCAATGTCAGTGGAGCAGTATGAACGTCGCTTCTATGAGCTAAAATAGTATGCAGGGATTAGCCATGATGAAGGGATGTTGGTTCAGCACTTTGTTCGAGGTTTGAATGCACACATCAGTGGTGGTGTAAGGGTCTTCGACCCTAAGACCATGGAAGTTACTGTCGAGAAGGCTCATTTGGTAGAGGAAAACTAGGCCATGGCTTTCAGTGGTCATGTAGGAGTATAGATTGGTAGTGTGCCCACTCCTAGAGCTGGTCCTCAAGGGGGTCAGACACAGTCAGCAGGACCTGCTAAGAGTCATTTTGGGCCTTCAAGAGGGGGTCAATAGCAGCAATCTCAATAGAAGCACAAGAATGCTACTTCTCAGCAAGGTGGTCACTTTCAGTTTTGCAAGGATTAGAACCGGAACCGTACATGTTCGGGACAGCCTACACTAAGTTTTCAGTCTACACCTAGTCATGGGAGTTTCCAACAATCGAATGCTCCATCTGGGGGAAGAGGTTTTGGTCGAGGTTCTGGATGTTTCTCATGTGGGCAGCAAGGCCATATTGCTAGGATGTGCCCTCAAAAGAGTGCTTCAGAGTTTAGTCAAAAACTAGCTTTGTCCGAGCTGACAATAGGAGATGCAGGAAGATCTCACCGAGTCTTCGCAACGGTGGATAATCGATAGGCGGATGATCAGAGCACCGTCATTGAAACTACAGGTTCATTACATAAGTTTAGCATTTTAGTACTCTTTGATTCTGGTGCATCTGATTCTTTTATCTCTCCTTTAGTTGTTGAGCGATGTAAACTAGGGGCAATAAAGGAAAGCGAAAAGTGGCAGGTTGAGTTAGCTTTGGGATCTAAGGTGGTGGTCGAGAAGCTTGTGCAAGGTTGTAGGTTAGAGTTAGGGGAAATGTCGACTAAGGTGGACCTCAGAATTCTTCCACTTGGGTCTTATGATGTAGTCTTGGACATGGATTGGCTAAGCTCACATCGTGCTTTGACTGATTGCCGCCGTAAAGCAGTGCGGTGTGTGGATGATTTTGGTAAAGAGGTGGAAATTGTGGGTGTTCAGAGGCCTGTCTCTTTGAGAATGATTTTAGCTATGCAGTTAAAAAGGTGTTTTCATCAGGGTTGTCATATCGGTTAATGACCTTGAGTTGGAGGATAGTCGTGAGGTGTCATTGAATGATTACCCTCTTCTTGCAGAATTTTCTGATGTTTTCCCTAGTGAGATACCAGGTATGCCTCCTAAGCGAGAGGTGGATTTTAGGATTGATTTGGTGCCTGGGGCTGAGCCTATCTCTCGGGCTCCTTACAGGATGACCACACAGGAGCTCCAAGAGCTTCGTCTGTAGTTAGAAGAATTGTTATCTAAGGGGTTTATCTGCCCTAGTGTCTCTCTGTGGGGAGCAGCAGTGATCTTCGTCAAAAAGAAGGATGGGTCTCTCCGCCTTTGTATCGATTACCGGCAATTGAACAAGGTAACAGTAAAGAATCATTATCCCCTTCCAAGGATTGATGACCTCTTTGATCAGATAAAAGGGGCAAAGGTATTTTCCAAGATCGACCTTAAATCATGGTATCATCAGTTGCAGATAGCAGAGGCCTATATTCATAAAACTGCATTTCGTACTCGGTATGGTCATTACGAGTTCACAGTGATGCCATTTGGGTTGACGAATGCACCTTTAGTCTTTATGAGTTTAATGAATGGGGTGTTTCAAACTTACTTGGATAGGTTCATCCTTGTGTTTCTTGATGATATTTTTATTTATTCTAAGTCTATGGAGGAGCATGAGGTGCACCTAAAGCTGGTTTTGCAGTGTTTAAGGGACAATCAGTTGTATGCCAATCTGGAAAAGTGTGACTTTTATAAGACTGAAGTTCAGTATTTAGGCCATGTGATCTCTGAAGAGGGAATTTCTATTGATCTTGCTAAAATCTAGGCTATCATGGATTGGCCCGTGCCCACTAATGTCTCAGAAATTCGCAGTTTCATGGGACTAGTTGGGTATTATTAGTGGTACGTTCAGGGTTTTTCGAGGATTGCGCATCCTATCACATCACTTCAAAGGAAAGGAAAGAAATTTCTTTGGTTAGAGCAGTGTCAGTTAGCTTTCCAAACCCTTAAAGAAAAATTGACTAGTGCTCCAATTTTGGCAGTGCCGGATCCTTCAGGTGATTTTGTGGTTTGTACTGATGCCTCGTTGGAGGGTCTTGGAGCTGTGTTGATGTAGGATGGGAGAGTGATTGGCTATGAATCTCAGAAGTTAAAAGATCATGAACTCAATTATCCCACACATGACCTTGAATTTGCCACAGTGGTTCATGCTCTTGTGAGATGGAGGCACTTTTTGTTAAGGCACCGGTTTGAGTTGCATACAGATCATCAAAGTTTGCAATATATCTTCACTCAGCCGAATTTGAATGCAAGGCAGAGGAGGTGCATGGAATTTTTGTGTGAGTATGAATTTGAGGTTAAGTATATCCAGGGTAAGGAAAATGCGGTGGCTTACGCTCTAAGTTGGCATAGGCATGAGGTTTCTGCAATGTCTCTTGAGGTGGATTTGAAGAGTCAGATTCTTGCAGCCCTTCCTTCAGATAGTTGGTATTTAGAGGTGAAAGTTGAGGTAGAATCAGGTAGAGCTTTGGAGGGGAAATTTGTTGGTTATTCGTTAGATTTGGATGGTGCTTTGCATTTCTCTGGACGGTTGTATGTACCTTCTTCGGAGGGTCTTCATACATTGATTTTGACAGAAGGTCATCGGGCACCTTACGTAGCACATCCTGCAGTTAAGAAAATATATGCGGATCTTCGGTCACTCTATTTTTGGTCTGGAATGAAGCGGGATATCGCCAACTTTGTGGCTCGATGTCTTGAATGTCAGAGAGTGAAGGCTGAACATCATCACCCAGCAGGATTGCTACAGCCTCACCTTGTTTCGAAGTGGAAATGGGATGTTATTTCCATGGATTTCATTGTTGGGTTGCCTATGTCATCTAGATGACATGATGCTATTATGGTCACAGTTGACAGATTGACTAAGGTAGCTCATTTTTCTCCTATTCGATTGTTGTATACGGCATCTTATGTTGCTAAGGTGTTCATGAATGATATAGTTAGATTGCATGGGATACCGCAGAGGATCATTTCTGACAGAGATCCGATATTCACGTCTGCATTGTGGAAATCTTTGCAGCAGTCTTTGGGAACGAAATTGAATTTCAGTTCTGCTTATCATCTTGAGACTGATGGCCAAAATGAGAGAGTTAACCAGGTGTTTGAGGATATGCTTCGTATGTATGTTGTGGATCAATAATCATGTTGGGAGGACTATCTGTACTTGGTTGAGTTTGCATATAACAATGGGTACCATAGCTCTATTGGTATGGCTCCTTTTCAGGCTTTGTATGGTCGTCCTTGTCGTACTCCTCTAAGTTGGGATCGATTGGAGGACAGGGTGCTTCTTGGGCCCGAGATGCTTAGAGATATGGAGCAGTAGGTGTCTCGCATTCGAGAGCATCTTCTAGCAGCCCAGGATAGACAGAAGAAGTATGCTGACGCTCATAGAGTTGATCGGCAGTTTGCAGTTGGGGATCGGGTTTTCCTTCGAGTGCGTCCGCGGAAGAGCCCAATTCGTTACAGAAAGGGTTCGAAGCTTTCTCCTCATTTTGTTGGACCCTTTGAGGTGTTGGAGCGGATTGGACCTGTTGCTTACCATTTAGCTTTGCCACCCAGTTTGTCACGGATCCACGATGTATTTCATGTTTATGTTCTTAGACCTTATTTTCCTGATGTTACTCATGTTTTGGATTGGAATGCTCTTCAGGTCGAGGATGGGCAGCTAGCACTCGAGCCCGTGGCCATGCTTCAGCGTCGGTGACTTACCCTCAGAGGCAGAGAGATTGATCAGGTGCGGGTTCAGTGGGACCTGAATGATGAGGCTTCAGCTACTTGGGAGGATGCCTCTCGTATCAGGGATTCTTATCCATATCTTTTCACTAGCTTCCAAGAGTAAGCCAAATTTTACGGGGGGAGGATGTAATACCCCTCATGTTACTACTTGACCTTTGACATTCACTATGGTTTTGTTTGGCACTTTGTGATTTTGGTTGATACTGTTACTATTATGTGTGGTAGCTTAGACTATTACTATACTCTTATGATGCCATGGATATTGTGATGACGTTTTATTATGATCATTTGATGGAGTTATTAGAATGTAGTAGACTATAGAATAGTAATTTATGATGTGGTGCAAAATTATAATGCTTTATATGATGATATGTTTTGGTGAGGGGACAGGTAGCATCACTCATTCACGAGCGCCCTGCTACGCTATGAATCCTCCTCACAATGCTTTTATTTTATGTATGTATATTGTATATCACCTTGTTGGATGCAGGCTTTGTAGGAATAAGACTCGATTCCAGCTATTTCGATAGGTCTGGGCGAGCATTGAACCAACCCAACAGCAGGAAGTTGAATATTTAAGGTGACATGAAAAGTAACTCCGCACCAAGGTGTCAACAGTCTTGTATCTTCTTGGTTTGTGCGTATCGGTCACATTCATTTGTGTAGTTACATTGGTCTTTGTATGATTTTATGATTTGTCTAAAGTGGTGATTGGTCTTATGTGGTAAATTAAATAATTAAGTAATTAATAAAATAAAAACATAAAATAATAATTAAATATGGCAATGAGTAAATATTGTAGTAATAAAAATATTACATTTATTTTGAGTCTCTCAATGGTTGTTTTTAATAAGTAATTATTTAATAAAGAATTGTGGAGATGATGAATATTTATATATTTGTTTGTTTAAATAAAAGTTCATGTTTGTGAATATAAAATTATTTAGTTTTAATCAAATATATGAAAAATGAAAAATGAAATATGGAAAAGGCAACAAAAGGAATTAAGGTTAAATATTATTTGGATTATTCTTGAAATGTGACCTCTGGTATTCATGGGAAGAGGAATTGAAAGCATTCCTAGGCATGGAATTTAAGAAGGGTTTTTCTTTGTTTGAGGGGATTTGGTTCGAATGCTAGAGGAATTTTATTTCCAATTATTTTCTGTCCTTAGTTCTTTTTCTATTTTTGGAGAATTGGTGAAGAGGAAGGAAGATTTGGATCTATTGCTGGAAGATTGGCAGGAAGGAATTAGTGCAACAAGAGGATCAAAGCTTCTTCAATTTTCTGCAAGCGAAGGACGCCAGGTTCTTTTCTTTTAATTAATTATCTTCTGTTAAAATAGGAATTGCCCTGTGAATGAAATTTGTATTTAGGGTTGAAAATTAAATAATGTTGGGACGAAAATCTATTGGGGTTATTATTTAAGCACTGGAAATAAACCAAGGATTGTGATTATGAATTGTCCAAATTGAACTTCTGTGGGTTCTGGGCTGTTCATTTAAAAGGGGGTTTTATTTCAATCTGGAAATGAACAGTAGCTTTATTGTCTCATTTGTTTTTTTTTTTTTAAATAATATATTTATAAAACAAAATACATACTTGGTTAAGAGCAAATTCCCTTCAATGAAATTATGGACTGTAATATTCGTGTTATAAAATATTTTCTTTGTACTAAGTACAGTGTTTATTTTATTTCTGATTTTGAAATGCCCAGATTTGGTGCACAGTGCGACGGGGAATAACAAAATTCAATAAATTTAATTTCTTTTATTCACTATGTACATATGTATGAATATATATATATGTGATAGTGCGACAGAATAACAAAATTAATAAATTTAATTTTTTTATTCACTATGTACATATGTATGAATATATATATATATATGTATATATATATTATATATATATATACATATATATATATATATATTCATACATATGTACATAGTGAATAAAAGAAATTAAATTTATTGAATTTTGTTTTTCCCCGTCGCACTGTGCACCATAGTAAATTTTGGGGAAATTATTTATATTTTATATGTTGTTTGTTTGGCTGTGTGTGGGGGTAGGCCTTGGCCGTACCCACCACCCTGCCACCGGTCCATGTGACAGTCTGCGGACTGTCAACGGCAGTTCGTAGGACTGCCGTGAGCAGTCTATAGACTACCCATGGACGGTGGCGTAGTTTCCCGTGCTGTGTGTGTTGGGAATTAAAAATTTCCCATTTAAATTTAAATGTAAATAAATCTCAGTTAATACGCGAATTTAATATTTTTAATTATGTGCAGATTTTTATAAATATATATTTATATATATAAATAAATATATATATATATCAATATGTATATGTATATATATATATATTTATATATATATATATTTATTAATTTACTTATTCTGGTTCCTCCGATTTACCCATTACTGTATTATTTAACTAATTTAACTGTTATAAATATATATATATATATATATATATATATATGTTTTGTTTCCTTTCTAATTTATTTATATATTCTATTAATTTAACTGTTATTAAAAAAGAGAAAAAAAGAAAAAAATGTAGATTCTGTTTCTTTTCTAATTAAAATAAAGCAGAATCTGTTATAATAAAATTAATAGTAAAATAGAAAGAAATATGTTCTTATAGATTTGTTAAATTACAACTTTGGGAAGATATTGTTAGTAGAAAAATCAAATACAAATATATGACAGCTTGTTTATTTATTTCTGATTTTAGTATGAATATAGTTTAGGAATAGAATTTATTATTGAATTTGTTTTGGAATTAAATAAGTCATTCCTTTTAGTTTTATTCTGGAAATTAAATCTTGTTGCAATGTTGGGTTTGGGACTTTGTTAATTCATGGATGTGGGAGCCCTTTTTGTGTTAACACTTTAGTCTTCCAGAGGATGTTGGTTTTGTTGAATTTATACCTTTTCATCTTGAGTTCTGTTGAGTTATGTTTTATTAATGGGGTGTACCAAATTATGAGATTATGTTATGGTATTTTATTTGCGAGATGGTTTATGCCTCGTGTATTGCTTTTGTTTTCATAGTTTGATGATCATGATTGGCATGGTACAACCCTTGTTTCCTTTTTGTTTTGGTTGGTCTCTAGGGAGAGTGGCTCCTCGTGGGGGCCGATGCCCCGTTTAAGGGGAAGGGCTCAGGATAACCCATCAGTGAGTTAGTAATCAAGTGAAAACCTAATAATTAACCTAGGAGGGTTGGGTAGTAACATCATTACAAGATTTAAAATATGGATGCCTCGTCTTCATTAGTGCTTCCGCAGGCTAATGGAAGGCTGAGAAGGCCGTGGTCGGCAAAGTCATAACCTCATCCTCTCAAGAGGTTTATGGCTCCGCATTAGTCACCCTATGGACCAGCGCCTCCAGTTGGGAGGAAGAGCACAGGACAGCCATAGATGGGACCGGTGCCTCCAGTTGGGAGGAAGAGCACAGGACAACCCATGTAGGACTATGCAATGACACTCTCCCCTAGTTGCCCATGTGTTTGCATTATTGTGTTCCTCTGGAAGTGGGTTATGGGAGTTGATTTAGATTGTTGTTTGAATTGATTAAATTGATTTATGATTATTGTTTTGATACATCTTTAGCATGCGTTGTATGATCTCATTTATATTTTATTTACGATCTTGCATCTTTATGACATTGTGATATGATGTTATTGTTCGCTCATTTTAATTGGTGTATTGTGTGATGGATCTATGTTGGTACTTTTTGTATGGTTGTACTTTTGTTGTCATTCTTGGTCGGAGTTACTTCTCTGTCACCTCTTAGCACGGGGGTTATAACATCCATCCACTTAATACACAAGTAAACTCAAGAATTTACTAGAAGATAAATAAACTTAGTAAACATGAGGGAGAATTTTTTTTTTTTAAATGAAAATATTTGCATAAGCACAAGAATAAAGTACAACTTTTCTAGATAAATAAATTCAAACTTGAATTCACATGTAATCATAACTAGAATCAAGCTAATTCCTTACAAAATTCATTTATATCACATATAAGAAATTTAGCATAAAGAATAGTTTTACCTCATAGGTTTTTCTATCATAAGCCAGAACATGGAGTTCACCGCATTTGGAATGTCAATATCTATCTTCACAAGCCTCAGAGAGTCTACTGCTACAGAGGGAGAGCATCATCTGAGTGCTTTTCCTCCAACCACGGACTCAAGTGGTCCCCCGCGCACTTCCAAACTGGAAGTAACCCGGCCCTTCTCGAAGAGTATAGATATAAGGAATTGCCAAGTTTCACCATCTGAGTCCTAGTGATGTGTCCTACAAAAACTCAATCGACCATACAACTCTAGATACCTTCTAGCTAAGTATGATCATTCCGATTGGTCATTCCAACTAGACACACACCTCTGACTCATCTTAGAAACTATCTCATCCTTTAGTTTTTCTTACTTATTTGGTACTCTAGACTCAAACTAGTCACTATAGAAAATCCATTCTAGCCAATCTAACTTAGAACTAATCCTTAATCTAGGATATTCATTCAATGTAAAGATTTAGGTATTTCAACCCTTTTTAAAAGTCCCTTATTGCATCCTTGCAATATCTAGGGTTTATGACTTCCTGTCATTTTACTGTCAAGATTCAATACCCAACATCTTGATGCGTTAAATTGAGTTTCGACATTATCATAGAATCTCTTAAGGTATATAAAGACTTCCTGTCTTGTTCTATGGTTTTCCTCGACCTTTCTCTATGAACAGTATATATATGTACAATGTCATAATCGACATGAGAGTTATAGGTTTCCTATATCCATCCTTGTTCCAATACCAGGGTTTAGCTTTTCTAATCCAATACCTAGAAATATCAACATTCTTGTCCTTCGAAAGGAAATAACATAAGTGTAACCGATCAAAAGAAAAAATTGCCTCTAGTCTTTCCTAGACTACTTGGAATTGTTTGTGTTCACCTTTTCACATACTTGAATTAATATAGTACTCAAGGTATTCCCTCACCAATATAATATCTAAAAAATATATTTCCGTTTCATATCAATAGACATATCTAAGTCAATCTTTCAACCCTTAAAAGGTTTGACTTATAAATTTAATAAACTACTTTCGACCCATTGGTCTAAGTGGAACATTTGAATTCCAACATAAGTTAAGTTTCCAATTCTTCTAAGTCCAAATCTTGGACACTTGATCTTAACCTGAGAACCCATACTTAGGTTAATAGTTTCATAGACCCTAAGAATTAGTGACTCCACATCACATTACCCCATTTTCTTGGACAACGGTACATTCTTGTTTTCAACACTTGCCCCACTCGGTCAAGGTTTATTTTGTTTATCTATTGTCAAATTTGGAATCAAAACATAATAAATATAAAGGCTCAAATTAAAATATCTACGAATTGCTCATAAAGACTCGTAGATTCAATCTCTTTTATAAGTTCCTCCTTAAGAAATTTCCTAATGCCATATATAAAAATATTGCCATCCGCAAAGTTGGCATTTACCTTCTTTAATACCACTAGTTTATAATATGACTAGGGTAAGTTCTTGTGATCAAAGAACCTATCAAGTAATCACCTCACATAGGGAATACGACTTAAAGTGGTGATTTCAAGAAAGCCATATCATATCTACATATATAAATGCAATAACCTGCTCATCTCCATGAAGAGTCAAAATAACCAAGATATGCACAATATGCACAAATAGTCGAGGTTCGACATCACTTACTATCAAGTTACTATCAAGTTGGCAAGATTTAAGAATCCAGTGCACACGGTGTCAACTCAGTTGTACCAATGATTTAAGATGTTGTGTCCTCCAAGAATGAGGCCATTCTTATAATTGCATGCAACAATTTCGTGGTATCAATTTTGTAGGCCAATACCCTTGACCTGCCTTTAACAAAAAAACTATCGCCTTAGAGAGCTCAGTAATAATACCAGGTTTGAAAGAGTTAACAACTGGAAGACAAAGAGTATAAGGCATCATTTAAAATATGGAATGCATAGTACTAGATGCATAGTAAAGGTTTAGAACTAAGGTGCTCATGCGAGTATACCCACGTAGGGTTTATGGCCTCAAGCTGGCCAAACGCCTCAAGCGAGAAAGATTTCAGAGTGTCAAAGATTATACTTATTTGGGACTCCAAGAGCCATCATATTCATCATTATTCATTGATAAGTATACAGTTCAACCCTGTGCATGTAATAAAACTTTGCATTTCTTATTCTTTATAGCCGACACTGCCGACATTACTATCATTCGAAAGGAGATAACACTGAATTGCAGATGATGCATTAGATGAACCGAGGGGTTTAATTATAAGCTACCTATATTTATGCAATGTAGAGTGTTACAAATGCAGGTCTTGGAGCTCGAACACCCATCGCTCTAGTCCTCCACACTGACTATGGTTCGCTGCAACTCGAGAGAGAAGATCACAGTGTTCGCCACCTGCTCACACATCCTTCCTCCAAGACTATTCTCCTACTCTTTTCATCCCATACACTGGAAAATAGACTCCTGTCCATCCACATAATTAGAGAGAGTTTTTCTTTTCAAAGGAAACTATCTTTTCTTCTTTGGTAGTCGGGGGTCGAGAGACTTCCCCCGTTTTCTGTGTTTCTTTCCCTTCTGAATTAGTTCCCAAAAAGCCCCCCCCAAGAATCGGTTGCCAAGGATTAGTTAATCTGTTCCAACCATCACCCTCGTTCCTATCAACGTGGTCTAAAATTTTACCTTCCACCTACATGACAACGTGGGTCTGCTACTTGGCACAAAAATAATGGGCAGTTACAAGATAGTTGCAAAAGTTAGTTGTGAAGAATTCAATTCTTCGGTACTTAGCTAGACACCAAAACATCCAGTAACTCCATCGAATTTGTCATTGCAGGAGTTGGTTATTAAAACAATTATGAAAATGATTACATTTACACGCAAGGTCTAACGCCTCCAAGAGAACTTGATTTCAATAATGCTTAATCAGTCTTCAAGGTAATAATTATCTACCACATGGGAAGGAGGTTTCCACCACGTGGAACCAATAATATTTCCATAATATACTCGCTCCATCATTAGATAAGGATAAGTGAAGTCTAATATGGCCTCCAAAAGAATTGAAACAAAAGCCATTACTAAAGATTCAAGGGTAGAACAATTTCTTCAAAGAAATTTTATCTTCTTTAAATAAAAGTTGGGTCATAACGTTTAACTCTCAGCTTATGTAGCCATTGCCAATTTTAACATATATTTTAAAATATTAATAATTTAAGAAATATTAACATCATGGGAAAGGTTGACAATATAGGTCGTTACATCGTCTTACTAGCATATTCATCAAAATGAACGAATTCAATGATGATCATAATCATGACTTCCTTTTGCAAGGAATCAGACTATCATATTAGTTCCCCAACTTATTAAGCCAATTTAAACTATTATCAAGAATATAGACAATCATGAGCACCCAATTAAGCAAATGAGGTCACAACATAAAATCGTTATGACTTGAGAAGCGACATATTCGCTAGAAAGCAACTGTCTCAATTACAAAACAACTAAGGTTCAACCATGAAGACATCACTATCCCCAAAACAACTAGGTTGACGTCAAACATCTTGAAATATATTTTAAACGACATCAACAACTTGTTGAGTTGAGAAATTGACTTAGACCAAAAAGGGTTGAGTATCACTTACCCGACTCAACTAGGTTCGCCAATTTGCACCAATACTAGACCTAAGATGGTGACAACCTATTCTCTTCCTTGTATCTATACTCTTCTCTCCAATGATGCTCTCCCTCCCTTTCTCGGAGGGTGAAAACTTGATTCTTGAATGAAATTTTCCATCATCAACTAAAGATTAGTGTATTAATAATCATTTCATAATCCTCATGAAGTCATCACATCTTGACAACTTTTAAACACATGACACTTTTAGTGACATAAATGTAACCCAAGAAAATATTGATTTTTCCAGACATTTTTCCTAAAACATCTAATCATCTACTAATTACTTCAAAAGTAAAAAGTAAAACAAAGTTAAAGTTAGGGATGTAACAGGGGTGGTCGGGTGGAACATGCTCCGCACACCGTTGGGTTCCCCATCAGCGTTCGTGGCTTCAGTCTCATCCAGTTGAAGATTTATTCTAGTTGATCTTCTTGTATTTTGATAAGCTTGTAGATTGTATTCATCCCACATGTTTGGGATTCATGATGTAACTATATTGATGATGTAAAATTTAAAAGATGTTGTAACCTACTTTATAACTTTATTTGTCTATGTAATTTCTTATGGGTTTATCTTATGTTGGACTCTATGTATGTATCTATCTTATGTTGTCATTTATAGTTCTTTTGATATCTTATGAGATGATGTTTAGTAATGACTATTTTCGAAGTGACCTCATGGGCCCCAAAGGACATAGTTGTTTACATGTTTGTGTTTAAATGGAATGAAGTATATGTGTATGTATATGATCATTTAATATTGGTATGATGATTATTTATCTTTCTTTAAAAAAAAAATATTTGCGTTCTTTTGTTGTTTGTTCTTTGGGGCTTGCTCGGCGGGCGTTACATTTAGAATCTATAGATAAAATTTGATGAGACTCTAGTTTGCACCATCTTCAAATTCCTCACAATTTAGCCACTATAGGTGCCTGAATGTGAAGATTTAGTTAAAAATAATAATTTCAGTGTCTAGTTTGGCCAAAAATTGTAAACCACTATTATGGGATCATCCTGCGAAATCAGAACACTTAATAAAGTCGTATTCGTATATATATCTATATTTTTTTTTAAAATGGATGAAGGTCTAAAGGTACCCATAACTAAGGGACGCAGAATAAACCAGCTATCAAATATAGGCGAATGTCCCCAGAATCTAAGGATATAACGCATATAAAAGAATTTATAATGGACACAATGTACAGCGACCATAATGGACGGACTGGAAAATGGATGGACGGTGACCACAGTGCATATTAATTGAACACGAAAACCAGATGAACCAGGTTATACATAATGTGAAAACAAGGCACCCGAAATGGAGATTTTACTCCATCTTGAGGACTGTTTGAAATACGTTTTTATCAGTGCACCATAGAAAATGTAGTGCATTGTCCTTAAGGTCAGGGTGATGTGACCACCACCGACCACACCCTTCACAAAACTCAAAAATCTAATACAAGGAAAAGGAATAGGGGCGCAAGAAACAATGACCATACAGTGATTAAAATGAATATTATGATTTACAATATTATAATTAATATGCAAATTTCTGTATAATCACATGATTTAGAAAATTCCAATATGGATTCCTGTATGCACTCATTACAAAGTAAAGAGAATAGAATATATATCAAATATAGTGTGTACTATGTTGGTGTATGGGCACAATATTCCAGAAACAACATAGCCAAAGTTCAACAATCATAAATTTTGTGAATTACAAAACAATACATTATCTTTCACTAAATACAAAAGAAACGAATCAAATAAAAAAGCCCAATATCGATCTATATATATATATAAATATTTATTTAATATAAAATGAATTTTGTACAAAAAAAATAACAATAAAACTCGCAATATTGCAATCCATCCATTCGTACACAGGGTAAAAATAAACCCTCTTTTGTTTGAAATGAAAACTACCCAGCCTCACAAATTTTAAAACACTTTCCAGTAAATTAAGAGAGAATTATATCTACATATAAATATATATATATATATATATATATATATATAACCAATGAACCTGTATTTATAGAAATAAATAGAAATGCCACATTAATTATAGTTATTATACATTAATCAAATATTTGTTCTGAACAAACAAAATTCAAGATCTACGCTGCAACCCAAACAATAATGTTTTAATAATTCTTTTATCAACTACGGTTTTTTAAAAATTGAATTGTATTGAAGAAATTTAGACAAGATTTTCCCTAGGTTTTATGAAAATATTTGCAAAGTTTATACAGACAAAAATCTTCAATCAATTAATTCAATACACTCAGAGACTGAAATTCATCAAACGATACAGCCAAGAGTATATAAAATAACAGAAGCATAAACACATGGAATAGAATTTTGAAAGGAACCTAGCATCCTACGGCTATAGAAGAAATCCAACCCAAACGTTTTCCTCCTCCTTTCAACGCTGATCCTTTCCTGTAGGTTCTTTTCTAAAACAAATTCTGAGACAATCTTCCTCCAAGAATTCCCTTACATCCTCTTTTCTGTTCCCTTAAAAAGAATACCAAAATCCCATTTCAACAACCCCCTGTCTCTTCCTCTTCCTCTCCTGTGAAAAAGATTTCGAAATAATTAATTTCATTCTCGAAATAATCCCCACAAGAATCTCCAGCCTTTCTTAATTAATTATTTATTATTATTATTATTTATTTATTTATATATATTTTTTTAAACAATATTTTTTAAAATTACCACCACTTAATTCTAAATCTTAGTTAAAACAAACTTTTATAGATAATTAACTTTTAATTAAAAATAATTAAACTTCAATACTTACTAAATCATAATTAATAAAATAACTTTAATTAATCTTATAACATGTAAAATAATTAAATTACTATCACCAAACCATAAATAAATTAAATAAATCATTTAACTCAAAAATCAAAATATCAAGACAAGACCAGGTCAACAAAAGACTCATAATGAAATGACGGACTTGGGCTGGGAATTCTTCCTTAACAACTCCTTTTAACAACATCGTACCCATTGGGTTTATTTTGTGCTCGCCCTGTCCTGCCGAAGCAGGTGGAATTGAGACTTTGATCCTGCAATTCCTGCAAACAAATAAACATCAAATAACATATAATCTCCACTAAAAACACACTGTGAATGGTAATAGCGGGGCAGTAGGGCGCTCACGAGTGAGTGGTACTACTCTATCCTTCCACCAAGATACACTGAACATGTCATCATAAACATAATATCATAGAAATACATTATCGCATATAAATTTAAAGAACACCATTGCATAACGAATCGAATCATCAATGTTTAATGTATCATCAACTATCACATATAATGTAAAGAGCAGTAAACAAATAACTAAGAACCACACATGATCAAATATAAATCCACCACATAGAGTATCATAGAGTATCCACAATATCAAATAGTACCAAGAGTCACTAATGAATCAACAAACATGGGGGTATTACATCCTCCCCCTATGACATGGCTTAATCCTAGAAGCCAGAGAACAAATAAGGGTAAGCCTCTCTAATACGAGATGCATCCTCCCAAGTGACCGAGGTCTAATCATTCGGATCCCAGTGGACCCGCACCTGTTCAATATGTTTTCCCTTGAGGGCGAGACTCTGATGATGAAGCATGGTAATGGGCTCTAGAGCTAGTTGTCTGTCCTCGACCTGCAAAGCATTCCAATCTAGCACATGAGTAACATCAGGAAAATAAGGTCTTAGAAGAAAAACATGAAAAACATCATGAATCCGTGACAGGCTAGGTGGCAAAGCTAGGCGGTAGGCAATAGGTCTGATTCTCTCTAACACCTCAAAAGGCCCAACAAAATGGGGTGCTGACTTAGAACCCTTTTCGTAATGAATAGGACTCTTTCGTGGACGCACACAGAGAAACACACGATCCCCAACTCCAAACTGCCAATCAACATGATGAGCATCTGCATACTTTTTTTGTCTATCCTATGTTGTAATAAGATGCTCTCTGATACGAGCCACCTACTGCTCCATATCTCAAAGCATGTCAAGTCCAAGAAGAACCCTATCCTCTAACTGATCCCAACTCAAAGGGGTATGGCAAGGATGACCATACAATGCCTAAAAAGGTGCCATGCCAATGGAGCTATGATAACCATTGTTATAGGAAAACTCAACCAAATGCAGATACTCCTCCCAATGATATTGTTTATCCATAACGTACATGAAGAGCATGTCCTCTAGCACCTAATTAACTCTCTCCGTCTGACCATTAGTCTCAGGATGATAGGAAGAGCTAAAATTCAACTGAGTCCCTAAAGACTGCTTTAAGGAAGTCCATAGTGCCGATGTAAACATTGGATCTCTGTCAGATATGATCCTTCATGGTATACCATGTAATCAAACTACGTCCTCCATGAAAACCTTTGCTACCATAGATGCAGTATAAGATGATCTGATAGGGGAGAAATGAGCTACTTTAGTTAACCTTTCCATAGTGACCATGATCGCATCGTGCTCCCTAGAAGACATGGGCAACCCAACGATAAAATCTATAGAAATGATATCCCATTTCCACTCAGGAACTAGATTAGGCTGTAGTAATCCTACTAGATGATGATGTTCTGCCTTAACCCTCTAACACTCCAGAAATCTAGCTACAAAATCAGTGATATCCTACTTCATTCTTGACCAAAAATATAATGAACGCAGATCCACATACATTTTCTTAATTCCTGGATGTGCCGAATAGGGTGCCCTATGGGCTTCAGTCAAAATTAGAGTACGAAGATCCTCTGTAGGAGGTACATACATATGCCCTGAATAACACAAAACACCATCAGAATCTAAAGACTACCCAACAAATTTCCCCTTGAGAGACCAGCCTGACTCGATCTCAGACTTCACCTCAGAATACCAACTATCTAAAGAGAGAGCTTTGAGGATTTGACTCCTCAAATCAATCCCAAGAGTCATAGTAGAAAAATCATGCCTACACCTACTCAAGGAATTTGCTACCACATTCTCCTTACCCTGAATATATTTCACTGCAAAATCATATTCGCGTAAAAATTCCATCCATCTCATCTGCCTAGCATTCAAATTCGGCTGCGTAAATATGTATTGTAGACTGCAATGATCAGTATGCAACTCGAGTTGATGCCCCAAGAGAAAATGTCTCCATCTAACCAAAGAATGAACCACCGCAGCCAATTGAAGATCATGTGTAGGATAGTTCAATTCATGATCTTTAAGTTTCTAGGATTTGTATGCAATCACACACCCTACTTGCATCCAGATGGCTCCTAAGCCTTCCAAGGAGGCATCAGTACACACAACAAACTCTCCTATAGGATCTGGTACTACCAAGATAGGTGCACTAGTCAGCTTCTCCTTAAGAGTCTAAAAAGCAAGCTGACACTTGTCTGACCACAAAAAATTATTCCCTTTCCTCTGGAGAGAAGTAATAGAATGCACAATCCTAGAAAAGCCCTGGAAAAATCATCGGTAGTAACCTGCAAGTCCCATGAAACTGTGAACTTCTGAGACATTAATAGGTACGGGCCAATCCACAATAGCCTGAATCTTTGTAGGGTCCATAGGGATTCCTTCACCTAAGATGACATGGCCAAGATATTGAACTTCTATCTTGTAAAAGTCACACTTTCCCAAATTGGCATACAACTGGTTTTCCCTCAAACATCGCAATACCTAATTAAGATGTTCTTCATGTTCCTCTATAGACCTAGAATAGATCAAAATATCATCGAGGAACACAAGAAAAAATCTATCCAAAAAGGTTTGGAACGCCCCATTCATCAAAATCATGAAGACTAAAGGCGTATTCATCAACCCAAATGGCATCACTGTGAATTCGTAATGTCTGTATCGAGTGCGAAATGCGGTTTTATGAATATCCTTCTCTGCAATCCTCAATTGGTGATATCTGGACTTCAGATTAATCTTGGAAAATATCTTTGCGCTTCTTATCTGATAGAAGAGATCATCTATTCTAGGCAGGGGATAATAGTTCTTCACTGTTACTTTATTCAACTATCTATAATCAATGCATAGGTGGAGAGAACCATCCTTCTTCTTTAGAAAAATCATGGGTGCTCCCCATGGAGAGACACTCAGACGGATAAACCCTTTTGCTATCAACTCCACCAATTGAAGACGAAGTTCCTAAAGTTCCTACGTGGTCATTCGGTATGGAGCCTGAGAGATAGGCTCAGCTCTAGGTACTAGGTCTATCCAAAAATGTATATCCCGCTTAGGCAGCATTCCAGGTATCTCACTCAGGAACACATCAACAAACCCCTTAAGAAGAGGGTAATCATCCAATGATTACTCTCGACTATCCCCAGTCTCGAGATCATTCACTGCCACAACAAAGAGTTGACAAGCATGACAGAACAACCTTTTTAACTGCATGGCAAAGATCATCTGCAAAGAAATAGGCCTCTAAGTGCCCACGACCTCCACCTCCCTCCAGAATCATTGGTACACTGCATTGCTTTACGACAACAATCCAAAAAAGCACGATGTGAAATCAACTAATCAAATCCCAAGACTACATCATATGAGCCCAGGGGTAAGATCCGAAGGTCCACCTGAGTTGAAAAAGCTCCCAAATCTAACTAACAACCCTACACAAACTCTTCTACAAGAACTTTTGATCTAGAGGCTAGTTCAACCTACCAAGTTATGCTTTGCCTAGATGCCACCAAACCACATCGCTCCACAATGGAAGGAGATATAAATGAATCAGAAGCACCAGAATAAAAAAGTATGGAGACTTTAGTACCCTTCAACACACCTGATGTTTTGATCATAGTACCCTGATGCTTAGCTTACCGATTACCCACTATTGCAAAAACCCGATGAGCTCTTCCCACATCACCTACTGTAGGCTCTAAAATAGCTGGCCTTTGACTAATTTCTGAAGTAGTCTTCTGTGGACACTGTCTGGCAATATGCCCCTACTGACCACATGAGAAGCAACCTGTACCCCTCCCAAAGCCTCTAACCCTAGATGGTGCATTTGACTATTAAAAGCTACCTCAAGATGGTGCTGACTATGCACTTTGTGCAGGCTGCACAGAATGATCAGGTTTATCTCATTGCCAACTTTAGAACTTCCTACCCTGAGACCTATCCCTCTGCTGAGACTGCGATTTATTCTACTTGGGTTGAGACTACTGATGGTGTGAACCACCCTTAGAAGTTTGAAAGTTCCTAGAAGACCCTGCAATCTGAGACTGTCCACCTCTAGAACCTGTACCTGGTGCCGGAGCACTGTCGATTTGAACTCCAACATTGCCTCTAAGAGCCATAGCCAAGTTTTCCTCTACTAACCGAGCATTCTCCACTGCCACCTCTGTTGTCTTCAGCTTGAAGACTCTCACTCTACCACTGATATGGGCATTCAGACCCCAAACAAAATGTTGAACAAGAAACCCCTCATCGTGATTGATCCCAGCATATTTCTTGAGTTCATAGAACCACCACTCATACTGCTCAACGGACAAAGACATTAGCTTAAGATCATGGAACTGATTGGCTTTGCATTGCCTCCAATGATCAAAGAGAAACTGAGCCCTAAACCTATCTAGGAACAACTCCCATGTAACCACACTGATATCCAAGTGCAACTTCTATTCTTCCAACCTCCACCAGATAGAGGCGAAACCCCACAAATGCATTACTGCACACTAAGCCTTGGTATTGCTACCGAATGGGTGCATTGTAAAGCAACGATCCAAATCTATCAACCAAGTTTTTGCTTCCAATCCTCCTCCTGAGCCATCAAAGGTAGGAGGGTGAGCTCTCAACAAATCCCTCATATGCCCTACTATTACAACATCCTGATCTACTGGAGCATCCCTATGCCTTGGAGACCTTTCCCTCTCTCTCTCTCGATCTGTGACTCTTCTTGAGACCTAGGTCAGAAACGATCAAGGAGCTCTCCTAGAAAGCATTGCAACTGACCATCCAAACCAGGCTATCCTGGGTTCTGGTCACCAACAAGCGGATTAATTTAAGTGTATGGTAGCACTAAAAGGCGGATGAGGCAACAATTATATTTTTAGTGTGTTACTACCCATCCCCTACTTAATTATTTAAATTATCACTTATTAAATTCACTATAACAAGGGCTATCCTGGCGCCCCTTTGTGCGTCGACCACCCACTTAGAGCCACTCCCTCTAAACACTCAACCACAAAACAATAACATCGAGAATTGTACCGCATAAAGAACTGAATCAAATGACAATCAAATGTGAGGCATGACCATCTCACCAACCACAAGGAAACACAACCACAAACTAGTACAATCCAATGTGTAGCAGATCCATAAACATCACCATTCCAAATTCAAAACAAAATCAAGAGTAACCACAATACCCCACCTCTGGAATCACTTGGGTTCCTAAACAAGATTGATAAACTCTAAGGTTCCCTTGCAGAACATAAACCCCCAGACAAAAGAAAATTCCATAATACATGAAATGATATAACTCAATGAATCATTAACAATAATACCAAAGGGACACGTCTTAAAACATGGAACAATTCTCATCAAAATGTATTCCAATAACATTGATAACATCCAAATGATCTCTACTTCTCTTCATTTCACTTATCTTCATAAAACACCACATTCAACGAATCTTCTAAATAGTATAAATAAATGTAAACTTACCTCTTTATCTTACTAACAAATTAACTAATATTTAACCTATTGATTATTACAATCAATATACATACACAAACACACACACACACACACATATATATATATATATTAATATTAACATTAATAATACTATTAATATTAGCATTAACCTATATATATGTGTGTATGTATATATATATATATATATATATATATATATATATATATATATATATATATATATATATATATATGGACCTATTGAAAATAAAAAAGTCCAACCCAAACCTATTAATTATAACATAAGTTGAATTCCCAAATTACACAAAAGAATGAATTTGAAATACTAAGAACCAACCATAATACGCATAACATAGTAGTTAAATGCAAAATTGAAACACTTAATAAAGCTGTATTCGTATATATATCTTTTTTTTTTTTGAAATGGATGAAGGTCTAAAGGTACCCATAATTGAGGGATGCGGAATAATCCAGCAGTCAAATATAGGCGAATGCCCCTAGAATCTAAGGATATAATGCATATAAAAGAATTTATAATGGACACAATGTACAGTGACCATAATGGACGGACTGGAAAATGGATGGATGGCGACCATGGTGCATATTAATTGAACATGAAAATTAGACGAACCAGGTTATACATAATGTGAAAACAAGGCACCCGAAACAAATTTTTACTCCATCCCAAGGACTGTTGGACATACGTTTTTATCACTGCACCATAGAAAATCTAGCGCACTGTGCTTAGGGTTAGGGTGATGTGACCGCCACTGGCCACACCCTTCACAATACTTGAAAATCTAATACGAGGAAAAAGCATAGGGGAATGAGAAACAATGACCATACAGTGATTAAAATGAATATTATGGTTTGCAATATTATAATTAATATGCAAATTTTTGTGTAATCACACGATTCAGAAAATTCCAATATGGATTCCTGTATGCACTCATTATGGAGTAAGGAGAATAGAATATATATCAAATATAGTGTGTACTATGTTGGCGTATGGGCACAATATTCTAGAAACAACATAGCCAAAGTTCAACAATCGTAAATTTCGTGAACTACAAAACAATACATTATCTTTCACTAAATACAAAAAAAACAAATCAAATACAAAAGCCCAATATCGATCTATATATATTTAAATATTTATTTAATATAAAATGAATTTCGTACAAAAAAGATAACAAAAAAACTCACTGTATTGCAATCCAGCCATTCGTACGCAGGGTAAAAATAAACCCTCTTCTGTTTGAAATGAAAACTACCCAGCGTCAAAAATTTTAAAACACTTTCCAGTAAATTAAGAGAGAATTATATCTACATATGTATATATTTATAACCAGTGAACCTGTATTTATAGAATAAATAGAAATGCCACATTAATTCTGGTTATCAGATATTAATCAAATATTTGTCCTAAACAAACAAAATTCAAGATCTACGTTGAAACCCAAACAATAATGTTTTAATAATTCTTTTATCAACTACGGTTTTTAACAATTGAATTGTATTGAAGAAATTTAGACAAGATTTTCCCTAGGTTTTATGAAAATATTTGCAAAGTTTATACAGACAAAAATCTTCAATCAATTAATTCAATACACTCAAAGACTGAAATTCATCAAACGATATAGCCAAGAGTATATAAAATAAGAGAAGCACAAACACACAAAACAAAATTTTGAAAGGAACCTGGTGTCCTACAGCTGTAGAAGAAATCCAATCCAAATACTGTCCTCCTTTCAATGCTGATCCTTTCCTGCAGCTTCTTTTCTAAAACAAATTCTGAGACAATCTTCCTCCAAGAATTCCCTTACATCCTCTTTTCTATTCCCTTAAAAAGAATACCAAAATCCCATTTCAACAGCCCCCTATCTCTTCCTCTTCCTCTCATGTGAAAAAGATTTTGAAATAATTAATTTCATTCTCCAAATAATCCCCACAAGAATCTCCAGCCTTTCTTAATTAATTAATTATTATTATTATTATTATTATTTATTTATATTATTATTTTTTAAACAATAATTTTTTAAATTACCACCACTCAATTCTAAATCTTAGTTAAAACAAACTTTTATAGATAATTAACTTTTAATTAAAAATAATTAAACTTCAATACTTACTAAATCATAATTAATAAAATAACTTTAATTCATCTGATAACATCTAAAATAATTAATTTACTATCACCAAACCATAAATAAATTAAATAAATTATTTAATTCAAAAATCAAAATATAAGGACAAGACCGAGTCAACACAAGACTCATAACGAAATGACGGACTTGGTTTGGGAATTCTTCCTTAACAACTCTTTTTAACAACATCATACCTGTTGGGTTTATTTTGTGGTCGCCCTGTCCTTCCGAAGCAAGTGGAATCAAGACTTTAATCTTGCAATTCCTGCAAAAAAATAAACATCAAATAACATATAATCTCCACTGAAAACACACTGTGAAAGGTAATAGCGGGGCAGTAGGGTGCTCGCGAGTGAGTGGTACTACTCTGTCCTTCCACCAAGATACACTGAACATGTCATCATAAATATAATATCATAGAAATACATTATCGCATATAAGTTTAAAGAACACCATTGCATAACAAATCAAATCATCAATGTATAATTTATCATCAACTGTCACATATAATGTAAAGAGCAGTAAGCAAATAACTAAGAACCACACATGATCAAATATAAATCCACCTCACAGAGTATCACAGAGTATCCACAATATCAAAGAGTACCAAGAGTAACTAATGAATTAGCAAACATGGGGGTATTACATGTTGTATCTGCAGAGATACACTCCACCATTGTAATATTGAATTATGCATTCAAAATAAAATCAATGATGTATATCTTTTCATCTCTTTTGATCATGAATGATTATAAGTTATCATTTTGCAATCTTGGTTGTGTATACACTTTCGTTTAATAAAATGTTATGCATCATAGTGATCTTTCTATGTACCCTAGAGGACATGAATGACTTTGTAAATGCATAATTGTTGTTCCTATAATGCATGTACATATTCATCATATGTAATGTTTTGTTATTAAACCAAAAAATATTTTGCGGTATTTGTTGTCCTTTGGGGTTCACACAACGGGGCATTACATTCATTGATTCTCAATGGGTACTATCAAATGAATACAAATATAATGATATAAACTAGCAGTCTCATGCATATGCATGCAATGATCGACCCATAGGGGTCCACCGCAAATGGCCACTCAATGGGAAATAAGGAAGAAGCTTGGTTTTGCAATGCAATGTGAAGTGTAAATATTGAAAAATATTTGCAATTGTTTGAATGAGTTGAAAATGGAGAACATGTTAATTATTCAATATGGAATAACAAGAGGTTAGTTAAGTGTGAATATTTTGACTTAGGATTTAATTGAGAACAAGATCCGTAGAGTACATTATAATAAACAAAGATATTTGAAAAGATTTTATTTTTTTTAAATGGATAATTAGATGGATAGATTACTTAAAGCAAAGCTATGTGTGCAATAAAAGATATGAATTTGGCTTATGTAACTTGAATATGTTATAAATCACTTAAATTTGGTGAAGAAATTATTTTATATCTCTACATTTATTTGGAGCATTGTACAACATTTTAAACCCCATGTTATAGTGTACTTCTTTATTGTTATGTGACAAGCAATGCACGAGAGATTAAGAAGCATTTGCATAAAACATGAGATTTATTTTTGCATTTCCACATCAATTATTTTTAGTTGGAAATTGATTATGGAAATGTAAAAAAAAGCCATAGCTCATCTTCATTATTTACAATTTATCCATTATTTCCAATCTCAATTAATTAATCATCAATGATTTTAATTAATATTATCAGGAGAATGATTTTTAAATAATTTTTTTCTTAATAAATAACATTTTGTAAATTGAATAAAATTTAAATTTGTAAATTATTACTTTTGTTAATAATAATAATTTTTGTTCAAAATTTAAGGTATTATGTATTTTAGTTTAATAGTTCTTAGGCATGTATGGACATCTATATTGGATGTTTTTGTGTAGGTTAGTCAACCATTTGATTAATTATTATTTAATTATCTTAAGATAAGGAAATGGATGCAAGATTAATAACCATTTGGATAAAAGAGGAAAATGGTCTTTGATTTTTTTATTTAATTATTTGAATAACAATATTTAAAAAAAATGATTTTAATTAATTATTATTTTTTTTTTATTTTTTTTTTAAAAGAGGGTAAAAACTTTATTAAATCAGAACAGCATTACAAAGTCAGAAGAAAGAAGCCACAAGGGGCCCAACAAAACAAGAATTAATTCACACCCAAGAAGCATCTCATATCCTCCGCAACCCACTCCTCAAGATCAGGGGCCATGTCATTAGGAAGATTGCCCCAACCATCCACATACCAAGAATCTGTCTTCTCCGACGCCCATCTAGCCAAACCATCAGCCACCCTATTCCACTCCCGTGGAATATGGTGAAAAACAATGGACTCCAGAGAAGAGCACATAGAAATAATCTGCTTGACAACCACAACAAGTTGCCAATTCATATCCTCCAACTGCCGCTTATTCAACATATCAATAACCACCTGAGAATCAGACTCACAAAAAATCCGCCGCCACCCAAGGCCAACCGCCCGCTCAATCGCCATAAGGATAGCACTAGCCTCCATAAGATTATTGGTATGCAAACCACGATACATGGAAAAGAAAAACACCACCACTCCCAAGCTGTCTCTACCAATACCACCAACTCCTGTATGCCCAGGATTACCCCTAGAAGACCCATCTGTATTGATTTTTAGCTCCCCAAGAGCAGGTGGACACTAGGAGCCATCGCGAACCACCCTCTCACACCCACATCTATGATGCACACTGCCCAAATTTCTCCTATCCCCAACAACAAGACCCAGGGAATTAACAACACCCAAGTCCCCAGGATCAACTGGCACCGACAAATCACACTTTGCAAACAAAGACTCCTGCAAAGCCCCAAGAATCTGCCTCCAAATTTGCTCAAAGACCAATTTTTTATCCAAGAAAATCTGTCTGTTGCGTTCCAACCAGAGATGCCAAACAATCAAACTAGGACCAATGCTCCAAGCAATTTTCAGAAAAGAGGTTTTGGCAGGGGATGATCCCTGTCTCCTCCAAAAATCATCCAAGGCAGAGACATGGCAACACAGTAAACTCTAGAGATTCCACCAGTGATGCCATATATTCTTAGCAAAGGAACACTGAAAAAAGAGATGTGAGAGGCATTCTTCATGCTGACCACACAAAACACACATGGTAGGGCCCTGGAACCCCCATTTTCAAAGATTGTCCCAAGTAAGATACTTACCTTGGACAACAAGCCAAGAGAAAAAATTACACTTAGGCCAAGCAAATTTATTCCAAACATGCTTCCACCAAGGAACCTCAGAGCTCCCAAAGGCATGTTTATCCAAAACCTAATAACCAGAGGCAATCAAAAATTTACCTCGCAAATCAGGACCCCAAGCAAGAACATCCCTCTCAAGAAGATAGTTGCAAGTGCGATTTGCAAGAATTTTAGCAAGCATTTGACGATCCTCCAAAGCCCCACCAGGAGGCCAATCCTGAGGATCCTTCCACCTGGATATAGTAATCTGACTCAAGGAATGTTGAGATTTGAAGTCAACCACATGACACCAACCCGCCTCCTCAAAAATCTGGCACAAGTCCTGAAGTTGGGGATGAGAAGACAAAATAGGGGGATGACCATCCCAAGAGTCATGCCAGAAGAGAGCTTCCTGACCCCCATTACAAATCCGAAAAAGGCCCTGTTTCACAAGCTTGGCACCCCGTTTGAGGGTACTCCAGATCATAGAACCTTTCCCCTCCAGACTGAATCTTACAACCTCCGCGCTTTCCACCACACCCAAATATTTGAGGGTAAGAATTTTAGCCCACCACATATGCTATTGAGAACACCAATGCCAATACAGCTTAGCAGCTAAGGCCTGCCCATTCAAATCAATTCGTCGTAAACCAAGACCCCCTTCATGCTTCGGCCCACAAACAACATCCCATTTCACCAAGCTCCACTTTCTATGAAGGAGATTACCAGACCACAGGAATTGATGAGACAGTCTCTCGAAATCTTGGATAAAACTTGAAGGAGCAGAAAGAACAAAGCACTTATAAAGAGGGAGAGCCTGGATCACGGACTTAAGAAGAGTCACTCTACCAGCTGAGGAAAGCCACCTACAAGTCCAATGGCTGACCAAACTTTGAAACTTGTCAAGGGTCTCTTTCCAAAACCTTTTTGGGAGAGAACGAATGGCAAGAGGGATTCCAAGATAGAGAAAAGGAAGTGAACCGATCTGGAAATGAAGAATACCTGCTAATCTCCTTTGGATACTCTTAGGAGTATGAAAGAAGTAAATGAGAGACTTACCCTCATTAATGCACTGCCCAGAGGCCGCCAAGTAGTCGTCCAAAACATTGCGCCAGTTCAAAGCCTCCTCAACCCTTGCCCTACCCATCAAGGCAGTATCATCAACAAACTGAAGATGAGTCTAAGGAGGAAGATCATTTCCCCAATTCCAACCCTGAATCAAGCCACTTGCAACCTAAGCATGAATAAGCCTTCCCAATCCCTCTGCAAGAAGGATGAATAAGTAGGGTGACAAAGGATCTCCTTGTCTGAGGCCTCTAGAAGCACCAAACAACTCAGTGGGCTCACCATTGAGAAGCACTGAGAAGGAGGAAGAAGTAACACAACTCCTAACCCAATCAATCCAATCACTAGCAAAGCCAAAAGCTCCAAGAATCTTGAATAGAAAGCTCCATTTAACGCGATCATATGCTTTTGCCATGTCCAACTTGATAAACATAGATTTTTCTTTTGAGGATTCCATAGAATGGATGGTCTCTGCTGCAATCACAACACCATCCATGATCTGTCTGCCAGCAACAAAGCCCCCCTGCTCCTCAGATATTAACCCACCAAGCCAAGGTTTCAGCCTTTCAGCAATCAACTTAGTAATAATCTTATAAACAACATTACATAATGCAATAGGCCGAAAAAGATCCAAAGAATTAGCCCCCTCCTTCTTTGGAATGAGAGCTAAAAAAGTTGCATTCAGAGACTTCAACATTTGTTTATTCATGAAAGATTCCTTAACAACCTCTAAGAGGTCCAACTTAACCACCTCCCAAAACTCCTAAAAAAACTCAATAGGGAATCCATCAGGCCCCGGAGCTTTACCTTTCTTCATATGAAACATAACGTTCTCAAGCTCCAACAAGGTAATAGGAGAAAGCAGTGATTCATTCATTTAATTAGACACTAGCTGCGGGATACAATTCAAAATCCTTGTTTCAGCCTCCTCAGCTGGAGGCGAATCTTCAGAAAATAACAAAGAGAAATATCTTATGCATTCCGTAGAGATAGAAGCAGAAGAGGACAAAATTTCCCCATTAGACAACACAAGAGAAGAAATAACATTACCTTGCCTTCGGTCTTTAACTGAGTTGTGGAAAAAAGAAGTATTCCTATCACTAGCCTGAAGCCATTCAATACGAGACTTTTGTTTCCAAAAAATTTCTTCTCTTAACTCCCATTCCTCTACTGCTTTTGTTGCAGCAATCTCTGACAAACTCAACTCTTCTGTTAGGCCTTGATCACGAATCTGCCTAGTGATTAAGTCCAAATTATCCTGAGCCTTTTGTTTTTCATGAAAAAAATTACCAAAATGTTGCCTATTCCATCTTTTCAACTTGTATTTGACGTACTGTAACCTCTTTGAGAATGAATACATAGCAGTGTCATAAGCTGGCTTCCCAAGATCCCACCAGCCAGAAATCATATCATGAAGAGACTCATCCCGGAGCCACATAAGTTGGAACTTGAAAGTCTGTCTAACACATCATTGAGGCACAACAACCACAAGCTTAATAGTCCAATGGTCAGAGCCACGACAATCCAATATTTCAGAACTAATCATCCACCTATCCCCCATCCAAAAACTAGACACCAAAAATCTATCTAGTCTTTCAGAGATAGCAGCATCTCTAATTCTCCTATTATTCCATGTGAAGACTCCATTGGTTGGTTTGACATCAACTTACCTCAAAAGAGCCATATTATCCTGCAAGAGCCTAGAGGAAGGCTCCAAATGAGCACTACCTCCTCTCTTCTCTTCTAAAGAAATGACAGCATTAAAATCGCCAGCCAGGATCCAAGGCAGGTAAGGATCCAAAAACCTCACATGTCTAACATGATCCCACAGTTGTGCTTTACCTTGGAAATCAGTCAGAGCATAAATATTAGAGATAATAACTTTCTCCCCTAACTCTAAATGAGAAGCAACACATGAAATCGAGCTCTTACAGGAGATCCACCAAAGAGGACTAACCTTTCGGGGATCCCAGAAACAAGCCACTCCACCAGAATTACCAGAAGCACCCACACCTTGACATTGGCCATGACCCCAAATCTTAGGAGCCACACTTAACAAACTATCCACTGATAACTTAGTTTCCTGCAAGAAAATCACATCCAGAGAATGAATGTGAATCAAATCTCGAATAGCCTTTTGTCGAGGGATGCTATTCATACCCCTCACATTCCAAGAAAGAACTATCATCATTGGGGTTGGGAAAAGTGAGCATCAATAGTCTTCACCGAACCAGCCTCAACCAATGTCTCACCAGCAAGCTTCACCTTTTCTTGGTCCTTTTTGCGGCCAACCTTCACTGATTTCTCTGGAATCCCTTTCTTAAAATATTTTTGTTGCACACCTAAGATAGAAGAAGAAGGTTTAAGCTTACCTAAATCAGGGCTATCCCGAGCCTCCGAGTAGACCTTACCAGCACCAGAGGGGCCACCAGAATCACCAACCACCCCATCCCCCTCACCCATAGCTAGGGCAGAAGGAGCTAGACCGAGCCCCATCAGAGGATCCTGGGCACCAAGCTGATCGACACCAGGGACCACCAAAGGCTGTACCTCAACCGACTCTTTAGAACCACAACCATCCACCATTTGCATGTCAGCTGTAAACCCTTCCTCCTGAACTAACCCATCCAAAGCCCCAAATTTATTGAAAGTTTCCCCATCCTGTCTATCTTGAAAAGGCCTCTTTTGGCCTCGACCTCGATTGTGAGGTTTAACAGGAACAAAACCTTCTTTATCCATGTCCAAACCCTGCTCTGGAACCTTACCCTTTTCCACCCTCGTATTAGGTTGGGTATCTACATTAATTTTACCTCCTGTACTAAAAGTCCGAGGACACCTCCACAACAGGTGTCCATATTCATGACATAGCCGACACCGAAAAGGCAACATTTCATAATCCAATGGCTGGGTCCAAGAATTAGAGCCAACAGTCAAATCAATAGAATTAGGCAGAGGCTGACTTAGATCAATCTCGACACAAACCCTCGCATAAGTAAAGATTCTCTTATCCAAAGTATGTTGAGAGGGACCAACAGGCTTACCCAGTAATAAAGCAATCGATTGTAAAATATCAATTCTCCAACATTCAAGTGGCAGTCGAGGAAGGTGGACCCAAACTGGGACCCTCGAAGGCAGCTCTTCTGCCGAATTAAAGCCTGCATGCCATGGTTTTATGAAAAGACCTACTTGGTTATAAAAATAAGGCCCCCCTTCAAATGCCTTATTTTGATCTGAAATGCACGAGAAGTCAACCAGAAAGAAATTATTTGCAGCCAACAAGACATCAAAGTCACCCTCCGGAGACCATGTCTTGCGGATCCAAGTGACCAAGAAAGAGAGCGAAACCTTCAACCCCATAAACTTACAAATCAAAACATGATTACTGTAGTACTCCAGATCCTCAGCTACTGCCTCCGATTGAATCACCAACACAGGATGAACTTGCACCCTCTCCAAACATCCATTTACCTTATGCATTTTAAAGGTATTCGATTTTGTCCTACCCTCTCCAAAGGAAGCTCCATCACCAGTCTCTGTCATAGCATCATCTCCCCTCACCTCACCAGTCGATGCATTCAATGCCATTGAAACCACCCACCAAAGCACCAGACAAAACCCCAAACCAATACCAGCCCACCGCAATTTACATGCAAGAGAAAAAACCCCAAGGAACACCACCCAGCACATGGAAGCAAATAGAGCTACACCCAGCCAGCAAGGAGGTAGAAAACGCAGGCCAAGAGCCACCCCGCACCTGAATCACACGCCCAACAGTCAACACCAAGTAGCTCCGAAGTAAACCAGCACACAGACAAAAGGAAAGCAGAAAATGGCCACCCCTGGCCTCAACCCGCACCACACCAAAATCCATCCCCCTCATAGGCGCCTGGAAAACGAACAGAAGAAGCTAGGGCACAGGTGCCCTAGCTCGCCCGCAGCAGGCTCCAAAAAACGCCTTCATGCTCATCTCGCCTACTAAATTAGATATGAAATGTCTAATTTAATTTATCTCAACTTTCATCATTTTAATTAATAATCTTAGGAGAATGATTTTACAATGAATTTTTTATTAAAAAATTACATTTGGAAAATTAAATACAATTTAAATTTTTGAGTAATTAGTTTTGTTAGTAATAATTATTTCCCTCCAAAATTTAAGGTATGATATAATTTGAAGAAAAAATAATAGTCAAAGAGGAAAGATCCCCATAGTCATTCAAGACTAATTTATACTATATTAGATGGAAAATGAATGAACAAACCTTGGGAGAAGAAAAATGTGATGACATGAGACACACATTTTGCATTTTTACAATAATTGAATTAAAAGGTATCTATTGTTTTGTGGGGAAACAATGATTTATTTGAGTTGGAAAAAGATATTATACTGAACCAATTAGAAAAAAAAAGAAATAATTAAAAGGAATTAAGTATATAAACTCAAATTTGACATTAAGAACTATTTGCATAAAAATAGGAAAATGGTTTTTGTGTTTTGGAATAAAAATTTATTAGTTGCAAATTGGCTATCAAATTTTAGAATAAAATTATACACCATGTTGAATGAATGGTTTTAAATTCATTAAAGGGTTTTTCCTTTTTAAAGACTTAATAGTCATGTGTTCTATTCCTAAGATCAAATTAACAAGTATGCTTTTGAAAAAGTGAGTCCATTAGTATAGTTACGTCTTTTATTAGTAAGATTGAATAAAAAAATATTCTTTTAAAAATTTATTTTCTTATTTGAATTTTAGTTATAATGGTGATCACAAATGAGTTTTCCAAAAAGGAAATATGTTATAAGTAGTATCTACTCTGTGATCCTAGGAATGTGATGAAATGATACACATACTTTGTATTCCTATTTTAATTGAATTAGAAGTTACACATTATTTCGAGGGAACATAAAAAGGATGTTACTAAATTTATACAAATATTTGTGTACACATGTATATATGTAAGAACATATGTATGGCATTAAATTTAGAATGACAAAACCCACACTCATTTCCATCCCTACCATATTGGCATCATGAAGGCCCATGGACTCTAGCCAAACCCCAGATCAAGAGAAGGATGAAACACCCATGGGAGATACCATGGAGTTTCATCATACATTATTATTTTAATTGAATTAGAAGGTATGCCTTGTTTTGAGGCAATATGAAAAAAATGATAGTAAATCTATACAAGAATTTGTGCACATATGTATGTATATAACAATAAATATATGACATTAAATGTAAAACCGCAAAACCCATGCTCATTTTCCACCTTGCCATATTGGCACCATGGAGCCCCATGGACTCTAGCCAAACCCCCAAGCAAGAGAAGGATGAAACACCCACTAGAGATGTTCTGGAATTTCATCATACATTGCACAATAAAAATCTTGGGAAAAATATAGTGTTTCCATATATAGTATCTAATATTGTTGTGTTTTATTTGATGTGGCAACTTGAAAGAAAAAATGTATCTTGGTTTTCAAATCCCTTTGCATGCTTAAACCTAACAAAATACAAGGGTATGTTAGTGGAAATGCAAGGAAAATCAAAAAGGAAGGATAGAAAGTAAGTATACGGGTAAAATTAATATATATGATGTGAGGCTAAAAGTAATGAATAATTTTTACAATTAGTTAACCAAAGTTGTCTATTGATAATGGGAAAGTATCGTACTTACATACACTATTGATTGTGTTCAACAAAGATGAGTTGTATTGGACTAAATGGTAGCAACATGAAAGAATTTGAAATAGAGAGTGTACAATACACTAATTTTCTTCAACGCATATTATATTTTTGCAAAAATATAAACAAAATAATATACATATACAATAAAGGAGGTTAGCACTATTCATTGTAAATAGAAATAGATAAAGTGGAATATTTTGAATGCGTGGCATCTTGGTAAGAGATTTTGTATAAGTAATCTATTAGAGAATTTAAAAAGAGATTTGTGGAAACAATGAGAAATGAAATGATTTGTAGCAAGGGATTTGAAGGAAAAACATGTAGTCATGTACAAAATGAAAATGAATCCAACCATGACACTATAAACAGTTTAGTTGAAAGGAGCAACAAACACCATTCTCATGTGCTTCTAGGGATAAAAAATGTGATGCTATCAATAGATTGTTTGTCCACTCAGAAGCACATGAGAGAGGTGTTTGTTTGTCATCCATAACCACGTAAACCCACGCTTATTCTCCTCCCTACCATATTGGCATCATGAAGCCTTGTGGGCTCTATCCAAACCCCTAAGCAACAAAACCAAGTAAGGTCCATGGAAAATCTCAAGGACTCTTATCATATATCACATGATACCAAAAATAGAGAAATTGTAAAACAACTATTAGGAGAATGCTTAAGAATCACAAGTGATAGATGGTTGGGAACCCACATTAAATAGTTTGATACAAGACAAACAATCTAGTTGAAGAAAATAATGACAAATGGAATGGATAGTATAGATTTTATGTTTAGCAGGGAAGTATGTGTCAAAAAATTGTATCCATGTATATAAGCAATAAGAAATAGACAATGATGGAAGGTAGATGCAATAAACCCACACTCGCTCTCTTTCCCACAGTATTAGCACCATGAAGCCTCACAAAAATACAATGAAACATAATGGTACAAGACAAACAATCTATGTGATAGTTGGCTTCTCAATTCCAAATTTGAGCTATATTATTTGACACTAAAAACTATAGAAAAATAGGTAAATTGTAAAAGACCTATTAAGAGTATACATAGGTACTGCTAGATAAAAAATTGTTCTTTATGATGCTCTTTTTTCGAATTCACCTTAGCAGACCGTTGTTTATTGTAGATTGCCTAAGAATAATAGCTAAATGATAGATGATCAAAAACCCAATCTAAACATATTCATACTAGACAAGTAGTTTATGTAAGAGTTGACCTGTCAATTCAAAATTTGAACTACATTCTTTGACAGTAAGCCCACATTAATCAAAAATTGTAAAGACAATAGATAGCAATAATCTATGCAAAATGGCTATAATTCCATAGAGTTAATTTGGAAAAGAACAATTTGGTGTGGGGAAGTTGAAACAGATGAGGAGGAAAGAATACAATGAAACATATTGATGTAACACACTGTGATCCTACATAAACTACAAGCTTTCCCACTTACATAAATAGACCTGGGTAGTTTGTTCGAGGGAGCTTCAAGCAGATCAAGGAAAAAATAATCTCATAAAAACATATTGATAGAGGATTCGAGCTATGTTATTTGTTAATAAATATTGAAGACAAATAGAGAAATTATATAGGAGGTGTTAAAATAAGAACTATTTGCTACAAGTCATTTTACATGGGTTTTTTGCATAAATGTTTTGTCTATAATATTTAATGCCAAGTAATGTAGCTTGAATTCACAATTAAGTTTGTGGCACTATACACATTTTGTAGAGATTGATGCATCATATAGCTTTTGTCATAGCCTAAAGAAAATAAGTATCGTCATTAAGAATTGAGGTTAAATAACTGATTTGGTAAGCTGAAAAGATATTTGTATACGTGTGTAGGGGAAAATGGTATAGTGGCTTTTAATTATTTTTGATAAAGGAAAAAATAGGTTTTATAGGGACCCAAAACCACTAGGTTTATAACAAAAGAAAGAGAAGGAAAAATAAGTCCAACGAAAATAACGGGCTGCAATAAAGGAAAAAGCCAAATAAAGCAGCAGCCAACCAAAAAAGGCCAGGAAGGTCAATCATAAAACCAGCCAAAACACAAGCCAAAAAGCCAGCAGCAACTAACCCAGAGCCTTCAGAGAAAACTTAGTCTTTTCCTTTAGGTCCTACATATCCTGAACACCCTTCTTGAAAGATTGAATCATCTGTGGCATGGGGGGCACTTTCCTTTTTAGATTAGCCCTGGTTATCTTTGAATTCCCAATGTCCTCTTCCTAGTTTTTATCTTTTGACTCTTCCAAATCAACAACCAAGGACCCTTGTTGAGCTTTATCCATTTTTTTAGTCATAGCATTGATAATGATGGCATTATGTCTTGCCATCCTATTGTTTTGTTAAGCAATTATCTTCATAGTATTTTTCATTTTTTTCCAAATCTATTTCAATCCTTCTGTCCTTACCCACATTGTCTTGGATCTCTTTACTAGAAATGTAATATTTACCCTCTACATCCTTCTTGCATAACACATAAACCTTAGCTCCCATTTCTTCCAATTTACTCTAGAGGGCCCAATTTTATATTTTCAGGTCATTAATTTCATGAAAGAGCCATTTCAAAAATTTGAAATGGTCCACAACATTATTCCTAGCTATGCCCAAGAAATTAGTAGAGGGTTCCCTATCATGATTGAAGCAACTTTTAGCAAAGTCAGAGGCTCCAGGGGGTCCAATTCTAACATATTTGTCCATTGATGGGACAACAAAAGATGAATTATTGTTATTGCCAGAATCCTCATAATCCTCAGAATCTTCAAAATACGAAACTAGGTTTTTGACAAGTAGATTCTTTCCAACACCTTTGGTTTTAGGAGTAGAGCTTCCAGGCTTAGAAGTAGGGTAGGCTTTAACAAACTAGGGATTATGGATTTGAGTTTTCTTGCCAGTCTAGATAGAGGGCAGACTCATGAGCATCCTCACTGGACTCAAATTGGGTATATTCCCCGAACAACTAGGTTTGGTATCATCCTCCTCAGACTCCAGAGAGGCATCCAATTTAGCAGGGGCTGACATATTTTGAAAATTTTCAAAAGTTAACCTAATCAAACTAGTATGTAATATAGGATATATTTTTGGGTTTTTCTTATGGTCTTCCAGAATCTTCCTTAAAGAATAGAGAAGATAGTAGGGAAGAGAAATCCTAACCTTATAGTGAAAATGGTTGAGCAAGGAAAAATGATAGTTGTAGACCCTAGTGAAACAACCATCCAAGGTGATATACTCAAGGATGATGTGAATAAATTTTATCCAGAGAGCTTTAATGGTGTTGGCCTCAAAGTAACTATTAGAAACTTTTTCCAATTTCAATTTTTCTTTGTCTTTCTTCAGAAATCTGACCACCACTTCATCAAAGAAAATCCTATCCAAGAAAAATTTGTGTCCTTTAGTGGACATACCAGTCACTTTAGCTATGAGATTTTCATCGAGCTTAACTTTCCTACCAAAAAGGGTTATTTCCCCATTGTCCCAATTCTTCTCAAAATACTTAGTAGCTTCTTGATTAGACCCATGTAGTTTTTCCAGAAAAGGGAGTAAACCCCCACTTTTAACTTTGTTCCATGCTTTAGTGTTTCTTGTATGCATCTCAAAGTTGTCCAGCTCAACTCTTTTTTATCTCCTCCCATTTTAGCAAGCACAATAATGCAGATAGAGATGAAATCTTGACTTGAAATGGTCCTGCCAAACCTATGAGCCCACAAAGCATGTCGAGCAAGCTGACAGGATAAGCTAATTAGCTCAGCCCGATGCAATCTAATGATAGTGATGTACTTACCTCATTCTATCATCATTAATGAGATGACATGCATCTTTCCTATGTGACACATCATAGTTCAATAAGGCTCAGATATTAGCACCTAAATCACTAATGTTTAGCCAAGTGCACTGTCATATGCTTTTAACCCCTTCATTCCGAAAAAATTCCACAACATTGGCTTTTCTATAGGCATGGGAAACCTTTATATTATCAAACTTAGCTAAGGTCGAAATAGCATCATCAATCCAAGACTTTATGGTCCATTAGGGGGGGACTTTGTTAAAAGACATTCAATAATATTTTTAGAGTCCCCTTCAAGCCAAAGGTTTTTAAAATTCAAACTATGAGCCAAATTTATAACATGAAAAGATCTAGCAACCTCAGCTAGGTGATTGGTTTGAGAACCAAGGGGTGTGTCAATCACATTGAGAAAATTGCCAAAAGAATCCCTTATAACTCCACCACATCCCACCGCCCCATCAAAGTTGGCTTTGATCCAACCATTAGGTGGAAAAGTCCAGCAGACACCCTCCCTGTCCTTCTTAGCATGTTTAGGGGCACAAGAAATAACAAAACTAATATTCCATTCCTTAGGAATCATAAGATTATAGGAAGAACAAGCCACTTTCTCAGTGTTACAAACCTTCTGAGGGATAGCATTGAAATTTTCTTTCATTAATCTGATTATTTTATCAAACACAATGACCACCAAAGATTCTTTATCTTTGTAAATTCTATTGTTTCGTTCTTTCCATAAACCCCAAGCAACATGAGGGAAAGAAAAATACCATGGTTTCCGAAGTGCAGGATTGTGAGTAGGGGCTTTCCATTGTATGAAGAAGTCTTCAATTGACAAGGGGAACACCCATGAAGAAACAATTGACAAACTGACTCTACTTCCATCTTGCAAAGATAACATCTATTGGGTATTTGAAAGCCACGCTTGCAAATATTATCAACCATGAGCACTTTTTTTTGAAGTAGGATCAAAAAGAAGATG
The DNA here is from genome assembly GCA_007258455.2 of Sequoia sempervirens. Taxonomy (NCBI): domain Eukaryota; kingdom Viridiplantae; phylum Streptophyta; class Pinopsida; order Cupressales; family Cupressaceae; genus Sequoia; species Sequoia sempervirens. Next base: position 3,293,247 of record VDFB02000002.1, read on the forward strand.
TTGAATTTAGGAACCAGGTGTTTGAACCAAGCCTTTGAGCAGAAGGGAGGAGGAACCTAGACAAAATACAGCTTGGAAAAAGCTGGACAAAATAATTGCCTGAGGGTTCATCTATCCAAGCAAGATGATCTTATGTCTGATCATGGTAAAGTCTGACAGCCAACAAAGATGAATGAACAGGAGCAAGAGCCCGACTAACAAGACACAGATCCACCCATTTGTCATTCATCCAATAATATTTAACATACAAACCAAATAGAGCTTTGAAAATATCAGCCCACCCAGTAAAAGGTTCAATTTTGATAAGGGGCTCATTAAACAACTATCTATCCTCCCAGAATATTGTTTGGTTTCCACTCCTGACTTGCCAACCCACTCCTGTTTCAACAAATTTTCTTCCAGTAATTAGGTTATTCCAGCAAGTTGAGCCTCTGGGTAGAAGATGGGAGTCCATCATTATTATAAGAGATTTGTTATTCTCCAAATATTTTCTTTTTAGGATATCAATCCATTCCCCTAAGGATGAAAATAGCCTCCAAATTTGTTTAGAAAGAAGTATCTTATTAACCATTATGATTTTTGTAAGACCTAAACCACCAACCTTTTTAGGTCTACACACCAGATCCCACCCTATTAAAGGAAACCTTTTGTTTTCTTCAACACTTGACCAAAGAAATATTTTTTGAATCTTTTCAATGGAATTTACAAATTTGGTAGGGATTTTAAAAAGGCTTAAAGCATAAATCATTAGATTCTAAAGAGTAGCTTTGAGGAGTTGTAATTTACCTGCTTTACTTAAAAAATCTCCTTTCCATCCAACAAGCTTCTTACTAAACCTCTCAACCAATGAAATCAAAAAGGACTCTGGGGGTTTAAGGCTTAAAGGTAAACCTAGATAGGTGGCAAGTAAAGACTCCACCCTGCAACCTAGGATTTTGAAAATTTTATTTTGTCTATGTTCAAGAGTATTAAAGAAGAAGAGAGAGCTTTTCTATCAACTGGCCAGATGCCCTCGCGTACACTTACAACATAGATTTCAAAGTATTTCCCTCTGAAACAATAGATTTTCTCAAGAGCATGGTATCATCGACAAACTATTGATGAAAACAAATCAAATTGCTAGAGGATGGTTTAAGACTAACAAGGGATCTTTGATCTATCAGCCTTTTCAAATTTCTTCCAAGGCTTTCAACCATTATATTAAATAAAATAGGAGAGATAGGATATCCTTGTCTTAGACCTTTGGGGCTTTGGAAGAAAATCAAGGGAGATCCATTAACCATAATAGATATAGAAGTAGTAGACACAAGCTACTCCACCAATTGAAGAACCCTATTGTAGAACCCAGATGCCTTTAAAATTTTAAACAAGAATTTCAAGTCAACTCTATCATAGGCTTTTGAAATATCAAGCTTTAAAAGGAAACCTTCAGTATTTGATTCAACGAGGGAATGGATATTCTCATGCACTTGATTATTGAATCAAGGATCTATCTGCCAGGGATAAATCCATTCTGTTGAGGTGAAATCAAAGTAGGAAAAAGAAGTAAAAGTTTGGAAGTCAAAAACTTCAAGATGATTTTATAGATAGAGTTACAAAGTATGATGGGTCTAAAAGCATCAAATTCCACCACTCCAGGCTTCTTAGGGATAAGAACCAGAAAAGTTGCATTCAACTCTTTTAGGAGACTTTTGGATCCAAAACATTCTTTTACAACATTCACCACATCCTCTCCAACAATCTCCCAAAACCATTGAAAGAAGAACATAGGGAACCCATCGGGACAGATAGATTTACTCCCTTCAAAGGAAAAAATAGCCTTCCTAACTTCCTCACTAGAGGGAATAGTAGTCAACATAGAGTTATCTTCCTAATTGATCACATTAGGTATAGCCTCTATCAAATGATCCTCATCATTTTGGTTATTTTCCTCATTCTTAGAAATAAGAGTTTTGAAGAAGATAACATCTTGGCTTCTGATATCCTACTCCTCCTCATACCTATTACCATCAACTTCAATATGAGAGATTATGTTAACCACCCTATCTTTTGAGGCTGACAAGTAAAAGTACCTAGTATTTTTGTCACCTGCAGATAACCATAAAGATCTAGATCTTTGTCTCCAAAACTCCTCTTCTTTTGCAATGATTCCATACATCTTAATAAGGAGCTCATTCTCTTTTTCCTTAATATCATTCAAATAACCTTCCTTCTAGATTTTATATTGGATCTCCCCCAACTCCATCTGAAGATCAAATTTTATCCTAAAAATGTTCCCAAAGGACTCACTTTTCCATTTTTTATAATTGAATTTAACTTCCCTTAATTTTTTAGCCACTCTAAACATAGTTATACCAGAGATATTAATATTCCACCATATCCTAATTTCCTCTTTAAAAAGAGTTTAAGAAAGCCACATTTTTTCAACTCTGAAGGGGATATTTTTCTTTATCTTTAAAGGATCAACAATAAAACTTATGGGGAAATGGTCAGATCCAATTCTAGAAAGGGATTTAAGAGAACAATAATAGTTTAAGAACCATTCATCAGAGATTAAAATTCTATCTAATCTAACCTTGATTAGATCCATACCCTTTATATGATTCGACCAGGTATAGGAAGCGCCCTGCAAATCTAGATCAATGAACACCTGATTATTGATAAAGTTTTGAAGATCCTCCAAATTTTTCTTCATTCAGTAAGGGATTATTAAAGTCGCCCATGAATACCCAAGACTCTCTATTAAAAATCCTTTGGAAGGAAGCTAGCTCCAACCAGAAAGATTTTTTGATACCTTTTCCATTGGGAGCATAGATATTTGATTGAATCTAACTGAAATTATCCCTAATATGGGTGAATCTAGTAGTAATATGGTTCGTACCTTCCATAATCAAATCCCCTTTGATTATTTGACTATTCCAGAAAGTAGAAATACCTCTTGAAGCACCATTTGAGTTATTTTCATGAATACTACAGTACTGAAATAGTTTCATTTTTTCCACCTTTTCCTTTGACATTTTAGTTTCCTGAATAAGGAGAATATCAAGCTTATGATCTCTAACAAAATTGTGTAGTACATCTTGCTTATGGGGATTATTAAGTCCCTTAATATTCTGTGACATGATCTTCATGATTTACCAGGGGAGTAGAGGCACTCCAGGATGGTTTTTTGAAAGCCATCCGCAATATCCTAAAAACTGTTATGCTCTCTTGTCCATTTAGTAGATTTTTTTTCCATGAGAGTTCTTTGTTGCTCCACATTCTGCCTTAGCTTTTGATCTAGTAGAAATACCACTTGGAGTCTTCCATTGTTAGTCTTTTTTTTTCTTTTTCTCTAATAAAACCTCTTCTCTATATATATCTTCTTGACTTTCCGTCTTTTTACTTGATTGCCATTCCTTATTAGTTAGAAGTCTTTGCTCCTAGGGTAATGTGTCCATGATGTCATTCAAATGAAAGGTTGAATAGTCACTAGAAATTTTAGTAGTTTGGTCTTGATTATCATAGGATTCCTTTACTAATTCTGAGGAATTAGGATCCGTAAAGGGATCTACACCCGAAGGAAAAAAAACCTTTAGAGGAAGGAAGCAGAAGAGGGATATTTAGCTCCAAGGATAAACCCTGGATAGGTATGTCCTCCAAACCCGGGTTCCCTTCTAGATTCTCTGTTGGTCTCATCTCTTGGAAAAAAAGACCAAAATCCTGACTCTACTTTTCTTCACCAACCACTTGTCCCACACTAGCTTCTTTTTGCTTAGTTGTCAAGGTGTCCTCAAAATCCTTACGTTGGAGTTCCTGTGGAACCACACCCTTACTTCCCATATCAAAACCAACCTCTTTTGATATGCCTTGAATATTAAACTCTTTATTATCTAGGATTTCTCCTTCTAATTTCTTTCTCCATACATATTTTGAAGTTCCAACTAGCTTCTCCTTTTCTTTGATGCCATTTAAATGACATTTCTTAGCCCAGTGCCCAAATTTTCTACATTTGAAACAAGCAAAAGGGATAGTTTCAAACTCAATATCCTGCGACCAGGAGCCTAAATTCAAACTAATCTCCATTGATGAAGGAAGGTCAATGTTATGAGAGACCCCCACACATATTCTTGAAAATACCAGCCTCTTTCTAACAGTTGTCATAGAATCAATAGAAAGAAGCTCTCCAAAAGAGCTCGCAATTCCATAAAAGACATCTTCGTACCAGTATTCCAGGGGAAGACTCGGGAGTCTGACCCACACTGGGACATTCTCACAAATAGAATCTAAAAGGTCCAGATTTGAAGATCATTTTTCAAGAGACAGGGAAGATTTCCCTATTACCCATGGACTACCACTTCTTACAGCCAAGATATCCTCCCTGTAGGTGAATTCAAATGAAAGAAATCCCTTTGGGAGTGCCACTACTCAAACTTTTCCATAAGTTTTCCATTTTTTTTTAGAAACTCCCTAACCACTTCAATAGTTGGTCTGGGGCCCATAAATTTACCCAGTAGGGTTCTTTCCATTAAAGCAATGTTATGATCAATTAACAGATCTGGCACATAAATTGCAAACTTACCTTTCTCAGGGATAGATATATTTTGCACTAGAGGGAAAGATGACTTTCCATTTGGTTTAACACCAAATAGAGAGGCCCAAGGTTTACGATTTCCTCCATTTTCACTAGTGGTCCCCACCACATTGTTAGATTTTTCACTTTTTTGATCAACAGAGGAACCTGCAGATTTAGCAGCCGGAATATCCTTTCCTCCCGAGTCCACTAGAATTTTGTTTCCCGAATCTGCTTCTTCTAGATCAGCCTCACCTTGCTTCTTACTCGAGACAAGTGTCGATCTCTCCTATGATTTCTTACATCATGGTCCACCTCCATTTCCAATGCTTGATTTTTCAAAATCCTTCTTTTCCCGCTCATGCTATTAAATCAATATACTTTCTTGCACATTTTGCAACACATTAGTGTCAAAACCCTCCAAACTACTATCAAAAGCAGCAATAAACAAAGAATGAAAAGTGTGAATAATAAATTAATCATTTATGCAAAATAACCATGTAAACCATACATATATATACATGTAAACATATATATATATATATATATATATATATACATGTATAGATATACATATATATATATAATGTATACATATATATATACATGTATAGATATACATATATATACATGTATGGATATACATACATATATACATGTATACATATAAATATATATATACACACATGTATACAAACATGTATATATACTAAATTAGTTTCATCCCTATTAAGTGTTATTCTTTCTAGTATCTCTTCCTATCTGTTCAATTTATTTGTTAGAAGTTTCCAATGGGATTTTTTGTCAACCCAACTATGAATAAGACTTGTGTAATAGCTCTATTACAATTTCTCTATTTTTCTATAATATTTGGTGTAAGGAAATGTAGCTTGAATTTTTGTTTAATCCTATAACATTATGCATACATATACATACACATATACATATATATACATGTGTATGTAGATATGTACATATATACAAATATATATATATACACACATGTAAACACATGTATATATATGAAATTAGCTTGGCCACTCTTAAGTGTTATTCTTTCTAATATCTCTTCCTCTCTGTTCAATTTCTTTTTTTGAAGTTTCTGATGGTATTTTCGTCAACCCAACTATGAAGAGGACTTGTCGTGTAATAGCTTTGTTACAATTTCTCTATTTGTCGTTATCTATGTGTATCTTTTGCATTGCAACCATTACCATAGGAGAAATTGTAGTTATATGTGTGTAGGGTTTAGGGTTGTATGAAACCAAATGTTAACATATTGGAGATAAAATTACTTTGGTGGCTATTTATTGTTATTCTAATAGCTCTTTTATGATTTCTCTATTTGTCTATAATATTATGAAATAATCTCTGCAAAATGTGTTTTGTGGCTTTTAAGTGTTATTGTAATAGTTCTTTATTCTATTCAACTTTATATCTCTAGCTGATACACTATTTGTTTGAAATTTCTATTTGTTAAGAATAGAGCATTTAATTGTGCAGTATGTGTAAGATATTCATAATGCCACAATGACTATTCTGACAATGCAACTGAATCAATATATTTTCCTGCATATTTTGGAGCACATATTCATAATGCTAGAATGACTATTCTAACAATGCAACTAAATATGAAAAATATTTTCTTGCATATTTTGGAGTATACATTCTCACTACATGCATTTATACATTAATAAATACATATATATATATATATATATATATATATATATATATATATATATATATATATATATATATATATATATATATATATATCTGTGTGTGTGTGTGTATACAAAATGCCACAAACTTATAAAAAAATTCAAGCTACACAACCTGGCACTAAATATTATAGAAAAATAGAAAAATTGTAATAGACCTAGATTATAGGACAAGTCCTATTTTGGATTTTCCAGCGATGAGGATGTGACTGGTCAATAGGGAGTTCATCGAGTTTTGTTGAGGCAACATAGAGCTTGGAAAATTCATGGGTTGGCTATGGTGGAGAGTTATTTAACAATTTTCCTATTTCTCTATAATATTTAGTGCCAAATAATGTAGTTCGAGTTTTGAATATATGTATGTATATATGTAACCATTCAGCCATACTTTGGTGTATTGCTTTTATGTATATATATCTATGTATATGTATACAAAATGCCACAAACTTAATAAAAAATTCAAGCTACATTCCTTGACACTAAATATTATAGAGAAATAGAGAAATTGTAACAGATCTATTATAGGACAAGTGTTATTTTGGATTTTTCAGCAGTGAGGATGTGATTAGCTGGTGACGAGTTCATTGGGTTTTTTTGTGGCGACATGGAGCTTGGAAAATATGTGGGATGGCGGTGGTGGAGAGTTCTTTGTCAATTTTCCTATTTCTCTATAATATTTAGTGCCAAATAATGAAGCTCAAATTTAGAATATATGTATGCATATATGTAACCATTCAACTAGCCTTAGGTGTATTTCTTTTGTTGAAGCTACCACTAGTTTGCTACAAATTCCAGCAAAAGACCTCTACATGTTGCAGGATAGCTCTGAGTCTACACCAAATATATTTCAATTTGACCATCATACATTGGCTACTATAAATACACAACATATTCTATTATGTTGACTACATTACTCCATGCTCATAGAGCTATCTTTTCAGCTTTCTAAATCAACCATATAAAGCTAGTTCTTTATGATAATACATACTGTCTTTAGATTTTGACAATAATTATATGATGTGATCCTAAATCTTTTTATGTAAAAAAGACCTTGCCCATTTTAAACATATACATGTATACATGTATATATATATATATATATATATATATAAATATACATATATACATGTATATACAAATGTATATATATGTATATATGCATAAATACATGTATGCATGTTTTACTAATAGTTTTGTTACAATTTCCTTATTTATCTATAATACTCAATGCTAGATAATGCAACTCCTCTTATACAATTACTCTATTTTTTAGTAGACTAAAAAGAACATGGGCACCATATTAAAATCGAAAGCATAGGAGCTCAATGAATGTGCGAATGTGTATATGGAAACACAAGAATATATTACATTCATATTTGCAAAACATGAGTCTTAGATAGGATGTAGGCATACCTTGTGGGTGCAACTAGGTGTAGTATGAACAAAAGAAAAGATAGTGTTCTCTCCACCCTACCATATTGGGTCATGCAGCCTCATTTCCTGTCATGAAATCCCCAAGCTAGAGCATACTTTTCTGACCACAAATCTTAAGCATTATGCATTGTCAAAATATCATAGCATTAACTTGAGAATTTTTTTTAGTTGAAATTATTGTTATAAATTTTTGAAAAAATATATATAGTTGTATGATTTATGACAAAGGATTTGACACTTAGTTGTAAAATAAGAGATAGAACCATATAAAAATCAAAAACATGGAAGCTAAGTGAATGTGTGAATATATATATTTAAAGATAGGAATGAATTATGTACATATTTGCAAAATAGAAGTCGTATGTAAGATGTATGCATACCTTCTAGGTGCAATTGGATGTAGTTTGAAAAGAAAGAAAGAAGACTTTCTCTCCACCCTGTCATATTGGGTCATGCAATGTCATGGGATGTCACCAAACCCCCAAGAAAGAACATACATTTCCCATCAATATGATCAATGGTGAAGCCAATGTTTGGGTACCTAAGTTTTTTGTTTCTGGATATTTGATTATGTTCAAGTTTTTTTCGTCCAAAAAATTGAAACACCATCAAATATCTAGTAATAACAATTCTCAAGCATTACAAATTGTGGAAATCTCATAGCATTAACCTAGAAATTTTCTTTAGTTAAAATTAGTGTTATACATTTTTAAAAATATATGTAGTTATATCAGTTATGAAAAAGAATTTGGCATGTAGTCGTGAAATAAGAGATGGAATAAAGGACATATAGGCTTTCCTTCTATATAAATTGAATGTAGTTGCAACTTTTACACCATTGAAAACATGTGATGACAAAGCTATTTAGTATTGTGGACATGTGTAGTTATAGTTGACAATGTTTGCAATCTAAAATGGTTTCAATCAGATATAGTTAGTGACAAAGAAAATTTGAAGTTTAGTGTGGAAAACATGTGTAATTGGCATACAATATATAAATTAAGAAATATAAACAGTTGTATAAATTATAACCAATAATATGTAATGTCTACAATAAAAAAGATCACATAAACAAGATGTAGGTATACCTTGTGTAGAGGATGGGACAAGCTCGATAAATGTACAAATATATAGATACAAACATAGGAATAAATTACATTGATATTTGCAAAACAAAAGTCTTAGCATGCCATGTAGTGAACATTAAAAAAGCAAGAAAAAATAAATAAAACTTAAGAACATGGAGAATAGAAAAGGTGAACTACAATAATGAATAGTTTGCTATGGGAAAATCGAGATTCATACAACACAATAAATCTATGTAACAATTGGCATGATAATTCAAAATCCAAGCTACATTTATGGCACTAAATATTTTAGACAAAAATGAGAAATTGTAAAAGAACTATTGTCTTTAAGTTTCCAAATTCTCAAATTTTGTAGATTGGTATATAAAGTAGAAAGATGGAATTCATGTATACCTTTGCATCACTTTCAATTTTTTATTGCAAATTGCAGCAAAATAATTCTATGTGTTGTAGGACAACTCTAAGTCTACAACATATCATGTTGCTATCAATATTGAGTAGCAAAGTACTGTTATTCTAATAGATCTTATACAATTCTCTATTTGTCTTCAATATTTACCACCAAAGCATGTAGTTTGAATCTTGTATCAATATGTTTCAAAAAAATTTAACTATGTATAAGTTTAAAGAAATGGGAAAGATTTTTTTTACATAAAAACATTTAGGGTTGCATCATATAATTCTTGTCATAACCTGAAGAAAGTAGGTATTACCATAAGGAACCAGGTTTCAAGAGTTCAATTAGCAATCTATAAAGATAGGTCTATGAGTTTTGAGAAATAAAGTAGGAAAAATACAATATGTTGTGCATTTGTAGAACCCAATGTATGACAGTGAAAGGGAAAACCACAAAACCCATGCTCATTCTCCTCCTTGCAATATTGACATCATGAAGCCTCATGGGCTCTAGCCAAACCTTTGAGCAAGAAAAATGTGTAACACCCATTAAAAATTTAATGGAGCCATATCATATATCAAACAATAGTGAAGTACGGGAAGTTTTGTTGTCACTATATCTCATCTATTATATTAGACTATTTTTTCTTCATGCAACAACTTTTAAAAGATTGTTATGTTGATAAAGAGATGCTTATAGATAATTTTCATCATAAGGTCTAATACCTTTTATACAATTCTCTATTTGTGTTCAATATTTACCAGCAAAGGATGTAGCTTGAATCTTGTATCAATATGTTTAAAATTTTGTTATCTATGTATAAGTTTAAAGAAATGGGCTAGGTACTTTTTGCATAAAAAATTTAGAATCACATCATATGATTATTGTCATAACCTAAAGAAAGTATGCATTATCATAAAGAAGTAGCTTAATATAGTTGATTTAGCAAGCTAAAAATATAGCTCTATGAGCGTGGAGAAATGTAGTTGATAGAATAGAATATGTTGTGTATTTGTAGCAGTGAATGTATGACGATCAAAGGAAAAACCACAAAATGCATGCTCATTCTCCTCCCTGCCATATTGAAATCATGAAGCCTCATGGACTCTAGCCAAACCACTAATCAAGAAAAGTATGCAAGGCCCATAATAAAATCAATGGAGCCATACCATATATCAGACAATGATGAAGTAGGGGAAATTTTGTTGTTTGCATATATATATTGAGTAGAGGTGGCAGAGCCACAAATATATTGTATTAAAATAAAGAATTTTTACATAATGAGGAGAGTTGCTAGATACAACAAAATTGCAACTTAGGAGTCTACAAAAATGAGGCACATAGGCCGTATTGATAAAAAATAGTAGCAATAAAGCTAGGAAACCATTACAAAAACCTAGTGAGAGATACACATATGTAATTAAGAGAACTAGCTAAGAAGAAGAAGCTAGCTAAAAGACAAAACTATTCCATGGAGAAAAGTAGTTGCCGATCCAAAATTGAAGAAGAAGATGAAGGGTGTTGAAGAAAGGAAAGTCTCCAACCCATAGAACTGAAAACCCTGCAAAAAATGCCAAGGAAACAAGCTTTCTCCCAACAAGATATGTCAAAAAAAGTGAAGGAAAATTTTTAGAAATAAAGCTTAAACATGAATCCTCAAGATGTGCTTCCCTCTAAAGAAGAAATATCAAATGGTGGAGGGAGATATGGTTCTTCGTGAGGCTTCCTGATTGCATGTTGAATGAGAAGGTGAATTGTCTTGTACATCATATAAATTGGATCGTTGAAAAAGTTACCATATTGTTGAACAAGAATTTTAAGATGAAATTTGAACTCACTATTAATTTCATTAAGAAGAGCATAAGCCATTGCAGAAAGAATCTTAGAAAGATGATAATCAGTAAGGAGGTGGTGTCTACTAATAATGCCTCCAACTAAACAAGATATACAATTTCCTATATTGTACTATATGTTTCGTGCAACAACTTTTATAAGATAGATACATTGATAAAGAGATGCCTAAACATAATTATCACCATAAGCTCAAAAATATTCTCTTAGTCTAAACATCTTTCTATGCATCGAGTTCTGCCATTTTTGTATGGTCTTTAAGTGTTTCCCTAAGAGTTCTCTATGCAGTTTCCGTGTTTGTGTTTAATATTTAGTGCCAATTATAGTCTATAATATTTAGTAGTGAATAAGTATTATTCTAATGCCTCTCATACAATTACTCTATTTTCCATCAATATACACATGTGTATATTCATGTTTGAAATAGAAATAATAGTGTATTGCTAGTAGTTTTCTTATTTCATAGATTTGAAATTTTCCTTACACTTCCATTCTTTTAAAAAGTCTATTCTATTATTCTCTGCATTAAAATGAACTTTAAAATATGGAGAATAGAAGAGGAAAACCATAGTAATGAATAGTTTGCTAATGGTAGTTGGAAGAAAGGATATCATGAAGAACAATTTATTCTACGAAAGTTGAAACAGGAAAGGGAGAAATAACTTTATAATTATCTGGATTTGTATCTGCAAACCTAGCATGCTCACTAGGAAAAAATAGTTTAATGTTTATGAATTGCATGTCATGAGTGTGATGCATAAATGCTTTACGAAACATTCCATGCTCTTGAGACTCTACTCCTTAATTACATCAATTGTTTCATGAAGCCTCTATGCGTCAAGCTTATGTCTACTACCATGAATGACAAGTGTTTTTTTACACAAGGGTTAATGTATGTTGTTGATGTTGTAAGACAGCACAAAAGAAAGTAAATGTAGTGTTCCATACTATGCTTTGATAAAGTGTAAAAGCATAAATGGGAAAAGGATAAAAAATAATAGTGGGTTATTGATACGAGAGCATTATATGGCTAGTAGCGATGAACTTTTTTTTTTGGAGCAGGCATTCTAAAGTAAACGTATATGTAGCATGTAATCAACATGATCATTGTTTGCAATAAGCAACCCATAAATTGCCATGCCAAGCAAAACATATTGAAAAATAGAGAATCAAGAATAGGTGAACAGCAACATATATATATAATATAATAGAGCAATTGTGGTGCAATAGCACAATTGGAAGTAAATAGTACAGTTGGAAGTAAATGCAATATTGAATATTGCAGTGTGGGAAAGTATACTCCAAAATATGCAATAAACTATTTTGATTCACTTGCATTATTAGAAGAGCCATTCTGGCATTATGAATATCTTATACATACTGCATAATTAAATGCTCTGTTCTTAACAAATAGAAATTTCAAACAAACAACCTATCAGCTAAAGATATAAAGTTTAATAGATCAAATAACTATTACAAAAACACTTAAAAGCCACCAAAGACATTTTATAGAGATTTTTTCATCATATAATTGTTTCCATAGCCTAAATAGAATAAGTGTCATCATAAAGAGATGGGCTTAAATAATTGATTTGGAAAGTTGAAAGGATATCTATATATGCAGGGAGGGGGGAAAACTTCCTGCACACAAACACTTTTTCCAATAGTGACTTTTCAACAACCAAAGCATACATATATGAAAAACTATTTGCAAATTTATTTATACATATGTAATGTATTTTTGATGGAGACTATAATGAATGGAAGGTACGATACACTCTTTCAAGAAGAGTGTAATGCTATTCCTACCAATGCTTGTGCATTGTAACTTCCTTCATTCCAGCTGGGTAAGTGCACCAAGATGGTTCCCAAAAAAGGGGCTTAAGTGGCCACTTTTTTTCTGAAATTAGGAAATACTGACCTTGGATGTGAAATTGAGGATAGCTACACTCAAAATTTTTGTATGGAACAAAAACAAGGACCGCAATGCTCTGAGTCTACTTTCTAAACTACTAATTTATTTTGAAAATGGTTGAGATTAAGGGGTTCAAAAGAGGGACACACACAAATTGTTGTTGTTTCTATCAGAAAAACATAACATAGCAACTCTTGTGTGACCCAAGCACGGTGGACATTTTTGTAGTATTTTTAAAATCACTCTAGTCAAAAGTTAGATAATATTATGTAGTAAGGACTGGATATTTTCTAATAATTTTTTAATGAATATTTGATTTTTTATTAATTTTGTAAGTGGGCACTTCCTAAAAAGTAGAATTTTGGCCGTGTTCCCCCTAATTTTTTTTGAAACTAATAGATTTTTTTTTAATTTTTTTTTTAAAAATTGTACAATGGAGTCTAGTTTCTAAAAATGTAATTTATTTCAAATTTTGATGAACGGTTAATTTATAGTGAAAAAAATACCAAACACTGTGTTTTGAAGAAAAACAGACATACAAACAAAAGAAATTATGGATGAAAGGCTTCACATTGTTAGAAAGTGAAAAAAATTATATCATTGGAAAGCTAATAAATAACCTAACATTACCCATGTCTTCGATTTTCTTGATATTGAACCAAATTCAATCTTGATGGTGAGCACAAACTCGATTATGTGAAAATTTGTTGAATTTGGAAAAAACATGTCTCTGGTCTTTGGGAATGCCCTCCAAGCCTTTGGGTTGGTATTCCAAGGCAAATACCAAAGCTAAGGCTCGGGGATTTCCAATGCAAAATATAACACGAGCACGCTATGTTTTTCTTTTGACATTTTCCTAGCAAAAAATACCGCACTCACGTTATGTCTTCCTTTAGTTAAATGCCACTTTATTGAATGTTTCTTTATATGTTTGTATGTTTGCATGTGTATGTATACTAGTGTGTCATGTAGGTATGTTTATGGGAGAGAGGGTGGGAGTGGGAGAGGGTTTAGCATGGTAGAGCATGGGAGAGAGTGGCAAAGTGGGAGATAGGGAGGGAGAGTGTGGGAGATAGGGTTGGAGAGAGTGGGTGAGTAGGAGATAGGGTTGGAGTTGGTTGGAGAGTGTGGGACAGAGTTGGAGAGATTTGGAGAGAGGGCTTGAGAGAGTGGGATAGGGGTGGGAGATTGGAAGAGTGTGGGAGACAGTTATTTGAGAGTGGAGGGGTGGAGACGAAAGTGGTGGAACAGTGGAGAGAATGGAGGGGAGAGGGATGGAAGAGGGAATGGAGGAGTGTGGGGGAGAATGGAGATTAATGGGATTAGGTGGGAGAGAGGATTAGAGAGTAATGGGGAGAGGGTTAGGAGAGTTAGAGTAGGGAAGGAGGGTGGAATGGAAAGGGTGGAGAATGAGGGTGGATGGTGGAGGAAGGTGGAGGGAGAGGGATGGAGAGTGGATGGTGGAAGGCTGGAGTGGAATGGAGGAAGGAAATGAATGGAGAGTGGAGGGTGGAGGGAGGGCTGGAAATGAAAGAGTGGAGGAAGGGAATAAGGAGATAACGTGGAGAGCAAGAGGCGGCAGAGCGTCGAGAGGTGTATAATGGTGCCAGGAGAGGGGCGGGGCGAGAGTGGCCGGGAATCATGGAGATGGACAGAGATGGAAGAGGGAGATGAGAGAGAGGGAGAGGCTGAGGGTGGAGGAAAATGGGAGAAGGAGGGGGTGAGGTTGGAGAGAGTGGAGAGGGAAGGAAGGAGACCAATGGAGATGGAGGGGTGGAGGAGTGGAGAAACATGGAGAGTGGAGAGGGAGGAGGGAGAGGGATGGAAATGATCCAAAGAGGGAGGGAGAGGGAATCATGGGAGGGACGAGATAAGTGGCAGAGGTCAGATGAGGGTGGAATAAGTTAAGATGGAGGAGGGTGGAGGGGTTGAGACTGAGGGAGGACAGAGGAGTGGAGATGGGCAGGGTCTGAGGAGGATCAGAGCATGAGTGTAATGGAGAATAGTGGAGAGGGTGGAGAGGCTGGAGAGTGTGGAGGAGTGCAATGGAGGGTGGGAAAGGGTGGAGGGTGGAATGGAGGAGGGTGGCCGGAGAGAGTGGAGTGGACATGGTGGATGGAGGGCCGGAGGAGGGAGATAGTGGTGGTGGAGGGTGGTGGAGTGGAATGGAGAGTGGAGGGAAGGGCTGGAGGATAAAATGGAAGAGGTCATTGGGGAGAGGGTTGGAGAGTGGAGAGTGGATCTCAAGAGAGTGGGACTGGAGGAAAGGAGGTGGAAGGTGGAGGTGGACTGGAGGGATGGAGGGGAGATATGGAAGAGGAAGGAAGGGAGGAGGGAGTGGCATGAGGGTGGAGGGTGGAGGGGTGGCGGGGAGGGTGGAGGGGCTGGAAGGGCTGGAGTGGAGTGGTGGAGGTTTGGAGGGTGGCAGAGGGTGGAGGACTTGGAGCTGGAGGAGGCAGGGAAGGGAAAGGATGGTGGAGGGTGAGAAAATGGAGAGTAACGGAAGAAAAATGGGAGGGGCTGGAGGGCTGGAGGGATGGAGGGATGGATGGAATGGAGGGCATGAGTGTGGAGGGTGGAGGTTGGAGGGTTGGAGTGGAAAGAGGGTGGAAGGGAATGGAGGAAGGTGGAGGGTGGAGAGGCTGGGAGAGGTAGGGAAGGTGGGAAAGGGTGGGAGAGGGTTGGAGAGGGTCTAAGTGCCAATTTCTCCATCAATCTTGAACTGCTTGCAAGGGTGTTAAAGACATTGTTTTCTTGCATTTCACATTCACTTGAATGCATCTTGAAGGGTCTTTAATCCTCAATCTACCCGATCTCAAGATTTTGTCTTGAAGTGGCCTATTCCCTACTAGCCCTTACCAGTTAGTTTTTGGCTTTTCTTGCCCAAACCTGCCAAACAACCTAGCAACTAAACTTGATTTCTAGACACCCTTTTTCGACCTTTAAATCTTTCATAGGGTTTTAGACCCCAATCTCATATGTATAGTAGGTTCCTACAATCAAGGAGAAGTAGGGCTAATAGACCTAATACTTAGGCTTTTGCTGATCACTTGCTAATTTCTCACTCAAAAGGATTGATCAAACCTTAATCCTTTTGGTATCCTTGTGTTTGGTCATATCCCACCTGGAAGTGTACTTTTCCCGTACAGTACTTGTAACCCCTACCTAAGTTCTTCACTTTTCTTCTCTCAAACTCCTAACTTGGCAGTCCTAGCTTGCTTAGGGTTTGAGATTACAAATACTTGCTTGGCTCTCTGAGTTTCCTACTGCTAAATATTTACAATTGTTTGGCTCCCCTTCCATATTCACCTAATCTCAGGAAGATCCTGTGGTTAGAGATTATGGGGGAGCCATTATAATTCTAACTGCTCAAAACAGAAGTAAAAATCCTCTACAAGCTAATTTATGAATTCAAAACAACAAATCTAATCCAAGTAACCTGAATGTAAGATGAAAGTGCTCTAGACTATTCTTTGAACTCAATAACAATGCTAGATCAGTCTATACAGTGCCTTGTTATCTCTATTTTTCAAAACACACAGGAAAACACAGAAATCTACATGAAACTTCTTATTCATACAAAGCCAAAACTTGTTTACAATTCTTCTAACTCCTATCTACGAGTCACCACACCTACTTAGATGCATTTTCCCTATTTCAAGGGAAGTTGATCATTCCCACATTCCTGATTTCTAGGGAATCCAATGACAACTAAACTACATGCAACCTAACACCATGTTGTCATGCAATTTTACAACAACTTTTGCAACTCTTTCCATCATCCTACATCTTAGGATCTCAACCTTCTTGATTCTGAACCATCAACTTCCTCAACTTCCTCTTGGCATCTTCTAACAACTTAGATGTGATTAGCACACATTAAATGCCTTACCTTCTAACACAAGGTGTCTAAAGCTAAATAAAGCAACATTTAATCGCAATGATTACCCCTAGATGACTTTAGTCCTAATGACTAACCCATCACACACAAACAAGACATTCTAAGGTCCAAATCAAACATACTAACACCCTAATTTGGCTAAGATCAGGTACAAGCCAAAATTGTTGACAAACAAAATGGGGATCAACCTAGGTGCTCCTACACCAATCTACCTTTGAAACATTACCAAGCATAGACACAAAGTTGTGGAATAACAAATGAGACTGCTCCTCAGCACTTAACAACATTCCTTTCGCTATTTCTACATATTCTCAAGCCTATTTTGATCCTTTTCAACATACGCTAAAATTTTATACACTTATTTCACAAAACAGAGTATTGATTTGTGGGATTCACCCAATTTAGGGTATGGAGTCCTAAAGATTAAATATCATATTGATGTTAAGGACTAAGGAATTTGTATGTATAGTGATAGTTGTATTTAGGTTTGTGACAAACTTGTTTGCATAGTGGTAATGGAATAGCATCACTACTTGGGTATAGGGACAGTTTATATTGTTTTGATTGAGTTTTGCTTCCAAAGATTTCAATTAGTTAATTTGACAACTTAGCACTTTTTGCACAGGTAAAATTATTCGTCATGCCAAAGAAATGAACTGTTGGAGGGAAAAAACTAACAGATGATAAGCTCCAAGCCTTAAGAGATAAAAATAACAAACGGATGAGGGAATATAGTGAAAAGCAGAAATTGGGAACGATTGATGAAAACAAGCCAGTTGAAGAGGAACTTCAATCATCAAAAAGAGAAAAGAAATTGGCAGCACAAAGGGAACGAATGCGAAAGAGTCGTACTAGGGTAGATGCAAATACCATATTTGGAGACACACCGTCTACCGCAAGTGAAGATGAAGGGACACCATTACACACAAGCGAATATGGAGGGACACCATCTAACACAAGTGAGTATGGTTGGACACCTTCCACCACATCTGAAGTTGAGAGTACATCATCACTCGAAATTGAGGAACAAGGTACACCATCATCCCCATGTGAACCTCAAGGTATGTCTTCTATTCCACCCTCGATCGAAGGTACACAATCTAGCCCACCTCAATTAAATATTGATGAAATTGGTAATGTAGAGATGTATGTACCTAAGAGAACACCACCTAGAATTTTGCGTAGAAAGCCAAAGTTTTTGATTAATATTGATGACGATATTTTGCAGCACATGGAAGGTAAGATTCCAGAACGCACTTGTAGAAGATATGTTGATAAGATTTGGCAAATATTCTTTGAAAGGCTAAATGATACTGTAAGATGTCAACTATTTGTTCAAATGATGCGGAGTTTAAAGTACAGAAAAATCATGAAGACTCTTGGGTTGAGAACATTGAATGCATCAAGTGAAAACACTATTGTGAAGAAACTAATGGATGCTTATGACACTGTGGGTAAGACCTCACGCTCAAACGATAGTAATGTCACATGACGTGTCATTACATCAACTGTGGTAAGCTATCAAACAAAGAGATCTCGCCTCATTAAAAAGACAAGTGAACAAGTGGGAATTAGTAGAAAAACTTTATCAAAAGCCACTCAAAGGTGGCAAAGAATTGAGGGCACTGATTCAAATGAATTATGGGCATTCTCAGGGAGACTACCACACAAAGATAAAAAAGTTGTTGAAGATTTGAGAACACTAATTGAAGATTATTGGAAGAATAATACAAGGCCATCTCCGAATCAAAAGGATGTTGTAAGAAGGAGAATCAGTAGTTGAAACCGTGAGCCACATCCAAAAAAATTTTTGGATACAACTCAAACCCAATTTTTTCATAAATTTTAAAATGATTATCCTCAAATTAGTATTTCTCAAAGATTTTTTCAAATGATTAAACCATTTTATGTCAAGATAAATCACACATGCACTACTTGTTGTTGTAAACTGCATATTGAATTCTCTAACCATTTTTATGTTTATCATTCTATATGTTTAGATTTGCACACTAATGATGTTTTGCAGGATTGTGGCATAGAAGCCCCACCAGAATCTTCAAGAAAGTTATTATCAAAAATTTTATTTGAAATAGAGGATGGCCAAATATTCTATAGGACAACATTCTTGGATGGTTCATGCGAGTATTGCGGTGGCTTGCAACGAATGCTAGTATGTCAACATATGGAAAGCACATATGAGGTGGGACAAAAACTAGTAGAGTTAGGGAAGTATAAAATAGTGGCATATGGTACAAAAGATGGGTTTGAAGCAAAAAGGTGTGAGTTGGTTATTCAAAAAATTCCAGTGTATCAGTTCATGTCCATGTTTTGTGAGAATCTAGTGTATGAGTATGCAAGGCATAGCCATAGATCCTGATGGTTGGACACACAATTCAAGCTATGCAAGGACACCTTTCCACTTGGTAGCATAGTATCAGTGGTTGAATTTGTAGAGAACTACACTCTATAGCCACAACGTGAGGTGCAGTCACAGTATTACAACTCCACACAGGTTTTGATATTTGTGCACATAGCATTCATACATGCAACTGATAGTACAAAGGATGAAAGGAAGGTATTGAGGGAGTATCACTTTTATATTAGTGATGATCGTACAAATTCTCCAGAGTTCATGCAAGGTTGCTTCCAGATGTTCTACAACCATTTGGCTCATAGGGGCATATCATACGATCAGCATATAATATGGTCAGACAACAGTGCAACACAGTTCAAGAACGCACACATGTTCTACTGGTTGTGTAGGATGCATCTCACTACACATGTTCAACATATGTGGAACTTTTGTGAAGCTAGACATGGAAAGGGGAAGCATGACGGTGCAGGAGCATGCGTGAAAAGAGCATTAGCAAGAGAAGAGTTAAAGTATCAAGACAGTGCACAGTTGACAGATGCAAGATCAATCGTCCAGTGGTGTAATTCTTTGATGGGTTGAGGTAATGAAGGTACGTTTTTAGTTCATATATTTTATTTGTTGATGGATGATACTAACATTGCACCATATGAGGATTGTTGTACACTAACAGGATCGAGTGAGTTGCACTCTTTCCTTAGCTCAAATGCAACTTCATGGAGTATCGATACACGTAAGATGGCATGCTTTTGTTCTTCATGTACAATGCAAGCCTGGAATGATTGTGAGTTAGGGGAGTGGGTTGACAAATGGTTGACAAGTTATCTTAGCCCACTTCACACGTATTGCCCTCCAATGGCATTGGAACTAACACAGATGGAATTGTCGGTCGACTTTGACCATGTATCGATCTAGTTCAACTAGGTAATATATCTACTTGCTTAGTATTTGAAATTCCATATTGTTATCTTACTTTGTACTATATTCATAATGTTGACTAGTTTCAATATGTATGTCACACATATAAATGCAGGGCATGTTTATGCAGTTATTGCAGATGAAGACAACGAAGAAGGTACAGACTATTACTTGTGTCGTGTTGAGGCAAAAAAAAAATTGGAAGCCCCAATTGTAGATGGAGAAAACATTGAATACCCTATAGGATCAGTTGTTCTTACTAGAATGTGGCTCAGAAGGTACCCACATAAGAGTGTTAAACATTGGTTGTTTGAGGAATTTGACACGCATCGTAAGATTCTTCATTACTCAAACCTTGTCGTGGCATCCAATGTTCATTTGACCAAATATAAGGGTAGTCCTTTGAACAAGAACTTGTGGAAGGTCTGTGAGTCTGACCATGAGGCTATACTTGACACAATAAAGAGTAAAGCAGACCCGAATGGTTCATTGGATTAATTTGTAAATATATGCACAACTATTCTTATTAATTTATACTTGATGGTAAAATTTGTTAGTAAGTCTCATTTTTTTATGTTAATAAATGCATATTTAATGTCTTGATGATGTAATAAGGGTTTTTCAGGGCCATTTGAATGGATTTTTGGGTCTTAGATGATAGGAGTCAAAATTGCTTCAAAAATGCAATGTTGTCATAGTGTAATTTGTGTAAACTCATCATTTAAGTTGTAAATCCCTTAACCAATGGCTTCCTCTTTCAAAAAATAGTTGAGGGTCATTGGAAATGATGTGTAAAAGTTTATAAGGCCTCCTTTTGGTTAGGGAAGAAGGTTGATTGGAAGTTTGATGCATTTGAATATTAAAAAAACTCTATTTTTCTTGATTTTCCAGTAGTTTTGACTATTCCTTCAATTGGTACGACTTGCAGCAACATTGTAAAGTCCTATAATGAATATGGTTTTATAGAGGGTAGAGAATAATTTCTTTTGGTGGTGATTTGAATTGATTTCATTAAGTATTAAGAAATTTACTTCAATTTTAGTGAAAGAGGGTCTGAAACCCTACCAAACAAGGGTTTGGTCACCAAAATGGTCATAATTCCCATTTCCACCATGGGAAAAATGTAAACCTTGGTAGAATGTTAGGTTTAGGGACCTTATTCATGTTAAAATTTGTTTCAGAGTGAAGGATGGAGGTTTGCAAAAGTTATTTGATGCCCTAGGTCAGTTTTTCCCTTGTAAATGCATGAAAATGGTCTTTAAAATGCACTTTTCATAATTTTTAGAGTATTTGTGCAATACTAATGAATGAAAAGCATGGAACAGGTCTTGGGGAACCTGTTAGAATATTTTAAAGGAATTATGGGTTTTTGGGTGTGACTTGAAAGGTTGAACACTTCCATATGTAGGCCTAGTTAAGCCTCGTTTATGGCTTGTAAGTCAATCTTTTGATACATTTATGTTAGGTATTTGATCCTATGCTTTTGGAAACTTGTGGAGGATATTTTTAGGAGTCTAAAAGAATGTTTCATTTTTTGGTTAATTCATTTAATCAGTTTTTATTTTGAAAATTTGCATGGGCTTGTGTAGGAGCGATGGAAGAATGGATGTTTTTGGGTACAAGGTCTATTTGTTTGGTCATTTTCTATTGTGTGAAGAGTTTTACATTATCCCCAAGTCATGTTGAGATGTTTGATTGTGTGATTCAAGTTGAGTGATCAAGTTGCATTGTTGAGTGATCAATTCAATCAAAAACAACAATGGCAAAGTCTGGCCTTTCAAGGTTTTATGAAGGGAAAGAGAGTCCAAATTGTAAGGGAAACAAGAATTTGTTAAATGAATTTCAAGTTGAGTGTGGATTAATATTTTTCTTCCTTTTCTCTGCATCACATTAAGCCAGTTTGGAACACATCTCAAATTGGACATTAGGTCCTTTTAAAGTCATCTATTTCAAATTAGGACATTAGGTCCTTTCAAATTGGAACACATCTCAAATTGGACATTAAGACTAGTGATCTTGCCATTATCATCTATTTTAGTTTAAAGTCCCTTGGAACACCTCCTCTAAACTCTATATCCTTGCATTCAATGGTGTGCTTCAAATTGTGTTTGTATGATGCCTTGAATTGTCATAAGGTTTCTTAATAGGTCTTTGTAACCCTTGCTTCTCTAACATTTTTCTATTCATTGACTGTCATACTTAAAATATTCCTTCAAATTCCTTCAAGGTGTTTAGAAATGATGATTTAATGGTGAAAAGTCAAAGAGAAGATTTTGGAAGTGTGTGGAAGTCAATTTTTCAAGAGGCCCTAGTTTTTGGAGCAATTTTGTGAGGGTTTTGTGTTTGAGCATGTTAAGGGTGTCATAGGAGATTAAAAATTGGAAAATACTTGGTTTGGGAACAATTTAAGAAACCGTAGAAAGTTTCATGGTCAGGTGATAAGTTTTGAATAGGGTTGCTTTGGAAAAGGGGGCTATTTAGGCTAGTTTTGGTGGGACAACAGATTTTTGAAAGGTTTGGTCTGAAACAAGTGCTATAAAGATTTTGGTATGTTGTGTAGCATCACAAAACACACCTAATTCAATCATTATTTTGTTGAGTCTTTTGGAAAAGTTGTTAGAAAAGTAAAAAAAAACCACCATTGGAGGCCTAGTTGGCTGGAAGCCTAGTCAAGGTGGAAAAGTGGGTTTTTGTTTGAGTCAGAGGTTTGGGGCTTTGAAAAAATTCAAGACAAGTTTGTTTGTGTCCCTTAAGGGCATTCCAAGGGTTTGGGTCCATAGGAGAAAGATTTGAGTCATAAGTGCACTTTGAGGCTTCTTTCCTTAACGTTGTTTAGAACATGGTTGAAATTACTTCATTGAAAAAACCTTCAAGCCTTTGAGTTTTGTTTTGAGTCCCATATCCTCTACATCATAGTGGTATCAGAGCAATAATTAGGTCCTTTAGGGATTAAGGAATCAGAAATGGAACCTAAAAATTAGTTAGCAAGAGAGTTGGAGGAGTTGAGGGAAACCTTGGAAAGGGAGAGAAGGGAAAGAAGATAACAAGAAGAAGCAAGAGAGCAGGCTAAAGCAAGGGAAGAGAGGAAATAGAGAAGGAAGAGAGAAGCTATGCAGGCTAGGATCAATAGCCTTGAGAGAAATAGGTGAGGAGAACAAGGAGAACAAGAAGACAATGATGAAGAAGAAGAGTAATAGGGACAGGGTTGGAGGAATCAATCACAGATTCCTACTCTAGGTCTTGCTTGCAAGACCTCCTTGGTGTTTTGTTTCACCACCTTAACCTATAGGACCCTTCTGAAGTTTAAGTAACCCTGGTCTATCTAGACAAACCCACTTCTATCATAATTCCATCTACCAAGTTAACCTTGGTGCAATGCTTCAACTCTTCCTTAGCCCTTAATCTACCCTAAAGGCTAATCTATCCTCAACACTCCACTAGTTCTTGCAGGGGTGTAGAGATGTATTCAATGGCTTAAAACCAACCTCCTAGGGTTCTTGAAGGTTCACCAAACCCTCATCTAGGGTTAAGAAGGCTACTAGTCCATGACCCCCAATTACGTCTCCATCACCAAAACAACTGGTTAATACTCAAACATTTCAAAAGACCATCTCAAAATTTCTTCAAGGTCCTTGTCCCATATGAACACCTCTCAAATATTTTTGAGGTCCTAAGATTTAACTGTCCGTACAATGCTTAAACTTGAAAATGGTCATTTCCTAGGGTTTTAAGCCATTTTCTTGCTGTTTTCAAACTGTCAACTTGTTCTCACATCAATTGAACTAATGGAGCTTTCTCCTTCATGTGACAACTAGGTAAGACACTTGCCTACCTCCTCCAAAAATAAATTTATCAAGAACTGGTCACACCTGCAAGTTTTGTGCTCTACACTTCTTGTCTTCCCTAGCCGGACTCTTCCTGGTTGGCCTAGGGAAAGACTTTGCCAACAGCTCCCGTGTTCACACAAACCCTAAATCCTACCATATTTACACACATGGAGTCTAGTCACTTTTCCCAAAGGGCCGTACAATTTGTATGGTGGGAAAGTGATCTGAACCTCCATTTGCTCAAGACTGCCTAGTTCAGACCAACAACAATGTGGAACCCAACTTATTTACAAAAAGTGCTTGAAAATGAATAAATTGACTATCTAATGACACAAAGCTTTTAGAAACACCACTCTACATCCTACACAGGTCTTGATGCTATATCAATCCATTGAAGCTTCATGTACCCTAGGAGGTTGTTTTGAAGCCATTAAAGACATTCCCACACCCCTACAAGAACTAATGGAGAGTTGAGGATAGGTTAGCCTTTAGGATTGATTAAGGGCTAAGGAAGAGTTGGAGCATTGCATCAATGGTAGCTTGGTAGATGGAATTGTGATAGAAGTGGGGTTGGCCAGATGAACCAAGGGTACCTAAATTTGAGAAGGGTCCTATAGGTTAAGGTGGAAAGCCAAAACATCAAGGAGGTCTTGCAAGCAAGACCTAGAGTAGGAATCTATGATTGATTCCTCCAACCCCCTCCCTATCAGAAACACAAGAATACCACTTTTTTTCACTAATCTCCTCCCTTCTTCCAAAGTGATTCTATAAGCATGAAAATCTATTTATAAGATAACTTGTTGAGTGACCTCTTCATACGTAGATTGGCCAACTCCTTTTCATTACCCAATTTTTCATTAAGTTCATTTTTCTTCACTTTGATGATGAAGTCTCTAAAGTCATTTGTAGTAACAAAGGTATCATCATCCATGAAATAGCTACAAGCTAATACTTTGACATCATTGGGAACAAAGTTCTCATCATAAAAATTAATTGCTAGCCTATTTTTAGGAAATTGTTCATCACCTTGATTGATTTGGGGAGAAGGGAAGTGTTAGTTCACTTCCTCATCTCTAGGAACATTCTTCATAGTCTCCTCTTGCACACTCTCCCTTTCTTTTGGATTCTTTGAATAATCAACCAAGGGTGCATCAAGAGTTTGCATTGATTGGCTATGAGCAACTTGTGCTAATGATTCTGTTGACAAGGCTTGTTGTTGAACAAGTTGTTCAACTTCCATCCCTTTTTCTCTTCCTCTACCAAATTCTTCATGCTGGAAAAATTTCCATCTACCATGGCAAAAAACATCTTCTCCATCATTTTCAGGCTCAAACTACTGAATTTAGGAAACTATGATATGCCTCTACAAGACCTCAAAGTCTCACCTTTTTGACAGTGGATGGAAGAACAACCATGGACCAATGTATCACTGTCCCAAAGAGGCTTAATTTGTTGATCACACTAGGATTTTGATTACCTAGGCTCACCCCTTCACCCCAAAGCCCTAATTCAGATTTGTACAAACTAATTACAACCATTTCCATCGCTCCTAAGTGCCTCTTTAAGAAAAATCCACACAAAACAAGCAAAACTCACTGCATGTTTAAGGTTTTTTAGAAGCAAAGAAGTTGGGACAACAGGCATGTGTTCCAAAAAAAGTTTATCTAAAATCAATATATATTCTTAATGCCCAAAATGGGTACCCTAAATTTTTTTGATCCTATAAAGATTCATTTTGGTTTCCATATTACACTCGATTTAGTGTTTTAACACTTAGAAGCAAATTTGGTCATCTAGTGCAAGCAATTTTCATTCTGCAACTCGTGCAACCAAATGAAATGTTCCAACATGTTTGAATAGGTATGTTTACACTAGGCATGGTCCTCTTTCACACCCAAACATGTGGAATCACTCTGAGCTACGTTCAACTTGAATGATCCCTTAAGGGTCCAAAGGGCAAAATGGCTGTAAACTTCAGCATGAGGTTACTCGGATACCGTGATGCTTAGAAACTTCTCGTCTAATCCTATGGGAACAAATTGGGCCCCTCTAGAATAAATTATCTTGGTTTTTGCTATCTTGGAGTGGTTTTCCCGTGGTATTCAGTTTTTAGTTGATGGAAAAAGTGTCAGATGGAAGCAATAGAAAGTTGCAAGGTGGTGCAATTTTCATTCTACAACTCATGTGACAAAATGGACTATTCCAACACATTCAAATAGAAATTTTTATGCTAGGCATGGTCCTCTTTCACACCCAAACATGTGGAATTGCTCTGGGCTACGTTCAACCAGATCGATCCTTTAAGAGTCCAAAAGGTAAAATGGCTGCAAACTTTAGCACAAGGTTAATCGGACACTATGACACTTAAAAAATTCTCATATGATCTTGTGGGATCAAATTGGGCCTCTCTACAATAACCTCTCTTGGTTTTTTTTTTTTTATCTCATAGTGGTTTTCCAGTGGTGTCTAGTTTTCAGTTGATGGAAAAAGTGTCAAATGGAAGTAGTGGAAAGATGCAAGGTGGTGCAATTTTTTTTTACAACTCGTGTGACCAAATGGACTGTTCCAACACGTTCAAATAGACATTTTTTACATTAGGAATAGTCCTCTTTCGCACCCAAACATGCAGAATCGCTCTTAACTACATTC
Organism: Sequoia sempervirens; assembly: GCA_007258455.2. Taxonomy (NCBI): domain Eukaryota; kingdom Viridiplantae; phylum Streptophyta; class Pinopsida; order Cupressales; family Cupressaceae; genus Sequoia; species Sequoia sempervirens. The sequence goes on from VDFB02000002.1 coordinate 3,319,874, forward strand.
AACTAGATTGATCCCTTAAGGGTCTAAAAGGAAAAATGGCTGCAAACTTCAGCATGAGGTTACTCAGACACCATGATGCTTAGAAACTTCTCGTCTAATCCTATGGGATTGAGTTAGGCCCCTCTATAGAAACCCCTCTCATTTTTGGTTATCTCAGAGTGGTTTTCCCATGGTGTTCAGTTTTCAGTTGATGGAAAAAGTGTCAAATGGAAGCAGTGGAAAGTTGCAAGGTTGTGCAATTTTTGTTCTGCAACTCATGCGACCAAATGGACTATTCAAACATGTTCAAATAGGAATATTTATGTTAGGAATGGTCCTCTTTCACACCCAAATACGCGGAATTTCTCCAAGCTACATTCAACCAGATCGATCCCTTAAGAGTCCAAAGGGTAAAATGGTTGCAAACTTCAGCATGAGGCTACTCGGACACCGTGATGCTTAGAAAATTCTTGTCTAATCCTATGGGATTGTGTGGGACCCCTCTACAATAACCTCTCTCAGTTTTGACTATCTCATAGTGGTTTTCCCATGGTGTCCAATTTTCAGCTGATGGAAAAAGTGTCAAATGGAAGCAGTGGAAATTTGCAAGGTAGTGCAATTTTCATTCTGCAACTCGTGTGACCAAATGGACTATTCCAACACATTCAAATAGGAATTTTTACATTAGGCATGGTCCTCTTTCACACCCAAACACGTGGAATCACTCTGAGCTACGTTCAACCGGATCGATCCCTTAAGGGTCCAAAGGGTAAAATGGCTGCAAACTTTAGTATGAGGCTACTCGGACATCATGATGCTTAGAAATTTCTTGTCTAATCCCATGGGATTGCATTGGGACCCTCTACAATAACCTCTCTCGATTTTGGCTATCTCAGAGTGGTTTTCCCGTGGTGTCCAGTTTTCAGTTGATGGAAAAAGTGTCAACTGGAAGCAATAGAAATTTGCAAGGTGGTGTAATTTTTTTTTGCAAATCTTGTCACCAAATGGACTATTCAAACACATTCAAATAGGTATTTTTACACTAGGCATGGTCCTCTTTCACACCCAAACATGTGGAATCGCTCCGAGCTACATTCAACCGGATCGATCCCTTAAGGGTGCAAAGGGCAAAATGGCTGCAAACTTCAGCATGAGTTTACTCAGACACCGTGATGCTTACAAACTTCTCATCTATTCCTATGGGATCACATTGGGCCCCTCTACAATAAACTATCTCAGTTTTTGTTATCTCAGAGTGGTTTTCCCGTGGTATCCAATTTTGAGTTGATGGAAAAAGTGTCAGATGGAAGCAATGTAAAGTTACAAGGTGGTGCAATTTTTGTTCTGCAACTCGTGTGACAAAATGGACTATTCCAACACATTCAAATAGGAATTTTTACAATAGGAATGGTCCTCTTTTGCACCCAAACACGCAGAATTGCTATGACCTACGTTCAACCGGATCGATCCCTTAAGGGTCCAAAGGGTAAAATGGCTGCAAACTTCGGTATGAGGTTACTCGGACACCATGACACTTAGAAACTTCTCATCTAATCTTGTGGGATCAAATTGGGCCCCTCTACAATAACCTCTCTCAGTTTTTGTTATCTCGAAGTGGTTTTCCGGTGGTGTCCAATTTTTAGTTGATGGAAAATGTGTCAAATGGAAGCAGTGGAAAGTTGCAAGGTGGTGCAATTTTTGTTTTGCAACTCATGCGACCAAATGGACTATTCCAATGCATTCAAATAGGCATGTTTAAGCTAGGCATGGTCCTCTTTCACACTCAAACACTCAGAATCGCTCCGAGCTACGTTGAACCGAATTGATCCCTTAAGGGTCCAAAGGGCAAAATGGGTGTAAACTTCAGCGTGAGGTTACTCGCACACCGTGATGCTTAGAAACTTCTTGTCTGATCCCTTGGATTGCATTGTGCCTCTCTACAATAACCTCTCTTGGTTTTTGTTATCTTGGAGTGTTTTTCCTGTGGTGTTTAGTTTTCAATTGATGAAAAAAGTGTTAGATGGAAGTAGTGGAAAGTTGCAAGGTAGTGCAAATTTTGTTCTGCAACTCATGTGACCAAATAGATTGTTTCAACATGCTCAAATAGGCATGTTTATGCTAGGAATGGTCCTCTTTCTCACCCAAATATGTGGAATTTCTCTGAGCTACATTCAACCAGATCGATCCTTGAAGGGTTTGAGTGTAGTATGTTGAAATAGGCCATTCCTCCTATTGTTCAGGCTATGTCTTAGTGATATGGGCCTGATGTAACTTGAATTGTGGTAGTTTGAAAGGGCCTATTGAGTGGTTTGGCAATCTTTGTATTGCATCAGCTTGTTGCTTACTATTATGCTTTGATAGATTTTTTCCAAGCATCCATAGCTTATTCAAAAGCACCTGTTTTAGGCTTTTAGCCATAGCAGCAAGGCAATGAACTATTTGATAAAATGCTTTGATGGACATGTATGAAAAATGTGTTAGCATAGACAAGGTAGTGAACTCTTTGAAAAAATGCCTCAAAGAAATGTGGTTTCATGGTGATGGAACGCATGACGAATGCCATGACAAGCAAATTGATATGGATTATTCACTGACACTTGAGAATTACTTATTATTTGTCCTGTTACCTATTTTTAGCTATAAAGCAAGCAGCAAGGAAATGGAACTACTGTTTGATAAAATGCTTTGATAGACATGTATGAAAATGTGTTAGCATAGACAAGGCAAGAACCTCTTTTGAAAATGCCTCAAAGAAATGTGGTTTCATGGTGATGGAACGGCATGACGAATGCCATGACAAGCAAATTGCTATGGATTGTCATGGCATTCCATCACCATTGAGACCACATTTCTTTGAGGCTTTTTTTCAAATAGTTTGCTGCATTTTCTATGCTATTGCTTATTAGTATGCTTTGATAGATTTTTTCCAAGCATCCATGTAGCTTTTTTGGAAGCACCTATTTTAGGCTTTCAACCATAGCAACAAGGAAGCAAACTATTTGATATTCCACCACCATGAGACCATATTTTGACGATTTTTCTAAATAGTTCATTCCCTTGTCTATGCTATTGCTTACTATTTATTTTATAGGATTTTTCTAAGCATCCATAGCTTGTTCAAAGCACCTATTTTAGGCTTTTAGCCATAGTAGCAAGGCAAATGAACTATTTGATAAAATGCTTTGATAGACATGTATGAAAATGTGTTAGCATAGACAAGGCAGTGAACTCTTTGAAAAAATGCCTCAAAGAAATGTGGTTTCATGGTGATGGAATGGCATGACGAATGCTATGACAAGCAAATTGCTATGGATTGTCATGCATTCCATCACCATTGAGACCACATTTCTTCGAGGCTTTTTTTCAAACAGTTTGCTGCCTTTTCTATGCTATTGCTTATTAGTATGCTTTGATAGATTTTTTATCAAGCATCCATGTAGCTTTTTGGAAGCACCTATTTTAGGTTTCTCAACCATAGCAACAAGGGAAGTTTAACTCTGCTTGATATTCCACCACCATGAGACCACATTTCTTTGATGCATTTTTTTCAAAAGGTTCATTCCCTTGTCTATGCTATTGCTTACTATTATGCTTTGATAGATTTTTTCTAAGCATCCATAGCTTGTTCGAAAGAACCTATTTTAGGATTTTAGCCATAGAAGCAAGGCAATGAACTGTTTGATAAAATGCTATGATAGACATGTATGAAAAGTGTGTTAGCATAGACAAGGTAGTGAACTCTTTGAAAAAATTCCTCAAAGAAATGAGGTCCCATGGTGATGGAATGCCATGACAATCAACTGTTTTTTATTGTCATGGCATTCCATCAGGTCATGAGACCTCATTTCTTTGAGGAATTTTTTCAAATATTTCACTACCTTGTCTATTATATCACTTACTATTATGCTTTTGATAGATTTTTTCCAGGCATGCATAGCTTGTTTGAAAGCACTTCTTTTAGGCTTTCAGCCATAGCAACAAGGCAACACTTAAACTATTTTACAAAATGCTTTGGTAGACATGTATCAAAAATATGGTAGTATAGACAAGGTACTGAACTATTTGAAAAAATGCCTCAAAGAAATGTTGTCTCATAGAATGCCATGACAAGAAATGCAATTGGCAGCTGCTCCTAGTTGTTAGTTATGCAATATGAAGTAATTGCATAACTGCTTAGGTTGACTTTGTAAAAACTATATTGTAATTGAAATTTTGTCATCTATCAGCATCTAGTTATTAGTTATGCAATGTGAAGCAATGCTTTGAGTTTGAAAGATATGCAATGCAATGTAATCAACGTTATGAATATAAACTACACAATTATAAATTAAAGTTCAAAAATAAAAATATCAAGTGCTTCATAATCATCCATTATTAATCATTGATCAACTTGCGCGCAACATTTTTCTGCAGGAAGCCAAATAAGAAAATAGTGGTTCAAAAATGAGGAATTTGTCTTCTACACCAAATGAGAAATATTCACAATATGTGCTAGGAAGGAATAAGATTGAGTATGCAAGAATCGAGAATTGAAAAATTGGCTTACGTTTGACTTCCAAACACAAATTTCCACACTTTTCGATGTTCCAACGTAAGTCAAAAAGTATACATGTGCGTAAGTTGTAAAGTATACACTTGAATACATGTAACTCATATCTATTGAACTACGATTTTATAATGCAAACATGAATTCATCAATAAAAAATATTTGTATTAATCAAATGCACAGCACCTGGCCATGTCAATATAAGCGTATAAAATATAGTTACAAAAATAGGGCTTATGAGAATGCCATATAGGCATACAATGTCAAATATATCAATACAAAATATGTACAAAATTGCCATGTAGGTATGCACAAACAAAGCAACATTCAAAATCTACTTTCCATGCTCCGTTCAAATTACAATTTTCTTCCTAGGTGACTTGATGGTGATAAATATGTCACCCATTTCGCTGCTTGAGGAGTGCTCTGCTGTTTCTCCTATGGTTTAGGCTCCCCGTCAAGTTTCAACTATTACAATAAGTAGCGTAAAGACATTAATATATAGAAATTACATTATAAAAATTAATTATATTTTAATAAATTCTAGACCACTTATAAATATCCGACCTATCATTCTCCGAGGCAAATATTTTGCACGGCCAATGCCCTGGCGGTGTTCTCAAGCCCCAGATAAACCATCCTGAATAGAATTAAAACTACAAATCAATAATGGTTTGATTTTTCATCAGAACTAGTTCATCTATAACAATGAATGTAAATTGAATTTAACCGCCTCATACCTCCCCTATCAGAGCCATCGAGGATTGTATTGCAGTAGAAACACTAATATCCATTGCCCTTGTTATGTTTGGTGGTGTTTCTATCACCAACATCTGAAAATAAAACAACAAATTATTCAATCACAAAATAGTTATCAAATTTGAAGTAATGCTTTGAGTTTGAATGATGTGTAATGCAACGTAAGCAACAATATGATTATCAATTTTTTAAAAAGCAATAACCTGGGACAATCACATTGAAAAACAAAAGACCCTTTTGGACAAATTTTAAGTGAAAAAGCATCAAAACACAATATAAAATATGACAACCAATATGAGAAGAAGAGATGATCTAGTCAAAAGGAGCTTTGATAGTAGCCAACTAAGTTAAGTATGACAAATCAAAGTATCACTGTTGCAAGGAATGGGGTAAGAGCTAAATAAAGATACAATGACAATAAAAAATGATGGAGCTAACTTGTCAAGGGCCTATTCTTCAAAACCATTATTAAACGCTTGTCATAGTTTAATATATGCGATAAATGTTTGACAATGGAATTAACCTTTTGAGGATGACAGTGATTAAATTGAGGTCTCCTTTTACCATGAAAAGACTGAATATTCTTTCTTTGGCCTATCATTATGATTTTTAAGTTTCCTCACTTGAGTTAAATATAATAGTCAAATGTTTATACCATAGATGATAGAGAAAATAATCATGAAAAGGAGAATATGATAGTGATCAATGACAAGGTAGTGGCACATTTGACAATGGAAAGAGTAAACAAATCCATAGTGAACATCATGGTACAACTTATGATAAATTAAGCTTCACATGGTTGATGTGCTTTGAATCCTTGCATCTAAAGGAAATTTTCAATGGCTAACATCGCTAGGGAATTTCAATGTTGCCATTGTAGTTGGCATTAGTTGGTAGTCGCAACATTGGAAAATCATCCTCATATAAGAATTACCTCCATCTTGTTGATTGGCTTGTAACACTCTTGATGGTGGCTGTATGAAATCTAATTATGATTCCTCTTCTACATTAGAGGGTTTGTATCCTTGATCTGACCCTTCTGAATTATTAGATTCAAAATCACTAGCTTCCATATTCAAAAATTCCCAACCAACATCTTCAATAAATTTATCTAGATCATCAATAATAGTCTTACAAATTGGTTGCCAATTCAAGTTCATTCTACTTTCATAATAATTTATATCCATGGAGTTCATCCATTCCTTAATGTCATCAAGTGAAGATTGAGGAATGGCATACATATGGAGTACATCTATCTTGAATTATTTGAAAACAATAGTCATATCAAATCCCTTTTTCCCAAGTCCTACTCTCTCAAGGTTAACAATCTCAATCTCAGTAATAGTGATTACTAAGAATGGTAATTCCACCAACTCTACCAAAAAATTTACCATAGGAAAAATAAAAGTAGAGGATTTGAAAGGAACTCCATGAAAACCAAGCTCTCTAAATGCTATATAAAATTCTAGTTCAAAATATTTTAGATGAGGTTGTTCCCATAGCTCTCTTACTCGCTTGAAAAATCCTTGAAACTATGTATTGATTTTATTTTTCCTCTTCCTCTCTTATTTTTCTTCCTTAATTTCATCAAGATCATACATTGACCTTCTTTCCCCTCCTAAAGTTTGGACCACATCCATTACCTCCACATAAAACTGGACATCCTTGGTCTTCATGGTTCCCACGCCATGATATGGTTATGCAAATGAAAATGAAGAAAAGTAATCATCTCCTTATCCATTGGTTGGAAGAATGCATGCTTGATGTTTTGATACATGATATTAGCTCTCTCTTCTGCTCTCATGGTTGAATATCAAAATTCAGTATGGTGGGCCTTCAGAGTTCTAGTCATCTTTCGTCCTCTTCCACCAAATGTTGTCCTAGTCCACATGTATGCCTGCCTAATTGGCTTTGTTTTTGAAAGCTAAAGTTTCTCTTGAGTCACCAATGTAGCTCTCTCTACCTTTTCAAGTTCTCTTTCATTGCTACAGATCGTCTTTGGGATTTAGTCATTTGTACCACATGGTTGATGTGCTTTGAATCCTTGCATCTAAGGTGTTTAAAACCTTAGGGGCCTTAGATGAGAAAAAGAAGTAATGTTTTTCTTTTCTTTTTATGTGAGGACCTAGTAGTGAGATAAAAGAGGACTATATAGAAAAATGAAAAAGAAGACATAAAAATACATGGACCATACTATATCACCTACATGCTAGCTAACAAGGACATGAATGTAGTAGATTTAGGTATGATAGGGGTATTGCAAGGTATATTTGAGGAATATATAAGAATGAAGAAGAATTCAATGGATCAAATTAGTGTCAAATGTTTTCCTAAAAGATCTCCCACACCCTATTAGGGAATTTAATCATTTCTAAGCATTTTCCACATCCTATGGGAAAGTTTGAGAAGGCTCCAATAGTTGAGAGTTTAATGAGTACTTATAACTTCTTTCCATGCAATCATGATTAGTTAGAGAACATATAGGGAAACTTGATGAGCTCTGCAACAAATGAAGAGAATATAGGGTATTTTGACCTAGTCTTAAGCATCTCCAAGCATCTAGGAGATATTGAAGGAGTCAAGTGGCTGATAGATAGGGTCGAGGATAGAAGTTTTATTTTTGGTTACATTGACATCATGTGTAGGACATCCATAGTCTTATTCTTGGTTACGTTGACATCACAAAAAATTATATAGGATGGAGTAGAATGTAGTTCTACCTTTGTTAATTCCATGTTAAATTTTTATTATATATAGCTTGCTAGTGTAGGAATTCTAAGACAAACAATCATAGTAGGATGATTCTTAAAAGCTTGAATAATAACCTAGTGAACCCATATACTTTTATGACTATATATACACAAATCTAGATTAAACTTAGAATTCATTAGTTAAGTTCTCTTTATTCTATATTACCTCCATGAATATTTGAGTAAATCTACTTGCACTCGAAGGTGTTCCCTTGAATCCTTCGATAGTACCCTGTTCAACATCCAAAATCACATATTAAAATACCATTCGTAAAACAATGCTATTAACACATGTGTACTAAATTTAGAATTGTTTACTAACTTTACATACCCCACTGATAGGTGTACTGCAAAAATAAACAGGCTGATGACTAGTATATCTAGGCTCAACGCTGACCCTACAATTTTATTAAAATAATAAAACTAAATTAGTTAATCTTGCATTTCACAATCAAAATTTAATAAACTAAATTCAATGAACATGTTGAATTTTGATAAGAAGGAGGTAATGTTGAATTTTACCTGACTGTCAATACCATATGCATCATGCAGAATGTCAGCCGCCCTCTCCATCCCCGTAGATGCATACAGATCAGGCTGCGTAGAAGCATATGGATCCTATATAGCACCCTCCTGAGGGCCTGTAGGGTCATACGAACAAGTGGCTCTACAAGATTGACACACATGGCCTTGAAGGCCACCACCTAAAGACTCCCTTGGATTGCACTGTATAGTGGGGCTAGTGTGGTAGATAACACTGAGTCAAGAATGTGATTGCCTGCAAAGTCTCTACATCAACACTCTCCTTTGCAACTGCAAGCATCACAATCTGCTCACGAGGGTTCCTAGCGAGATGTCATCTCCCCTGTCATGTAGGATCTAGCTGTGCACTGGGCCTATCCTGTGTTGACCCCCCACCTCTCCCCTGAAACTCCCTCATATCAAAATAATTCAGGATTTGGTTCAACACAAACTCATAGTATAATTTCCTAAGAAAATATTGGGGGACTTCACAGTTATTGCACGGTGGGTAATCAAAGACCATATACCATATGTCATAAAAATGGTTCCTAATCTCTTGGTGGTGGCACCAATGAATAGGAAACCTCTTTGCATTGAGGGTGAGATTTTGATTTGTTTTAGGGTTAGTGAATAGAGAGCACAAATCGCCTTTAGTAATCTTTAAATCTTTTACTTGTTTATATGATAATTTGTCTGCATAATATGCCCTCGATGTTTTCCTCCTATTTTTCCATCTAGATATTTATTGGTTAATTGCATCTACATTTTTTTAATAAATCCTTCAATGAATTTGCTAGATGTATTCTTTCTGTGGTTGAAGAATTTTGATCACTCAACCTACTAATAAGATCCTCAACTTCTTTTCTATTGTTTTCAATTTCACTCCTCAAATTTTCTTGAGTGCCAGGAGGGTATTGAGAGAATGGTGGGGGAGGTTGATTTTGTTGTTGAGGTTGATTTGGTTGAGGATTTTCCTCCTCTTGTTGAAGATTTCCTACAAATTAAAAAAAAATCATTCATTTCTAAACTAAAGCAAACAAAATTAATTTAAAACAAAAAAATTCATAACAAATACCAAATAAAACTTACCTCTTGCATCTCTTCATCGTCGTGGCACCATATTTGTAAAGAAAATCCAACTGAAGTTGATGAAAGGTGAAGAAATCACCT
>VDFB02000002.1:3939040-4034894 GCA_007258455.2 Sequoia sempervirens
ATCAAGACTTTAGTCGTAATTCTAATAGAAAATGAATAATAATTATTTATTAAATTCAAATTAAATCATAATTTATATTCTTGGAAAGCTAAGAATCTCCTCTAAAAACCCTTTTCGTTTCATTAATTTTGGGTGAAAAAAAAGTCGTCAGCCACATACCCTACAAATATTGCCACTTTTTGGCACACCATGATCCTGCACATACCCATGCCCTAGGTGTCTGTGATGGTCCAACAATGGTGACTTTGCCACCCCGTGTGGTGACTCCACAATTAGCCTTGATTACCTTGATGTTAATGATAGTGACCATTTCTTCCATGGATGCAACAACATGATCGTACACATGGTTCACATTGGCATTCTTGGTCTTTCCATGGTTGTTTCCTTGGTTATGATCTGGCATCAGATTTGTGTATATTTTTAAGTCCTAATTTCTAGCTGGTTGTTCAACATTTATGACCTTATCATCCATGAGGTCTTGGATCAGATTTTTAAACCTCATATAGCTGGCTATTGTGTTCCCCTTGATCTTTTGGAAATAACAAAGGTGATTCTCATTGTACTAGGTTGGTTTCCCTTGGGATTCCAGATAGTTCTCATAAGTGGGAATCTTAATGAGATTTTTTGTTTATCAGTTTCTTCATGACTGATTCAATTGGTTCCCTAAGGCTGGTGTAATTACACTTTGGGGAATTTTTGTTTCATGGGAGTGGTCCCCCTTGATTGTTCAAATTGTTGATTTGATTGTTGGGTGGTTGTTCTGATACCGTGTTATCTTGCATGTTGTTTCGATTGTTGTTTTGCTATTTTTGATAGGTTTGTGTGTTTTTTTTGGAGAACTGATTACAACCTTAACATCCACTACACCATCATTAGTGACATATTTGTTTCTCATCCACATGCAAGGTTTCTCATTGTAACTGGTGGATGTGAGATTGTCTTGATTTTCTTGATATTTGGGTGTTCCCCCTTGTGCAATAAGGGCTCTTTCGATGTTGAGCACCTTGGGGATCAATTGGTCATAAGTGGTGATACATTGTACCTTAAGATGGAATGCCAAGGTTTTCTCAAGATTTGCAATGATGGTGCAAACTTGTTATTCTTCTGGCATGGCCCATTTGCTCTTGTTGGCCTTGGATTTCCATTGTTGCAAGAAGGAAGTGAATTATTCCCCCTTAACTTGTTTAACAGAAGATAGCTCCTCTAGACTAACATCCATATTGATATTGAAAGCGTAGATTTTTATGAATGTTTCTATAATCTGTTGGAAATTTTTGATGCCAGGAGATAGGCGAGAGAGCCATTCCATGGTGGGGCTAGAAAAACTTCAAGGAAATAGTCACATCAAATATGTATCATCATATGTGACCTCCATGAAATGTACTTGGAATTCCTTGATATGATCATAAGGGTTTCCCATGCCATGGTATTTGTAAAATTTAGGGATTTCAAATCCCTTGGGGAATGGTACCATTACAAAGCTCCTATCGAATGGATAAGGACACAAGTTGCTTGGTCTATTTGTTGTTTTCCTTGATTGAAGATCTATCACCTGTTGCGAGAGCAACTTGATTTGTGTCGTCACGTCGTTTTGTGGATCAGGAGGTGGAGTGAATGTGTTTTGAAGTGGTTGAGGTATTTGAGTGATGGGTGGAGTGTTGGATATGTTGGTGGGAGTTTGTTGCAAGCTTTGTTGTGTGATCAGGGCTTGTTGATATGTCTGCATTCACTACTATGGCAACAATGCTTGTTGTTGGTCTTGTTGTTGTTGCACCAACAACGCTTGTTTTTGGTCTTGTTGTTGGGCTAGAAATGTTGCTTCTTGGTACACTTGGTACTATTGTAGGGCTTGTTGATATGCTTGTTGCTGAGCTGCTTGTAGTTGTGCCTAGTATTGGGCTCATGCTTGCTCTTGCTAGTCTTGGTATTAGGCTTGTTCTTGAGTTTGAGCTTGCGCCTATTACGCAAATTGTGCATCCTTCATAGCTTGTGCAGCCTATGTGGCTTGAGCAGGTTGGGCAACTTACTATTATTGTAATAGGGCTTGGGCTTGAGTAGCCTATTGTGCTTGTTGTGCTTGTTGTGCAGCTTGCGTATTTTATGCTTGCTGAGCTTGAAATTGTTGATATGCCTTTTGATAGGCCTGTTGTGCTACCTGCAATGTGATACTATATTGATTGGCCACATTTGGTCTTGGTGGTAGTCATGGTGGTGGATTCAGAATGGTGTTCGTTGTTTTGAGGAGAGCCACCATTGTATTGATGGTGGGGATTTGTGTGGTGGATGGTACGATTGATATGCTTGGTCCTTGGGAGACTACATTCATGGAGGGTACATTGATTGCTTGTGTCATTTGGATGGTTTCCACCTGTTGTTATGAGATTCATGGAAAGATTGGAGGATTGCGTATGATGTTTTGATTGATGATTGGGGGGCTATTTTCATTGTGTTGATTGAGTGGTGGTAAAGGAGGTAGTCCTAAACCAAGGGGTGGTGTGGATGTTAATGGAAAAGGTGGAAGAGGTGGAAAAATGGGTGGTGTGTTCCCTTGAGGAAATTATGATGATGAGGGGTCAAAAATTCCCCCTAGTCCAAATAGGCCACTTCATCCTTGTGAAGTCATACGAAGAGAGGTTTGTGTGCTAAGTGGATATGTCGGTGTTGCGTGAAAAGATGATGATGGGTCATTGGGGTCTTGAAATGTAAGCAAAACATATGGGTGTAGCGAATTAAATGATACATATTGAGCCAAGATGGTGTTCACATCCAAATATTGGTTGTTCACAAGGGGGGTGTGTTTGTAGTGCATGAAGCAATGAGCTCCCCTTGTTGACAATTGGTTGAGTTGGAGTGATGGATGATGCGATTTGTGGGATGCTTTGAGTGATGCTTCGAAATGGAGGTGTGGATGAGATTGGGGGCATGATCCCAAGAGGCTTCTCCACAATACTGCTTACATCATAATCGAAAGGGATTTTAGCCCCCTTTTCCGATTCTAGCATGTATTGGGAGGGATTCAGCCTCATCATGGTTTTGACAATTCTGTGAGTTTCAGGGTTTTGGACCATTTTAATAATTTCATCTTGTGTCATCCCTAAGACATTGTTGGTGATGTCTTCTACTTGACCTTCCTCTTGAGAATCTTGTGGAAGTGGAGGAAGATTGAGTGTGGGATTGCTAAATCCAATGGGATTGATTTTTGGAGTGGTTTGACTCAAGTCACTCGAAGTTGATGTTTCTTTTTTCCGTTTCCATGTTCTTCTTGTGTTGAGATCTAGTTTGAACCATAAAATGAGGATCAATTTTCAAGAATGGGAGCTGAACCTTTAATTCCTTAGATTGATCTAAACTTTAGGTATAAAAAATAAAGTCTAAGATATTGAGGATCAAATGATGGTGATGAAATAGTGAAATATGGATGATTGGTGAACGATTGAAACACTTAGGAAACCTTGAAGAAGATACTAAACTTTAGGACTTTGGTATTGATGTTTGATTTGATTTTGGATCTTGATTTGATTTGATTTGATTTTGATTGGATTTGGTTTGGATAATGAACTCATAAACTCTAAGAGGTTGGATGTTGTCCTAGAGTAAATTTGTCCACAAGATGATTTTTTAACTAAGTGTGTAAAGAAGGATTCATCTAAACACACCTAGTCAAACAAGATGATTTCAATTTTGATTTCAAAGGATTTTCCCAAAGTTTAGCATAAAGGATTTTTTCAATATTTCAAAGATTTTTTTGTGAGGTGAATTTTGATTTAATGTTTGAAGGATGGATGAAGGTTTTTATTTTTATCCTAAGAGACTTAGATAGAATTTGTTTACTAGACCAAGGTGTTGAAGAACATGTTAATACTTCCTATGTGAGATACTCAAATCTTTGAAAGAGATTTGGATTTTGACAATAGTAAAATGAATACAAATTTGGATTGTTCCATGATGCACATTTGTAAGAGTTAAATGTTAGTCTTCCTCTAAATTCTTAAAGCATAAAGAACCTTTTCTTGCGAGCTTTTTTACTAAGACCTTTGGACTTTGGTATTCGTATTTTGATCTTTCAGGAAATCATTTAAAATAGCACAGGTGTGGGGTCCAATTGTTTCTTATCTTTATTTAATGAGTCCTTTTAACCACAAAAAAAAATTGATTAGGTTTTCAAACTAAACGTCTAATGTCCCAATTTCTTCTCATCCCACAAAGTCCATTATGTGGAAATCAAGGAAATTAAGGAAAAATTTCCCTATCATTGACTTTAGTGAGAGAAAATTGTGATGTAAATTCAAATTCTTAGAAGCCTCTAAGGATAGAATCCCTAGGGCAAGCAACAACACTCGGATTTTTTCAAAAGGTATTTTCTTCCTCCAAAGGGTTAGAATTTTCATGATCATGTTTCAATGTTTGTTTTCCAATGTCTAAGATCCAAGAAAAGTGTTTTGATTATAAGAAAATGCACAACCCTATGGATAAGAGATAATATTTGTTGAATCTCCACTTGGATAAATCCAGTTGCACTTAATCTTGGTAGATGATTAAAAGATTGACCACATTGGATCCCCTCCACAACACTTACTTGTATAGGTCAGCCAAATTTTAGTAGCCATGAAACTCCCATGGCATACCTCTCATCTCTACCAAGAACCACAAAAATGTGGCGCACCTTTAGAATGAATTTTCTTGCACCAACAAATAGATTAAGGATTTTGGTGTTCTAAACAAAAGGTTCTAGTATAGGAATTTCGTTCATTGGGAACCATCCATATGGCAAGAGACCATTGTTACCCTTCTTGTTGGAACAATCCTCGTGATACTTGAACTTTCCTCAAGTGCCCACACTTATATACTGGGTGGAAGTCACTTGGCTTTAGCGTATTCCCAGTTGGATCGTTCCTTAGGGTGATTAATTTTTCCCACCAGGAAAGCCCTCTAAGGATAAAAAAAAGTGAGAAAGCACATCCATAGTTTGATCAATCTTTGTTTAGAAACCAAGAGAGAACACACGCGATATACTCCACTCACACTCGCAAGATTTTGTTCAATTTTAAAAATCCAAATTGAAGTGTGGAGGCAATCACTTATACAACTTAATAGCACAAAAAACCTTTTGATTATCAATATCCCCATGAGGTGAAAAAGAAGTGCATACATCTTTCAAATGATATTACTTTGGATAAGAGATTACAAAACATAAAAGGCACATGTTCATTTTAATTTGAAAAAGAAAAATTGAGTTCTTTTTAAGCACCAAATTTGAAGTGTGAGATTTGTTTGCCAAATTTTTAGAATCCAAATTGAAATTTAGTAAGTGTCTAATTTTCTTTTTAACTCTTTGTAAAAAAAATGAAAGATTTTGTAACATTCTTTTTAGAGCCCAAAAAAAAGTGAGTTGGCCTAAAATAGAAAAATAAAGCAGAAAATGGAAGCTCTAAGAATTTTAAAATGCTTTGTCAATTTTAAGTTTGATGCTTATTTCCCTTCAACTCTAGTCTACTTTCCTTTACTCAATTCCAATGCTCACTTCCAATGTCAACCTAACTTGCAAACAATACAAAATTATCAGAAACTAAGATAACCCACCAAATCACTGATACATTAAACATATATAACCAAAAATTAATAGTAAAGAACAATTATAAAAAGAAAACCCATGACTTCTTCCCTTCGAATGCCTCACTACCAACTTAGGCTTTCACACATAGATGAAGATTAAAATATCAAAAAAAATTCTTTGACTCAAATTACTACAAATGATGATAATGATCACAAATCTCTGACAATGATTTCCAAATCTCTACTAATAGTATTCAATAACCTTGACTCCAAATCTATAGAAACTCATAATATAAGTTGTGCAAAGCAAGCTAAGAGATCTTTGAGTTTATTCAACAATCAAACACAAACGAAAGCAGATTAGTTCCATTAACAAGCTGATACCTTTGACTGCAGGAGCTAAGTTTGAAGGTGGTGTATTTGATGTTCTAGCTCTCTGTTCTCATTTAACTATTGTTTGAAATTTGTAGACAAGTTAGTCATCTAGTGTAATAGGTGAACAATACTTATCTAAACTTCAAGGGTATGTGCAGGATCATGATGGGCCAAAAAGTGGCAAAATGATGGGTATGTGGCTGACAATATTTTTTACCCAAAATTGATGAAATGAAAAGGGCTTTTAAAGGATATTCTTAGCATTCCACCAATATAAATTATACTTTACTTTGAATTTAGTAATTAATTATTATTCATTTTCTATTTGAATTATGACTAAAGTCTTGATTGATAAGCTGATTGAAAAACATCTATAGATTTCAAATGGTGTCACATTTTTTGAATCCAAAACATGTGTCACATTCTATGCTTCACATACTATAGGATTAAAAAAAGAAAAAATTAATTTCATGAAGTTTTGACGAAGTTAAGGTGGTCAGACATATGAGTTTTTATATTTTTTAAAAGTTGTAATAAAAAAAATCGTAATTAATTATTTTCTTGGAAAAAAATTACAAAAATACATGCATCACATCGGGACATGGGTCCTCTACTTATATATAAAATATTATAAAAAAATATTATCATTAAATTATTGTGGTTAGGATGGTCAGACACACACCTACTTCTCTTTTCCATGAAATTTAAGTACTACTGCATTGAAATTTCAAAATTTCACAAAATAGATTTCTTTTTTTTAAAATAAACCTAGTAGTTTAGAAACTAGATTCAATCTTCTATAGATTCTATTCCTAAATATTTTTGAAATAATATAGATAACTTGTTCAATTTTTTATGTCAAGTTGCCCAACTCTGATTGTTCTTAATTTTTTTCCACTTAAGGGCATGTTTTTTCCATGATGATCCTGCACATACCCTCAATATCTAGAGAAATTTTAAATTGGGAGAAGGCACTATTACAATTAAAAAATTTATAATATTTTGATGACAACCATCATAGGTAAGATTGTGGGACATCAATGCAACCTCTAATAGATAACAATCTAAAATGCTTTAACTACTTCCCATTAAACGTGCACTACTTGCAAGTAGACATTAAAGAAATTTTGAGCAATCAGTATCGAAGTTGGGGCGGGTGCATGAAGTTGGGTACCAATTTTCTGGCCACTTATGAATTTTTTTTAAAAAAGGCACTCACGTTATTTTGCGTTAAAAAAAGAGAAAAAAGTAAAATTATTTTCCTTGGAATACCAACCCAAAGGCTTGGAGGGAATTCCCAACAAGGGCAAAGACGTGTTTTTGCAATTCTACAATTTTTCACATAATCGGGTTCGTGCTCACCATCAAGATTGCATCTAATTCAATATTGACAAAATCGAAAACATGGGTAATGTTAGGTTCTCTCTTAGCTATCCAACAATGTTTTTTTTTTCACTTTTCGACAATGTTAAGCCTTTCATCCATAATTTATTTTGTTTGTAAGTCTATTTTTTACCGAAAAGCAGTGTTTAGTGTTTTTTTGTTATAAATTAATCGTTCATCAAAATTTCAAATAAATTACATTTTTAGAAACTAAACTCCATTCTACAAATTTTTTTAAAAAAAGAAAAAAAATCAATTATTTTCAAAAATTTGTAGTGGGAGCGCAACCAAAATTCTGCTTTTTAGGAAGTGCCCACTTAGAAAATTAGTAAAAAATCAAATATTCATTAAAAAATTATCAGAAAAATTGTGCACCAACTAGATGCTATTAGCTAACTTCTGACCATAGTGATTTTAAAAATACTACAAAAAAGTTCACCGTGCTTAGGTCGTACAAGAGTTGCTATGTTATGTTTTTCTGACAAAAACAACACCAATTGTTGTACATCCCTATTTTGAACCCCTTAATTTCAACCATTTTCAAAATAAATTATTACTTTAGAAAGTTGACTCGGAGCACTTTGATCCTTGTTTTTGTTCCATCTCAAAATTTTGAGTGTAACTATCCTCAATTTCACGTCCAAGGTCAGCATTTCCTGATTTTAGAAAAAAAGTGGCCACTTAAGCCCCCTTTTTGGGAACCATCTTGGTGCGCTTACCCATTGATAAAGTAAAACTATAATGAATTTCCTAACCAAAATCATAAATTTGTACAGCAACTTTATAATTTTTAGCAACATATAATTAACAACTTAACTGTCATTGCTAGAGATAATAGTACCAGCCTAAAATAAATGCACAACAATTTATAATTCACATAAATGTAATACTACCAACTTGCAAGCCTACTTTCAGAGAAGATGGAGAATATTATTCATATCATCAAGAAGTGAAATCACGCATTGTGCTAGTAGGTGGATGAGATGAACAGCTGATACTAATTGCTTTGATACGAAAACACTTTGGGAGATTGACAGGTTTGTCAATAACTGCAAGAAGATTATGAGTAGAAAAAAGCAAAAAATGGGGTCAAACAGATATAATAAGAAACTACAAATGCAAATGATACATCTAGGTTTGGGCTCCTTTCAAGTGCGCCATCATAGGTGAATGAGGATTTTTTTAAGTTACACAGCAAAAAAAAAAAATGCGCCCTTCAAGCTATAAAAGTGCCAAGTAGTTAAGAAGTGGTTGAATCATAAATCGTGCCTAGTATATAACTTTATGCTTAAACATTTTTTTTATTATTCTATTGTTGCACTGATGTCTAAATTTGGTAGTTCAAAGTTGGACTTTCTATTTTAGACCAAAGCGCATCGATCAATGTAGAAATAACAATATTAATGAGATAGGAAACAATCATAACTTTCAAAAAAGAAAACCACAAAAACTAGAGATTTACTCTAGCACATGCAACAAACAAATATCTCTTTTTCTTATTCAATACCACCAAACACAGTTGGAGATCTTTTAGCTGAATGCTTATACTTCTTCCAATTTGGCGAGCAATAGCTTGAAATGATAAGACTATATTAAAAAAAAGAATCATGTTGATGCCCTCTCTTGTAGTGTCAAGATTGTACAAAATAGATTTATTGAAAAACTTTTAAAATACCCTGCAAAAGTTATGCCTGTCAATTCCTTAAATTGATTGTCACAAAAGTAAGAAAGTTACTCTTTGTTTTAGCACCAAGAACTGAGCAGAAAAAAATGACAACAATTTTTTAGCATATTCTAAAACCTTTACTTTGAATAGTCATAAAATTTTAGCTCTCCCTAGAACAATGCATTCAATAAGAAATCTTTGCATATGGATCTAACTAACATTCGAGTGATAAGAAAGTGGTAAACTATGACTAGGAAAAGCATTGAACATACAACATAACTTTCTTGTAAGTTAGTAGATCAAATCCAACTATAAAATTGGCAGTCAAATCTTCAATAAAAAAAACCAAACAAAAAAAACCATGCAATGGTTGTAAAGATTTGATGTGGTTGTTAACAAATAAAAATGACACTTGCATATAGAAATTTGTGTATGCATTTATAATCCAAAACATTCCTTTCAATTTCATTACTTCAAAATAAAAAAAACATACTGTTGGTTAGGCTCAACAAATAGTTTCAAAATTTAATGAATGCGAACACTTCCCTTTAGATATTGAGGTATGTGCAGGATCATGATGGGCCAAAAAGTGGCAATATGATGGGTATGTGTAGAGTATGTGGCTGACAACCATTTTTTTACCTAAAATTGATGAAACAAAAAGGGTTTTTAAAGGAGATTCTCAACTTTCCACCAATATAAACTATTTTTTACTTTGAATTTAATAAATAATTATTATTCATTTTCTATTTGAATTACGACTAAAGACCTGATTGATAGGATGATTGAAAAAAATCTATAGCTTTCAAACGGTATCACATTTTTTTAATCCAAAACATGCATCACATTCTATGCTTGCATACTATAGGATTAAAAAAAAAATGAAAAAATTCATGAAGTTTTACCAAGTTAAGGTGGTTAGACATACGAGTTTTTATATTTTTTAAGTTGTAATAAAAAAATCATAATTAATTAAATTTACTTGGAAAAAAATTACAAAAAATAATGTATCACATTGGGACATGAGTCCTCTACTTATATCTAAGATCTTATAAAAAAATATTATCATTTTACTATGGGTAGGGTGGTCAGACAAACACCTACTTCTTATTTTTTCCCTAAAATTTAAGTACTACTATATTGAAATTTCAAATTTTCACCAAATAGATTTATTTTTTTAAATAAGTCTAGTAGTTTTGAAACTACATTCAATTTGCTACAGATTCTATTCTTACATATTTTTGAAATAATATAGATAACTTATTTAAATTTTTATGTCAAGTTTCCTAACTATGATTTTTTTGAACTTTTCGCCACTTAAGAACCTATTTTTTCCATGATGATCCCGCACATACCGATTTCCTATCTACCCATTTCCATCAGTAAAAGCACAAAGAATGAAAAAGAATTGAAAGGGATAGATGCTATGGAATAAGCATAAAATATAAACACCTATTAATAGTAAATTAGAGGCGTCTCTATTCCATCTACAAGTGAAATATCAAATACAACTAAACAACCATTCATTCCTCCTAGATAAGCCTATCCACACAAATTCATTATTAGTAGCCTATGATAACTGTGTGCCCTGCTTCTAGCGCTAGATGTAGATGCTAAAATCTGCAAATGCTAAAACTTAATCACACATTAGTATGGTTAGTTATTTAAAACAAAGCAAATATAACATGTTTATGAAATAATTCAACATGCCCCATAATGCAAACCAAACAAAAAAAGATAAAAGACACCAATGCAAACATGTAACAAAGCATGTTCATACCTATTTCATAGTGGATTGGTGCTACTTTGATATGGAAAGTAGCCCTTTCCCAACCCTTGATAAGCTAAATGATGAGAATTCCTTGAAAATGCTATGAATTCAAATGGCAATAATGAACTTGTGCATAAGATTGTGGATCCCAAATAAATAGAGAGATGCTCTATTTATAGGAAAGAATGATGGATATATGAAAATAATGGAAGAATGTGGGATAAAATACAAACCAATGGAAAGATGCCACTTGTCAACATATCAATGGAGGAAGGAATGATCAAATTTTGGTCATTGTGCCCATAAATGAGATTAGGTGGAAATTTGAAATTTTGAAAGTTGGCTTGTTGAGGAAGATGAAAGTGTCTTAAATGCCAAGTTGGAGACATGCAAGAGACAATGTAAGAGGAGTTAATGCCATGTTGGAGGAAAAGTCCCTTTTTGGGGGAGATTTCAAATTTGAAGCATATTCCATAAAGATGTCATTTTGAATGAAAATAGAAGAAATAATAAATCAAAATAAATTGATTTATTGTGCAAGTTGCAAAAGCTAGAGGATTTGAGGATTAGATTTAGAGTTAATTAAGATTTAATTAACTTTAGATAGAGATTAGTTGACATGACATTTGATTTAGATTTTTGGATTTATTTAAATCAAATGGAAGGAAATTGATGCATTAGTACTTTAATTAAAAAAAGTTGATGTAGTTAATTAAATGAAGAACATTTGAAGTTAATCAAATAAAATTGATTTGTTTAATTAAATAGATGACTTTAGAGATTTTTTTTTCTTCAGCAAATTGTCGCTAGAGAGGGTGGCACTCATCCATTAGTTTAAAATAGATATTACACCAGTTCAAGAAACAAATTTCCATTCACCCAAACATAGCTACTTCCCACCCACAACAATAAACAACTCATGGAAACAAGTTTACAGAGAGAAAGACCATGCTTTTGGTGAAGAAATCCAAACAGTGACCCTTCGCATGGAAGGAATCAAAGAAGATATATTGGATGTTTATTGTTCATTATTGTGCAGAGCTTGGATGACCAACTTCAGGACAAAACATACCACAAATCCTATGATAGAGACACCACTTTCGAAGTTAGCAAGAAAACACAATACCTACCTGACTACACAAGCCTGCTATGGGATAACATGTTATGAAGTTCTACTCTCAAGATTTCCTCAAAACTTGACCACAAGTATGTTTCTATCAAGACAAACCTTTCCTCAAGTTGAGTGACCCCGTGCTTTGATAGGAAGTCTACGACATTATTAGCTTCCCTATAAATGTTTTCTAGTCTATGATCGCACAAGGAATTGAGGACTACTGGGATTTCTTCCACCCACATCTTCAGTTGCCAGCTGAGAGCATGGTTGTAGCCAACAACATAGATGAAAATTTGAGAATCGCCCTCGACATCTACATTGTGCTAGTCTTTTGACAAACAATATTTGACACCTTCGAAAAGGGTTGCGCATTCAACAATGGTGTTTGTTCCCTAGGGAAGTTTGATTGATGTTGCTACCATCACCCGACCTTGATCATTGTATATAATGAAGCCACCACTAGAGGGGCTTGAGTTCCCATGTGAGGCTCCATCAAAACAAAGTTTCAACCTACCTTGTAGTGGTAGGGACCATTTGGCATGCCCTTCCCGATTGATTTTGCATTGCATACCACTTGGTAATCTTACCCCACTCCACCTTTGAGTCATCCTTTTGTCCCAGGAAGTGAAGCATTTAAAAAATTTATTCTTTAACTGCCTGTTGAGATGTTCACTAACCCCGGCTTCAATCGTGTACTTTAAACTCTCTAGCAATGAGTATTTCTCCTTGAAGATCCTCGAGTTGTGCTCCTTCTAGAGTTGCCACAAGATAATCGCCCAAATTTCACACCATAGTCCACCTAGTACACAGCCTTCTCTCGAAACAGGGCATGAATCAAAGAGAGTTTTCAAGTCATTTGGGAGTGGGCACGTCAATTCCACTAACCCACATAAGTGCCTCGAAATGTCTTGAGCAACTTCACACTGTAAAAGAAGATGTTGGGCATCTTTCGAGCATTCTTTGCAGAAAATGTACCAATGAGGGCCTTGAATGCCAATTTTCATTAGTCGGTCACCCATGAGGATATGCTCATGCAGAGCCACCCAATCGAGGGCCCCTGCTTTAGGCAAGACATTACTACCCTAACAAAAAATTTTTGGCCATGACACTTGATCCAATTCCGCCTTAAGTAGTTTGTAGCCATTTCTCACTATGTAATCACTTGAGCTTGTTGCATACCAGATTATTGTGTCGGGAGAACTAGAAATAAAGACCCTCCTTTGCAATAATTGATGCATCAGTCTTCCCTGAGAATGAGGGGGAAAAAAATCAAAATATTTTTATGACCAAAGCCAACGCCCTCCTGATTAATAGATGTTCTTGTATACCCTTACCAACTCCCCATAGGGGTATGTGTAGGATCATGATGGGCCAAAAAGTGGCAATATGATGGGTATGTCACTGACGACTATTTTTTAACTCAAAATTGATGAAACAAAAAGGGTTTTTAAAGGAAATTCTCAAATTTCCATCGATATAAATTATGCTTTACTTTGAATTTAATAAGTAATTATTATTCATTTTCTATTGAAATTACGACTAAAGTCCTAATTGATAGGATGATTGAAAAACATCTATAACTTTCAAACGGCATCACATTTTGTGAATCCAAAACATGAGTCACATTCTATGCTTCATATACTATAGGATTAAAAAATAAAAATTGAATTTCATGAAGTTTTGACCAAGTTAAGGTGGTCAGACATATGAGTTTTTATATTTTAAAAAAAATTGTAATAAAAAATTCATAATTAATTATTTACTTGGAAAAAATTACAAAACAATATGCATCACATTGGGGTATGATTTCTCTACTTGTATGTAAAATCTTATAAAAAAATATTATCATTTTATTGTGGTTAGGGTGGTCAGATAGACACCTTCTTCATATTTTTTCCCAAAAATTTAAGTACCACTGTATTGAAATTTTAAATTTTCACCAAATAGAATTTAAAAAAAAGAAAAAACCTAGTAGTTTAGAAACTAAATTCAATTTTCTACAGATTATATTCTTACATATTTTTGAAATAATATAGATAACTTATTCAAATTTTTACATCAAGTTTCCTAACTCTGATTTTTCTGAATTTTTTGTCTCTTAAGAGCCTATTTTTTCCATGATGATCCTGCACATACCCATAGGTCAATTTGGATGGAGCTATTGCATCCTCTAAATTTGGGATGTCTTTTAAAGCTGGATAAGCATTCCAGGATTCCTCCCAAAATGTAGCTTTCCTACTATCACCTATTCTCTAGGAAATGTGCTCATAGACTATTGCTCTTGAATTCAAGATGAAGTTCCATATATAATATCCTTTGTGAGGGTTTGAAATAGTTAAAACACATTCATACTCCATATAATCTGTAGTGCCCTCCGTTTCGGTCATCGTTGATGTTAAGTAAGTTGTTGTTGGTAATGTCATGATGATGTGGTGATTTTATTATTTAATTTAATTTTTAGGGTTATGAGATAACACTAATAATATGTTTGGATTTGATTAATAAAATTAATTTAATTATCTTGGGAGTTAGTTATTGAAAGTAATCAAATTTGATGAGGAAAAGTAATTACCATTTAATGATTATCATTAAATTCAATTAATAAATCTAAAAGTAAGAAAATATTAGAGAGGTATAAATATTAAAATTGTATTTAAGATTAAATGAATTAAGGTAAAAATATTTATTCAATTATATTTTAATTAAAAGTTAATTATTTATGAAAATTTGTTTTAGTTAACATTTAGAGTTAAATGGAAGTAATTTAAAATAAAAAGAAGTTATTGGTTGAAATTAAATAAATAAATACATAAAGTAATGATTAATTAAAGGGGGTAAATAAATTAATTAGTTATTTATGAAAATCCTTTACGGAGGAGAAAGAGGAGTTAGGGCGGTTGAACGGAGAATTTGGTATTTTCTTTAAAAGGAGGCAAGAAAAAAATTTAGGGGAATTCTACACTGATCAAGGGTTTGAAGATGCAACAAAAGTTTTAGGCGTAATTGCTGGCTGATCCATCCTTCAACCTCAATAAATTACTGCTCTTGTCTGGAAGGGATCGAGGAAAGGTATTTTTTTTCATTGATGATCAATAAAAATAAGTTGCGGATATTTTGGAGTGGTTTTTTTTCCAGTTGGAGTTTTTCACGTAAATTGGTGTTGTTCTCTTTTTACCTCTGTGACCTATCTTTTTACCTTGTGCAAATTATTTTATGAATAATGTTAGGACTTCATAAATATTCTATTTAAACTAGAAGCTTGATGAGTTTTCATTAAAGTAGGTTATTCTTTTGATTTAAAGCAAAGCTTGAAATAAATAATAGGTGCATTTGTGGATGTTATTCTGTCAATTGAATGTAAAGATTTTAGTGTGTAATCATTGAATTTGTACAGATTATTTCCATATAATTTCTTTAATAAAATTTTTGTTGAAGCGGTTCAGAGATTGGCTGTAAACGATTCAACATGGAATCCTTTCAACACAGATAATTCCATTTTTGCATATCCCCTCTGCGAGCATCCTACCATTACAAGGTGCACATTATAATTATTTTTCCTTATGTATAATCTAGTAAAAATTTTATTGTATGTGTTTTTAATATCAACCCTAATTTGTAATTGTGTAGAAACCCTAGTTAATTGTAAACTAGTGCCACCGAGTAGAATAGTTAATAAAATCAACATAAATCTATGTTTAGAGAAATTGATGTCAAACAAAAGAAAATAAAATAAAATAAATTTAAATAAAATTTGGGTAATAATGATAATAATTACCATCCATTGAGAGTCATAGTTAAGTTGTGATATAAAGAAAATAAAATTAATTTAACAAGTTAAAGATTAATCTAATTTTAACCTATAAAGATTTATTGTTTTAATAAATCTAATATTATTTCTCTTGCGCATAAGTCACGTATTTGTGCCTACCTTTCTTTCGCCCTTAGTCTTGCGAATAACATTTAATAATAATACAAGTAAATGGCGATATTTCCAATTTCCAAAATTCATTTTCTAAAATAAATGGCTGCTCACATTTTTGCAACCGTAACCATCTCCAACTTGGAGGAAAGCTTGGTTCGTGTGTCTTCTCTGATGCCGTCCATGAGCAGATTGTCCAAGCGAAGAAATTGAGGACTAATGCACAGATTATATAATTCTCTTGATCTGCGCCATGTTTCTAGCCTTGCCAGTTATCTCCATTCAGTCAAAGCTAAGAGAAATTGATGTTATTGGATACAGTGCTTAGATGAGATCCTTCACATAGTCTGGTAATCTAAATTTTTAAAATCTACCCGAATATATAGGCAAAATTATCACAGCTGCAACATTAGACTTGCAAAAGTGTAGTAAATTAAATAGTCACTCTGAAACCCTTGGCAGCCTGTCACTGTCACAGCAATTAGAGTTGAAACATTGTACAGAATTAAATAGCCTCTCTAATTTCTTTGTCAACCTGTCTGAGTTAGGGCCTTTGAATTACCAACTACATATATGAGTAACTTTCTATTTATTCTGAATTTATATATATATTTTGATTACTTATATAGATAAGTATAGACACCTAATTATAGGTTAAAAGATTTGAGTGAAGGTAGTCTTTTATATTTAGAATTTATGAGGATATTTCAATATATAATTAGATTTGTATGATGAGTATTATTCAAAAGAAAATGGTTCGTATTTATATAATATGTTTATAAAATATGAATAATTTCTTTAATTGTTTTGTTTATGATTTTATGGTGGTGTAAATGTAAATTATTGAATCGAGTGTAAAAGTAAAAGTAAAAGTGTAATTTTATTTTATTGTAAGTGAAGTAATAAAAGGTGATAAAGAATTTTAATTAGATAGTTGATTTGTAAATGAAGTATTGAATTCGCTTTAGAAAGAATCGGGTAAATAATTAAAGTAAAAATGGTTATGTCGATAGATTGTTTAGTAAAATATTATTTAACCAAGGATTTTAATGGAATAAACATTAATAAATTAGGTATTTAATTTTGCTGTAGATAAATGAACTGTGTATTTAGTTAAAGTAAATCGATTTATATGGAATTATTCCTTAAGACTTTGTAATTAATGTGTTTATATTTAGAAAATGATTTATTTATAGGAGTGAGAAAATTAGAATTATTAGGTAGTTAAGTTATGTGTTATGTTATTGAGTAGGTTAGTAAAGTGATTAGAGAGAGAGTTTCCTTATGTTAATAGTTAGTATTTATTTGGGTAACTTTGGAATAATAAATATCTTCCTCTTTAATTTGAAATAAATAATTGCTTATTTTTATAGAGATTTAGTTAAATAAGTGAATTGAAGTAAATTAAGTTTAAAAGAAAATATATTAATGCATATATATAGGGTTTTAAGGAAAGAATACATTTTGCCTATGTGAATTTATTGTGTAACATTGGTAGATTAGTTTATTCTTACTTTGGTTAGTTCCAAGTGGAATAGTTAAATTAGAAATAGTGAAAAGTAGAGTTTTGTATGTGCTTGCTCTGCGTAAGTAAAATTAGATGATTATGGAATATAATGAAAGTATAAATATTATGTTATTAGAAGAATCAAGTTTCTTGAAGCAGAGGTAATTATAAATAAATAAAAATAAGATGAAAATTTTCTATATGGTTATTATGTGAAAATTATTTTAAATTCATATGAGGAAAGAGTATTTTGGGCCTTCTTAGATAATTTATTGTGTTAAATGTTAAATGATTTTAATTACCCTTTTTGTTATCTAATGAGTCTATGAATAATAATTATTTATCAAACTACTATGTGAAATAATTTATTAGTATTGTCACCTTAGGATTATAATAAAGTTGTAAGTTATGGAATTGTCATCTTAGTATTACATTTTAAAGTTATAATTAGGATTCATATTAAACAGTCGATGGAGTTGGTTATCTTATAAACGATATAGTTATGTTAAATATAATTATTTGTAGTAAATACTCTTTTAATTAAATTAAGTGGATATGTTAAAATAAGTGATAAGAACGTTGAAATAATGCCTAAATTAAAGGAATGTCTGTATGGTTATAAGGTGTGAGTGATTGTTTTAAGCTAAGTGTTTTGATTATTGGTTTAAGTGTTATGTAATTTTTTTAAGGTGGGTGTGATTTGTGGAATCTTTATGGAGATGTCTCGATGGCCTGTTCAATGTAAGTGTTTTAAGATAGTGTTCTTCAAGGATGATGTGTATGATGGTTTTCTTGTACGGAATTATGTGTGTAAAATGGGAACCCGTGTTATTGTTCATGATTGTTTTAATTTTGGAAGAGTATGCTTGAGAGTTAGTGTCTTGTGGCTTATAACATCAGATTATATTTTCATTCGCAATATTGTGATATCCTTAAATGTTGGAAATGATTGATCTCTAAAATAATGTTCTTATTAGGTTGCTTCGAGTTACTTTTTATTGAATGAATGGTTATATTGTATTTGAATGTGTGGTTCATGGATTGTTTTGATAGACCCTTTCAATGTGTCTTTTCCTGAGTTGATTTTTGAGTTGGAGATTTTCTCTCATTTTATGTATGTTGCTATTCAATGGGAACCCATATGTTTTCTTTTGGTTCTTTACCCTAAGTGGTAAATCGGTTAATGTTATCTTTGTTATGATTGACGGTTCTGCTTAAATTGATAATGAGTCAAATTGAAAAGTTCTTTGAAGTTATGGGTATTCCGAGAGGAGAAAATAGAGGTTTTCCTTGGATGTCCGATTTAGTTGGTATCGAAGTTGTTGATGTTGTTCAACGGAGTTGTTGATCTTATTTTGATGTATTCTCTCATTATAATTGAATTGAAAATAGTTCTTCAAGGTTTTGTTTTTATTGTTGTCATATTTTCATGGGGAAACCCTAGTGTAACTTTATGAGAATCTTCCAGAGGTTTATTTTACTATTGGTTAATGTTCCTTCTTTTATGTGCCCTTGTTGTGGCAAGTGTTTTGGTTTCATGTTTTTGAAAGGGTTGTACATGAATCGTTGAGATTTTGATTATGTATTTATGGCAAGATGGGTAATGCCTTGCATGCTTCTCTGTTGTGATCTAATGTACTTGTTATGTTGTACAACCCTTGGATTTGGTTTTTATGTTTTGAGTGTCTAGAGTGGGAGTGGCTCTAAGTGGGTGGTCGGCGCACAAAGGGGCACTAGGATAGCCCTCGTTAGAGTGAGATTAAAAAGTGATAATTTAAATAATTAATTAGGGGGTGGGTAGAATCACATTAAAAAGATAATTGATGCCTCATCCGCGTTTGAGTGCTACCACAGGCTAAAGGGGATTGGGAAGGCCGTGGTTGGCAAGATCGTTGCCTTGTCTTCATGAAAGGTTAACGGTTCCGCATGAGCAACCGTATGGAGCGGTACCTTGAGATAGGAAGCCTGGATAACCATAGATGGAGGCGGCTCCTAGCGCTTGAGTGCCTGGATAATTTGTCAGTAGACGGAGGCGGCGCCTTGCGATAGTGGTAGCCTGGATAATCCATGTTAAGCCATGCGATGACACTCTCCTCTAACACTCCTTATGTTGCTTCTTTGGAAATCCTCTGGAAGTGGGTCTTTGTCTTGAATTAATGGATCGTAGTTGTTTTGAATTGATTTATGGTTTTACCCTATTTTGATCTTTGGTGTATTCTTTGGTCTTGTGTAAATCTTGTGGATAAATTGGGTCTCGACCTTGTACTCTTATGGTACTGTGATATGATGTTATTGTGTTGGTTAATGATCATCCTTTGCTTATTTGTTTGCTGGTTATTGCTTTGATTTATGTTATGAGATTTATGACTCCTGGATGTGGTTGATTATGTCATTTTAATTCCTGAGTGTTATGATACCTTGGTATGTTGTTGAGTCTTGTGGTTCCATGTTTGGATGTTCTTGGTTGAGGTCTCTTTCTTGTTAGCTCCTAGCACGGGGGGTGGGTCTTCGGACTCACATGGTCGGGTGGAACATGCTATGCACCCCATTGGGTCCCCAGTCGAGGATCGAGAGGTGCGGATTGGGGCTATTGCAGCGACTCCAGAGTTGTATCTATCTTGGAGCCAGTTTTGATACTTGTATTTCTCTAATTATTTGTATCATGGTATCTTGTGTATGGTTTCCATTCATATTTGGAACACTCTTGTATCATTGTACTTCTTAAATATTGTATTGTAATGAAATGTTAAACTTGGTGTGGATATTGACCATGGTAGTTGTTATTCAATGTGTTATGTAATCATGCATATGTTGTATTTATGTGCAGATGGCTTCTTATCAATGAATTTTTCATGTATGTGTTATATTTGTTATTGTTAATGATTATATCTTTGGATTTTATTCTTTATTGATGTTGTATGGATCTAAGTCGTGTAATGACTCTTCGTGTACCCCAAGGGATGTATGTGTTAATGAATCTATTTAATTGAAATTCGCGTTATGACTTAATGTGTATTACATGTATGTTATGTTTATTTTAAAAAAAAAAATTGTGTTGTAATTATTGTGTTAATGTCCTTTGGGGTTCGCACGGCGGGGCGTTACAACATTGGTATCAGAGCATAGGTTCATACACTGGGCACTGTGTGCTCACTATGTAACCTTGCGCTCAGACCCGTGCATCTTGATTTTCACTTTTCTGTTGTCATTGTTGTGAACCTGATTTTCTTCTGTTAACCGGTATTGGGTCAATGGTACAGGAAACCGATTGAAAGGATAGGACCCACGGTGTAGTGCGCAATGCACCGATATCCTTTCTATTGGGGACGCTCTATGGACCCTTGAGTTCTAGTGTGATGTGTTTCTTGGTGATGTGTTTTATGTGTGTGAATATGTCAAGTGTGTGTGTGAAATCTGCAATTTTGTTGTCTTTGAGTGGTGAATTATGTTTTCTTGAATCTATGAAGCTATAAAATTTTCCCCTTTTGTTGAAATTGATGTGGGATTTGGTGTGGAATAATGGTTAACGTGGAGTTGTTTTAACAAAAATATGAGGTTTGGTGGATAATTATTCTATGATTTTTAGAAGAATATAGTATCTTGAGGTTAAAATGCAACTTGAATTATTGGTACTAATGTGCAATGTTCTATGTTAGCTTTTGGTTTACAGGAACTTGGCTTCAGAGACATAGTAATGAAGGTAAAGTAATTGTAATATGTAGGTATAAATACTCATAATTTCAAGTAGTAATTCCTTGTGATATAGTAGATGGAATAGGTTTATGGTTAGCATCCTTATGAGAATATTGTTTAACTAGTAAGAAGCAAACTATTTACGAGTTATTAGGATTGTTTTATCTATTATGTGTGGTTAGTGGGAGGGACAGTGTGGTATCACTCGCTCGCGAGTGCCCTACTATGCTAGGATTTCCTCTCACGATGTATTTGTGATATATATGTATTGTGCACAATGTTTCTTTTCATGCAGGATTGCAAGAATTAAGTCTCGATTCCACCTGCATTGTCAGGACTGGGCGAGCATCATAAACACCCAATGGGCTTGAAGTTGAACATAGGAGCTGACAAGAAAGTTTCCTCGACTTAGTTGTCCACTCTGTCCTAGTGTTTGGAAAATTAGTTTGGTTGCAACCCCGTTACTATTATCATTTTGGTATCATTTCCTTATTTTGGTTTGTTTAATTTTCGTTGCTTGATGATGTTTAATTGATGATTTGACTTGTGGTGTTGATGTGCATATGTTTTTGTTTGTACGTGAGCTCAACTTCCAGGAGTAAGTTGAAGCCTAGGGGGGGAGGATGTAGTGCCCTCCGTTTCGGTCGTCGTTGATGTTAAGTAAGTTGTTGTTGGTAATGTCATGATGATGTGGTGATTTTATTATTTAATTTAATTTTTAGGGTTATGAGATAACACTAATAATATGTTTGGATTTGATTAATAAAATTAATTTAATTATCTTGGGAGTTAGTTATTGAAAGTAATCAAATTTGATGAGGAAAAGTAATTATCATTTAATGATTATCATTAAATTCAATTAATAAATCTAAAAGTAAGAAAATATTAGAGAGGTATAAATATTAAAATTGTATTTAAGATTAAATGAATTAAGGTAAAAATATTTATTCAATTATATTTTAATTAAAAGTTAATTATTTATGAAAATTTGTTTTAGTTAAAATTTAGAGTTAAATGGAAGTAATTTAAAATAAAAAGAAGTTATTGGTTGAAATTAAATAAATAAATACATAAAGTAATGATTAATTAAAGGGGGTAAATAAATTAATTAGTTATTTTTGAAAATCCTTTACAGAGGAGAAAGAGGAGTTAGGGCGGTTGAACGGAGAATTTGGTATTTTCTTTAAGAGGAGGCAAGAAAAAAATTTAGGGGAATTCTACACTGATCAAGCATTTGAAGATGCAACAAAAGTTTTAGGCGTAATTGCTGGCTGATCCATCCTTCAACCTCAATAAATTACTGCTCTTGTCTGGAAGGGATCGAGGAAAGGTATTTTTTTCATTGATGATCAATAAAAATAAGTTGCGGATATTTTGGAGTGGTTTTTTTTCCAGTTGGAGTTTTTCACGTAAATTGGTGTTGTTCTCTTTTTACCTCTGTGACCTATCTTTTTACCTTGTGCAAATTATTTTATGAATAATGTTAGGACTTCATAAATATTCTATTTAAACTAGAAGCTTGATGAGTTTTCATTAAAGTAGGTTATTCTTTTGATTTATAATAGGTGCATTTGTGGATGTTATTCTGTCAATTGAATGTAAAGATTTTAGTGTGTAATCATTGAATTTGTACAGATTGTTTCCATATAGTTTCTTTAATAAAAATTTTGTTGAAGCGGTTCAGAGATTGGCTGTAAACGATTCAACATGGAATCCTTTCAACACAGATAATTCCATTTTTGCATATCCCCTCTGCGAGCATCCTACCATTACAAGGTGCACATTATAATTATTTTTCCTTATGTATAATCTAGTAAAATTTTTATTGTATGTGTTTTTAATATCAACCCTAATTTGTAATTGTGTAGAAACCCTAGTTAATTGTAAACTAGTGCCACCGAGTAGAACAGTTAATAAAATCAACATAAATCTATGTTTAGAGAAATTGATGTCAAACAAAAGAAAATAAAATAAAATAAATTTAAATAAAATTTGGGTAATAATGATAATAATTACCATCCATTGAGAGTCATAGTTAAGTTGTGATATAAAGAAAATAAAATTAATTTAACAAGTTAAAGATTAATCTAATTTTAACCTATAAAGATTTATTGTTTTAATAAATCTAATATTATTTCTCCTGCGCATAAGTCACGTATTTGCGCCTACCTTTCTTTCGCCCTTAGTCTTGCGAATAACATTTAATAATAATACAAGTAAATGGCGATATTTCCAATTTCCAAAATTCATTTTCTAAAATAAATGGCTGCTCAAGTTTTTGCAACCGTAACCATCTCCAACTTGGAGGAAAGCTTGGTTCGTGTGTCTTCTCTGATGCCGTCCATGAGCAGATTGTTCAAGCGAAGAAATTGAGGACTAATGCGTAGATTATATAATTCTCTTGATCTGCGCCATGTTTCTAGCCTTGCCAGTTATCTCCATTCAGTCAAAGCTAAGAGAAATTGATGTTATTGGATACAGTGCTTAGATGAGATCCTTCACATAGTCTGGTAATCTAAATTTTTAAAATCTCCCGAATATATAGGCAAAATTATCACAGCTGCAACATTAGACTTGCAAAAGTGTAGTAAATTAAATAGTCACTCTGAAACCCTTGGCAGCCTGTCACTGTCACAGCAATTAGAGTTGAAACATTGTACATAATTAAATAGCCTCTCTGATTTCTTTGTCAACCTGTCTGAGTTAGGGCATTTGAATTACCAACTACATATATGAGTAACTTTCTATTTATTCTGAATTTATATATATATATTTTGATTACTTATATAGATAAGTATAGACACCTAATTATAGGTTAAAAGATTTGAGTGAAGGTAGTCTTTTATATTTAGAATTTATGAGGATATTTCAATATATAAGTAGATTTGTATGATGAGTATTATTCAAAAGAAAATGGTTCGTATTTATATAATATGTTTATAAAATATGAATAATTTCTTTAATTGTTTTGTTTATGATTTTATGGTGGTGTAAACGTAAATTATTGAATCGAGTGTAAAAGTAAAAGTAAAAGTGTAATTTTATTTTATGGTAAGTGAAGTAATAAAAGGTGATAAAGAATTTTAATTAGATAGTTGATTTGTAAATGAAGTATTGAATTCGCTTTAGAAAGAATCGGGTAAATAATTAAAGTAAAAATGGTTATTTCGATAGATTGTTTAGTAAAATATTATTTAACCAAGGATTTTAACGGAATAAACATTAATAAATTAGGTATTTAATTTTGCTGTAGATAAATGAACTGTGTATTTAGTTAAAGTAAATCGATTTATATGGAATTATTCCTTAAGACTTTGTAATTAATGTGTTTATATTTAGAAAATGATTTATTTATAGGAGTGAGAAAATTAGAATTATTAGGTAGTTAAGTTATGTGTTATGTTATTGAGTAGGTTAGTAAAGTGATTAGAGAGAGAGTTTCCTTATGTTAATAGTTAGTATTTATTTGGGTAACTTTGGAATAATAAATATCTTCCTCTTTAATTTGAAATAAATAATTGCTTATTTTTATAGAGATTTAGTTAAATAAGTGAATTGAAGTAAATTAAGTTTAAAAGAAAATATATTAATGCATATATATAGGGTTTTAAGGAAAGAATACATTTTGCCTATGTGAATTTATTGTGTAACATTGGTAGATTAGTTTATTCTTACTTTGGTTAGTTCCAAGTGGAATAGTTAAATTAGAAATAGTGAAAAGTAGAGTTTTGTATGTGCTTGCTCTGCGTAAGTAAAATTAGATGATTATGGAATATAATGAAAGTATAAATATTATGTTATTAGAAGAATCAAGTTTCTTGAAGCAGAGGTAATTATAAATAAATAAAAATAAGATGAAAATTTTCTATATGGTTATTATGTGAAAATTATTTTAAATTCATATGAGGAAAGAGTATTTTGGGCCTTCTTAGATAATTTATTGTGTTAAATGTTAAATGATTTTAATTACCCTTTTTGTTATCTAATGAGTCTATGAATAATAATTATTTATCAAACTACTATGTGAAATAATTTATTAGTATTGTCACCTTAGGATTATAATAAAGTTGTAAGTTATGGAATTGTCATCTTAGTATTACATTTTAAAGTTATAATTAGGATTCATATTAACAGTCGATGGAGTTGGTTATCTTATAAACGATATAGTTATGTTAAATATAATTATTTGTAGTAAATACTCTTTTAATTAAATTAAGTGGATATGTTAAAATAAGTGATAAGAACGTTGAAATAATGCCTAAATTAAAGGAATGTCTGTATGGTTATAAGGTGTGAGTGATTGTTTTAGGCTAAGTGTTTTGATTATTGGTTTAAGTGTTATGTAATTTTTTTAAGGTGGGTGTGATTTGTGGAATCTTTATGGAGATGTCTCGATGGCCTGTTCAATGTAAGTGTTTTAAGATAGTGTTCTTCAAGGATGATGTGTATGATGGTTTTCTTGTCGAAATTATGTGAGTAAAATGGGAACCCGTGTTATTGTTCATGATTGTTTTAATTTTGGAAGAGTATGCTTGAGAGTTAGTGTCTTGTGGCTTATAACATCAGATTATATTTTCATTCGCAATATTGTGTTATCCTTAAATGTTGGAAATGATTGATCTCTAAAATAATGTTTTTATTAGGTTGCTTCGAGTTACTTTTTATTGAATGAATGGTTATATTGTATTTGAATGTGTGGTTCATGGATTGTTTTGATAGACCCTTTCAATGTGTCTTTTCCTGAGTTGATTTTTGAGTTGGAGATTTTCTCTCATTTTATGTATGTTGCTATTCAATGGGAACCCATATGTTTTCTTTTGGTTCTTTACCCTAAGTGGTAAATCGGTTAATGTTATCTTTGTTATGATTGATGGTTCTGCTTAAATTGATAATGAGTCAAATTGAAAAGTTCTTTGAAGTTATGGGTATTCCGAGAGGAGAAAATAGAGGTTTTCCTTGGATGTCCGATTTAGTTGGTATCGAAGTTGTTGATGTTGTTCAACGGAGTTGTTGATCTTATTTTGATGTATTCTCTCATTATAATTGAATTGAAAATAGTTCTTCAAGGTTTTGTTTTTATTGTTGTCATATTTTCATGGGGAAACCCTAGTGTAACTTTATGAGAATCTTCCAGAGGTTTATTTTACTATTGGTTAATGTTCCTTCTTTTATGTGCCCTTGTTGTGGCAAGTGTTTTGGTTTCATGTTTTTGAAAGGGTTGTACATGAATCGTTGAGATTTTGATTATGTATTTATGGCAAGATGGGTAATGCCTTGCATGCTTCTCTGTTGTGATCTAATGTACTTGTTATGTTGTACAACCCTTGGATTTGGTTTTTATGTTTTGAGTGTCTAGAGTGGGAGTGGCTCTAAGTGGGTGGTCGGCGCACAAAGGGGCGCCAGGATAGCCCTCGTTAGAGTGAAATTAAAAAGTGATAATTTAAATAATTAATTAGGGGGTGGGTAGAATCACATTAAAAAGATAATTGATGCCTCATCCGCCTTTGAGTGCTACCACAGACTAAAGGGGATTGAGAAGGCTGTGGTTGGCAAGATCGTTGCCTTGTCTTCATGAAAGGTTAACGGTTCCGCATGAGCAACCCTATGGAGCGGTACCTTGAGATAGGAAGCCTGGATAACCATAGATGGAGGCGGCTCCTAGCGCTCGAGTGCCTGGATAATTCGTCAGTAGACGGAGGCGGCGCCTTGCGATAGTGGTAGCCTGGATAATCCATGTTAAGCCATGCGATGACACTCTCCTCTAACACTCCTTCTTATGTTGCTTCTTTGGAAATCCTCTGGAAGTGGGTCTTTGTCTTGAATTGATGGATCGTAGTTGTTTTGAATTGATTTATGGTTTTACCCTATTTTGATCTTTGGTGTATTCTTTGGTCTTGTGTAAATCTTGTGGATAAATTGGGTCTCGACCTTGTACTCTTATGGTACTATGATATGATGTTATTGTGTTGGTTAATGATCATCCTTTGCTTATTTGTTTGCTGGTTATTGCTTTGATTTATGTGATGAGATTTATGACTCCTGGATGTGGTTGATTATGTCATTTTAATTCCTGAGTGTTATGATACCTTGGTATGTTGTTGAGTCTTGTGGTTCCATGTTTGGATGTTCTTGGTTGAGGTCTCTTTCTTGTTAGCTCCTAGCACGGGGGGTGGGTCTTCGGACTCACATGGTCATGTGGAACGTGCTATGCACCCCATTGGGTCCCCAGTCGAGGATCGAGAGGTGCGGATTGGGGCTATTGCAGCGACTCCAGAGTTGTATCTATCTTGGAGCCAGTTTTGATACTTGTATTTCTCTAATTATTTGTATCATGGTATCTTGTGTATGGTTTCCATTCATATTTGGAACACTCTTGTATCATTGTACTTCTTAAACATTGTATTGTAATGAAATGTTAAACTTGGTGTGGATATTGACCATGGTAGTTGTTATTCAATGTGTTGTGTAATCATGCATATGTTGTATTTATGTACAGATGGCTTCTTATCAATGAATTTTTCATGTATGTGTTATATTTGTTATTGTTAATGATTATATCTTTGGATTTTATTATTTATTGATGTTGTATGGATCTAAGTTGTGTAATGACTCTTCGTGTACCCCAAGGGATGTATGTGTTAATGAATCTATTTAATTGAAATTCGCGTTATGACTTAATGTGTATTACATGTATGTTATGTTTATTTAAAAAAAAAAATTGTGTTGTAATTATTGTGTTAATGTCCTTTGGGGTTCGGACGGTGGGGCGTTACATAATCTAGGTATTTTTCTCTTAAAACCTTTTTTGATAAGGCATCTGGGCATTTGTAGATTCTCCACACAAGTTTTTCTCTAAAGGCTCTATTTTGTATCTTTATATCTTTGACACCTGCCCCTCTGTTAGACTTTACTTTGGTCACAATTTCCCACATGAGAAGAGGAATACACTTTTTCTCTTGTGGACCATCCCAAAGTAGATTTTGTTGCACCCCAACCATGTGCCTTGAGGCTTTCATCAATACTTCAAGGCATGAAAGCATGTAGATTGGGATGGCGGCCAAAACTGCTTTAACCATTAATAAATGCCCAACCATGTTTAATCAATGCCCCTTCCAACTTTCAACCTTTGTGCTACACTTACTAACCATTTCTTCCTAGTGATTGTACTTCGCTTGCCCAACCAGTAATGGTATCCCTAGAAATTTGGTTAGAAATTTCCCGACTTTAAATCCCAAGTATTCTGAGATGTGAAACTCCAAGCTTTTTGGAGTGTTAAAGAAAAAGATGTTATATTTTTCCTTATTTAATTTCTGACCAGCTTGCCAGCAAAAGATCTTGAGCACCCCTTTCATTGCCTAAGCTTCCTCCATCGAAGACACCCCATATAGGATAGTGTCATTAGCGAACAACTAATGCGAGATTACCAGCAACACATTTGAAACCTTGATGCCCCTCTAGTGACCCTGGGAACAAGCCTTTGAAATGAGGTTGCTTAAAGCTTCCACCAAAAGGATATATAAAAAAGGAAAGATTGGGTCTCCCTGACGAAGGCCCTTTGCTCCTGGGAAAAAACCACAGGGTTATCCATTGATTAGAACTGAGTATCTGAGGGTTGAGATACAACTGTACACCCATTCCAACCAGTCATCATTAAATCCCAATTTCTTCAAGACAGCCATCAAAAAATGCCACCTACCCTGATCGTAAGCTTTACTCATGTCTAACTTGATCACCATACCATGCTTCTTAGAGTGCTTGAGTGTGTGGACCACCTCATGCGCAACCACGATGGCATCAGTAATATTCCTTCCCAGGACAAAACCACTTTGTTTTGGTGATATTAGACTTGGGAGGATTAACTTCAAGCGATTCACTAGCACCTTTGTGATAATCTTATATATAGTGTTACAAAGAGAAATAGGCCTATAATTAGCAAAGGATTCATTTCTCTCTCGCTTAGGAATTAGTGCAATGTTTGTATTGTTTAAATCCTTCAGAACTTTCTTCATTTTTCTTGATTCCTCCACCACCCCATAGATATCCTCTCCCATGAATTCCCAACAATAATGGTAGAAAAAGGCATTAAAGACATCAAGGCCTAGCGCCTTGTCTAGCTTCATTTAAAAGAGGGTTTCTTTCATCTCACCTAGACTAATGCTCTCATATAGCATTATGTTGTCTTCTTGTGAAACAATCGGACCCAAGGCCTCTAGAGCATCCAGACTTAGAGGATCAGCATCCTCATCACCCCCAAAAGGGATGAGAAATAATCTACCCCAGCCTTTTTAATTTTTCCTTCTTTGGTGTACCAACCACCTAAGCCATCTACGATTTGGAGAAAGCAGTTCTAGCTTTGCTTGATTTTGGTGGAATTATGGAAGAATTTGGTGTTAAGATCTCCTTTCGTCAACCAAGTGTCTCTTGACTTTGATTGCCAATAAATTTCCTCCTGCAAGAGAAGTTCAGAGTATGCTTCCATTAACTTCTCTTCTGCAAATTCTATATTTGTCATGCCTTGCTTAATGATTGTTTCACCTAAGAAAGCCAATTCACCTTCCACCCTCTCCTTTACTTCAAAAATATTTTTAAATGACAACTTGTTCCAAACACGCAACTTTTCCTTTAACTTTTGGAGCTTTTCTTGAAAATAAAACATCCTGGACACCTTGATCTGTAATGGTTCTACCCAACATTGCTTGAGAAGGGGCTTGAGATCTTCTACTCATGCCCACATTTTTTCAAATTTAAATTAACATTTTGGAGCCACCGAATCTTCCTTAATCAAGAGGAAAATTGGATAGTGGTCAGAAATTGTTATTAGCTAGATTGAAGCCTTTGGAATGAGATTCCCCTCCAGCCAATCTTCAAACACTAGAAATTTGTCATGCCTTTCGGCTATATTAGTAAAATATTTTCTTCTCCAATTCCAGGTGAAAATTCCATTCGAAGTTACTATATCTATTAATTTATTCTCTTCTATGATTTTATGAAATCTTTTTGAGATTGCAAAATTTTCCTTGAACCCCCTAGTTTTACTTTTAGATCAGCAATGGCATTAAAATCCTCAAATGATAAGACTATTTTACAAAAAAGAATTACGTTGATACCCTCTCTTATAGTGTCAAGATCGTATGAAACATATTTATTGAAAATACTTTAACAATACCCTGCAAAAGTTACGCCTATCAATTCCTTAAATTGATTTCCACAGAAGTAATAAAACTACGTTTTGTCTTAGCACAAAGAACCAAGCAGAATGAAATGACAATAGTTTTTAGCATGTTCTAAAACCTTTACTTTGAATAGTCATAAAATTTTAGTGCTCCCTAAAATAATTCTTTCAATAAGAAATCTTTGCATATGGATCCGACTCACATTCAAGTGATATTATTTGTTGGAAAGTGCTCAACTATGACCAGGAAAAGCATTGAACATACAACGTAACTTTCTTGTAAGTTAGAAGATCAAATCCAACTATAAAATTGGAATTCAAATCTTTAATAAAAAAAACAAACAAACAAAAAAACTATGCAATGGTTATAAAGATTTGATGTGGTTGTTAACAAATAAAAATGACACTTGCATATAAATTTAGAAATTTGTGTATGCACTTATAATCCAAAACACACCTTTCAATTTCATCACTTCAAAATAAAAAAATGTATTGTTGGTTAGGCTAGACAAATATTTTCAAATTTTAATGAATGCGAACACTTCCCTTTAGATATTGTCTGTCTACCCATTTCCATTAGGAAAAGAACAAAGAACGACATTGAATTTGAAGGGACATATGCTATGGAATAATAATAAGAGATCAACACCTATTAACAGTAAATTAGAGGCGTCTCTATTCCATCTACAAATGAAATATCAAATATAACTAAACAACCATTCATTCCTCCTAGATAACCCTAGCCAGACAAATTTGTTATTAGTATCCTATCATAACTGTGTGCCCTCCTAGCACCAGATGTCGATGCTAAAATAAGAAAATGCTAAAACTTAATCACACATTAGTATGGTTAACTAGTTATTTAAAACAAAGAAAATATAATATCTCTATGAAATCATCCAACATGCCCCATAATGCAAACCAAACACAAAAACATGAAAGACACTAGAATGCAAACATGTAACAAAGCATGTTCATACCTATTTCATAGTGAATTGGTGCTACTTTGATATAGAAAGTAGCCCTTTCCCAACCCTTGATAAGCTAAATGATGAGAATTCCTTGAAAATGCTATGAATTCAAATGGCAATAATGAACTTGTGCATAAGATTGTGGATCCCAAATCAATAGAGAGATTCTTTGTTTATAGGAAGGAATGATGGAGAAATGAAAAGAGTGGAAGAATGTGGTACAAAAGACAAACCAATGGAAAGATGCCACTTGTCAACATGTCAATGGAGGAAGGAGTGAGCACATTTTGGTCATTATTCCCATAAATGATATTAGGTGGAAATTTGAAATTTTGAAAGTTGGTTTGTTGAGGAAGAAGAAAATGTCTTAAATGCCAAGTTGGAGACATGTAAGAGACAATGTAAGAGGAGTTAATGCCATGTTGGAGGACAAGTACCTTTTGGGGGGAGATTTAAAATTTGAAGCATATTCCATAAAGATGCCATTTTGAATGAAAATAGAAGAAATAATAAATCAAATAAATTGATTTATTGTCCAAGTTGCAAAAGCTAGAGGATTTGAGGATTAGATTTACAGTTAATTAGGATCTAATTAACTTTAGATAGATATTAGTTGACATGACATTTGATTTATATTTTTGGATTTATTTAAATAAAATGGGAGGGAATTGATGCATTAGTAATTTAATTAAATAAATTTGATTTATTTAATTAAATGAAGAACATTTGAAGTTAATCAAATAAAATTGATTTATTTAATTAAAGAGATGACTTTAGAGATTAATTAAATAAAATTGATTTATTTAATTATAGAGAAGAATATGATTTAATCAAATAGAATGATATACTTAATTAGATAAAGTTTATTTATCTAATTAGAAGGGGTAATATGATTTAATTAAATAAAGATTGATTTATTTAATTAAAAGAGGAAATATGATGAATTTTAATTAGATAAAGATTATTCGATTAAAATGGTTAGTAGAGGGATGATTAAGAACAAATTTAAATTAGTGAATCTAGATTAGATGCATGCATATTTTATGTGTCTACATCACCATTGAATTTTCAATGGGCCTTGCATACTTTTCTTGCTCGAGGGTTTGGCTAGAGCCAATGAGGCTTCATGATGCCAATATGGCAGGAAGGAGAACGAGCATGAGTTTTGTGGTTTTTGTTCACTGGCATACATTTGATCCCACATATCCACAACATATTGTACTCTACCCTTTAGGTTATCACAAGAATTATATGATGTGATTCTAAATGTTTCTATGTAAAGAAAACCTTTCCCATCTCTTTAAATTTATACATAACTAACAAAATTTAAAACATATTGATATAAGATTCAAGCTATGTGCTTTGGTGGTAAATATTGAAGACAAATAGAGAATTGTATAATAGGTATTAGAATAGCAATAATTTTCTACTAAATATTATAGACAAAAAACCACATTAAATAAAGCCTTAAAATATGGATTATAGGAGGAGGAAACTATAATAATGAACAGTTTGTTACGGGGAACTGAAAAGAACAATATCATGAAGAATGTAGTTTGCTATCATGAAGTTCAAAAAAATGATGAAAAAATAATATCATGAAACATATTGATACAAGACATATAACATGTTCCATCCAAACAAAATAACACATACATTACCTACTACATATCCACAACATATTACATTTTGTCGACTGCATTTCTACATGGTTATAGAGCTATCATTGCAGCTTGCTAATTCAACTATTTAAACCTTGTTCTTCATGATCATACCTATTTCCTTTAGGTTACCACAGGAATTATGAGATGTGATTCTAATTGTTTCTATATAAAGAAAATTTTACCCATCTCTTTAAAATTATACACAACTAACAAAATTTGAAACATATTGATATAAGATTCAAGCTACGTGATTTGGTGCTAAATATTGAAGACAAATATAGAATTGTATAACATGTATTAGAATAAAACCAATTTGCTACTAAATATTATATATAAAAAGACCACATTAAATAGAGCTTTGAAAAATGGAGTATAGAAAAGGGAAAATACAATAACGAATAGTTTATTATGGGTAACTAAAAAAGAACAATATCATGAAGAATAGTTTGTTATCATGAACTTCAAACAGATTTGACAAAAAAAAATATCATGGAACATATTGGTACAAGACATACAACATGTTCCATCCAAACAAAATAACACATACACAGTGAAAAAAATATTGAAAGCAGTTCAAAGGTCTAAGTGAATGTCATGTTTGTACTTTATACCTATCTACAAAATTTCAGAAAATTGAAACTTAAAAAGAATAGTTCTTTTACAACTTCTCATTTTTTGTCTACAATATTCAATGCCAAAAAATGTAGATTCAATTTTGAGTTGACAGGAAAACTATTACATAGAATGCTTGTGTTGTATCAATATCCACTTGCTAATAACAAACTGTTCATTGTTGTAGTTCACCTCTTCTATTCTCCATGTTCTTAAGTTCTATTTATTGTGTCTTACATTTTTAATGTTCACTATGGGATGCCAAGGCTTCTGTTCTACAAATATGAACGTAATTTATTCCTATGTTTGCATATATATATATATATATATATATATTATACATTCATTGACCTTGTCCTGCTCTCTACATGAGGTATACCTGCACCTTGTTTATGTGATCTCTTCTATTGAAAATGTAGTACACATTATTTGTTATAAACTACACAACTATTTATATTTCCTAATTTACATATTGTCTACCAATTACACATGTTCATCACAGTAAACCTCAAATTTTCCTTGTAATTACATTCTATTTATATAGAAGGTAAGGCTATATGTCCTTTATTCTATCTCTTATTTCATTAATACGTGTCAAATTCTTTGTCATAAATGGTACAACTATATATATTTTTAAAAATGTATAAGAGTGATGGGTATGTGCAGGATCATCATGGAAAAAATAGGCCCTTAAGTGGCGAAAAATTTAGAAAAATCAGAGTTAGG
The DNA here is from genome assembly GCA_007258455.2 of Sequoia sempervirens. Taxonomy (NCBI): domain Eukaryota; kingdom Viridiplantae; phylum Streptophyta; class Pinopsida; order Cupressales; family Cupressaceae; genus Sequoia; species Sequoia sempervirens. The sequence goes on from VDFB02000002.1 coordinate 3,973,167, forward strand.
AAAATTGACGTAAACATTTGAATAAGTTATCTATATTATTTCAAAAGTATGCAACAATAAAATCTTTAGCAAATTGAATGTAGTTTCTAAACTACTAGGTTTATTTAAAAAAAGAAAAATATATTTGGTGAAAATTTGAAATTTCAATGCAGTAGTACTTCAATTTCAAGGAAACAATAAGAAGTAGGTGTCTATCTGACCACCCTAACCACAATAAAATGATAATAATGTTTTATAATATTTTAGATATAAGTAGAGGACACATGTATAGATGTGATGCATTTTTTTTTTGTAATTTTTTTCCAAGTAAATAATTAATTATGAATTTTTTATTACAAATTTTCAAAAATAAAAAAAATCGTATGTCTGACCACCTTAACTTGGTCAAAACTTCATGAAATTCAATTTTATTCTTTTTAATCCTATAATTTATGTGAAGCATAGAATGTGATGCATGTTTTGGATTCAAAAAATGTGATAACATTTGAAAGCTATAGAGGTTTTTCAATCAGCCTATCAATCAAGAATTTATTCATAATTCAAATAGAAAATGAATAATAATTATTTATTAAATTCAAAGTAAAGTATAATTTATATTGGTGGAAAGCTAAGAATCTCCTTTAAAAACCCTTTTTGTTTCATCAATTTTGGGTAAGAAAAAAGTCATCAGCCACATACCCTACACATACCCATAATATTGCCACTTTTTGGCCCATCATGATCCTACACATACCCTGATTTCAACTAAACAAAATTTTTAGGTTAATGTTATAAGATTTCCACAATCTATAATACTTAAGATTTGTTATTTCAGGATATTTGATTGTGTTTCTACTTCTGGATGAAAGAACTCAAACACAATCAAATATCCAAAAACAACAAACTTAGGTGCCCAAACATTGGATTTACCATTGATCATAGTGGTGAGTAGTGTATCTTTTTGCTCAGGGGTTTGGTGACAGCCCATGAGGCTGCATGACCCAATATGGCAGGGTGGAGAGCAAGCCTTCTTTTGTGTTGTTCATACTACATCTAGTTGCACCCAACAGGTATGGCTACATCTTATTTAAGACTTCTAGTTTTCAAATATGAATGTAATTTATTTGTATGTTTTCATATATATATTCACACATTCGTTGAGCTCCCTTGCTTTTTATTTTAATATGTTGCCATCTCTTATTTCATGACCACATTTCAAATTCTTTGTGATAAATAATACAACTGTATATATTTCTAAAATGTATAACATTGATTTGAACTAGAGAAAAATATCAGGTTAGATGTTCTTGCTCGAGGGTTTCCTGATAGCCCATGAGGCTACATGACATGATATTGTAGGGTAGAGAGCAAGGCTTGTTTTCTTCAATTAATACTATAAAAGAATTTTCTTTGCCTCAAATTTTTGATCTTCAGTTTCTTTTTGTTTTTGACTTCTAAAATGTCTGGGTATATCTGAGGCTCATCGAAAAGATGGGAAATACATCATGTGGTGGATGCATGACTTTCTCATATCATTTTCTTTTTTTGGAGTAGGGCTCAAGACACGCGTCAGTTTGGTGAAAGTTTTGTCCAAAAGGTTTTTCAGAATCATAAGATCTCTTCCTGCGTGACATGTCATCTTTCAAAGGACTGTGCCTAATGATATCATTTGGGGTGTCTATCGGAGTTTGGTGCCTTTTATTTTGTAGGTTTTTGTGAATGGAAGTTTGGAGTTTGTGCCTCAAGGTGATGTAATTGGTCAATGGACCCCCTTTTGTTTCCAGAATGTTCTTAGGATTTTATCATCTAAAAGCCTACATCTTTGCTAAATATCTAAAAGACATAAATGCAGTAGCTAAGAATTAATGAGCAAAGATTTTTGCAGCCTAACCAAGGATCCACGATTAGATTACAAGCTATCAAGTTATGACATCTGGTAGTAATTACTTCTATACTGAGGTGGTGCTTTCTTCTTCTAGTGGCTATATAATAAGAGTGACGACATAGTAAAGGGTTGGATTCCAAGTAGAAGTTTCTTGAAAAAGAAAAGTTTCTTTAGGTTTCTTAGGAGTTTTAGAATAATTTTCATAAACAAGTTGCAAAACTACTTTATTCTAGCATGTTATATCTATTAAGGTTTAAACTATTGTCAGATTGCATCTGACCTCTATTTCAAAGTTCATTTGATAATTAAATCACAAACTATTAAGGACAATTTGTTGAGACTGTCCATATATGGCCTTTTTCAAGCTTTCTTTCTTTATATTGTCATTTTGAATGAAACACTATTTCTTGCAAGTTGAATCTAGATAGTTTAAGTAGTGGATTTATATATTGTATGCTTGTATTGTAGAATAGTAACTTAGGAAAAATGGACTATGTCATTGGACTTCTTTTTTTCTTCTGAAAATTATTATTTTATTGTACTATGTTGTACTAGGAGATATAGTACATGTGATTTTTGAGATATTATTCTGATAATTGTAAGAAGTCTTTATGTTTGATCAGAACCTAATGAACACTGTCTGTGGAAAGATTTGAAAGTTTGTATTGTGCTTAAAGTTAGCCTTTGATGTGCCAATAGTGGCATGGTGTGTTGGTTTAAAGGTGGCATTGTTGTTCTTGCTACCAAGGTTCAAACCCCATTGAGGTGGTATTCTTGAGTGGTTGTATTCCGGTTCATAGCTCCGGTTCAAAAGCGTTTACCCCTTGAATAAAAAAAAAGAAGTTAGCCTTTGATGTTTGTTCTCTTTCCAACAATGAAGGGTAGTGGTGTTCTGTGTCTATTTATATCACTCATAGGAATGATTTGGGTTTGAAATATTGTAAAAGATTTGGAACATCACCTTCTATGTTTTATATTTACATTTAATTCTCTCCTTATCTCAAAACACCCAAAGAAGAGCTGACTTTCTATAAAAATCCTAGAGGTATTTAGTGAGACACTATTTGTCCCCCACTCGGTGAATTTCCCATAAGACTATCAGAGAGGAACAAGCTTTGATGATAAATAGTTCTTTTTTTGGCACGCCCGGTGGGACAAGAAGTTTTCCAGATGCCCGATTAGAAGTCAGAAATATTTCTTGAATTAGGCTAAGGAAGGAAATTGGAAGTTCCATACCTAGAGTCCAAAGAAGAGCATCGTCGAGAGGTCACTTCTAGTACTCTCAATTACCTACCTTGACTCCTAGGAGAAGAAGACTTAGAAGTTTTGTATCACCTATAAGGAGTAATAGAGTAAGAAGTAAGAGCCTAGTATCCAGAGCTTTATCTACTCCACCCGAAGGATTAAATTTCCAAATTAGAATACTTGTATATGATCTGATTCACAAAAACCTTTTCTTTATGGCTCACGTACCTCCCCTTGCTCCTAGGAATTTTTTAACATGTGATAGCACTTGGTAGTCCACTACAACCACCCACACCCCAAAATTTATGGCCTCCCATACCCGCTAATGCCCTTAAGGCTATTCCTAAATTCTCCAGAGAATATTTTAAAACCCCTTCTGAACATCTACAAGATATTGTAGAGGTATGTATGATACATAATATAGTAGAGGAAAGTATCACTTTGAGGATGTTGGCCACCTCTTTCAAAGGAAAATCCAAAGACTTGTATCAATCTTTTCCTTCAGGTTCTATCATCTCTTGGGACCAACTCAGAGATCGTATGTTTGAATGATTCTTAGAGAAGGGAGACTGGTCGTCATTGCTGCAACAATTGATCGCCATCAAGCTAAGAGAGCTCCCCATGAGGCCATGAGTGAATTCAACACCTTATTCCATAAAACCTGGTAAAGGATTCCCATGACTATTTAACCTAAGACCGCCATGGCATTCATGGGTATGTGCAGGATCATCATGGAAAAAACAAGCCCTTAAGTGGCAAAAAAATCAAAAAAATTAGAGTTAGGAAACTTGACGTAAAAATTTGAATAAGTTATCTATATTATTTCAAAAATGTGTAAGAATAGAATCTGTAGTAAATTGAATGTAGTTTCTAAACTACTTGGTTTATTTAAAAATATATATATATCTATTTGGTGAAAATTTGAAATTCCAATGCAGTAGTACTTAAATTTTAGGGAAAAAATAAGTAGGTGTCTATCTGACCACCCTAACCACAATAAAATGATAATTTTTTTTATAAGATTTTAAACATAAGTAGAGGGCTTATGTCCGAATGCGATGCATATTTTTTTGTAATTTTTTTCCAAGTAAATAATTAATTATGAATTTTTATTACAACTTTTAAAAAATATAAAAACTCATATGTCTGATCACCTTAACTTAGTCAAAACTTCATGAAATTCACATTTTTTTTAATCCTATAGTATACGAAGCATAGAATGTGATGCATGTTTTGGATTCAAAAAATGTGATACCGTTTGAAAGCTATAAATATTTTTCAATCAGCATATCAATTAGGACTTTAGTCGTAATTCAAATAGAAAATGAATAATAATTATTTATTAAATTCAAAGTAAAGAATATTTTATATTGGAGGAAATTTGAGAATCTCCTTTAAAAACCCTTTTCATTTCATCAATTTTGGGTAAAAAAAAGTCATCAGCCACAGACCCTACAAATACCCATCATATTGCCACTTTTTGTCCAATCATGATCCTGCACATACCCTCATGTTCTATCTAAAGTATTTTAACCCCAACATCGCAGTGATGATAACTTCCATGGGAGGAGATATCTTGCCCGATGCTTATGAGGTGGTGGTGTACATGGAAAATAGTTTGATCAATGCGGGGAAGCTCCCACCATGACCCCCTATGCCTATGTTTGTAGAACTTACTATAACATCTCAAGAAGAAGATTCTCCAATCACTTCTTCTACACAATCAAGGATGAACACTCCACAATCTATGTATGTGTATCCTGCTGCACAAAATAGTACATCCCTGCTCCAACTTAGTAATGGCGGATATCAATGACATAAAGAGTCTCATGCGTACTTTTTCTAATGACATGGCTATCATTAAATGGCAATAAGTGATGCCCCCAAAGCTAACTGCTCAAACCTATGGTGGAAGAAGGACACCATATCAACAAAACATGTACTAGGGGTTTTCCCAAGGAGGAGGCCAACAAATGATGCCCAAAAACTAGATAGTTCTTGTCACCATGCTACTTTAGATGGTAAAGGATAGCTAGAGCAGAGAAATGATCCTAGGCCAAAACAATTTGGTAGAAGAAGAGAACGAATGGTGTTTCCCATGCAGCGATAACCATATGCCCCAAAATTGTCTGAGGAGGAGCATGCAACAAAAGATAGTGGAAAAAAGAGGGAAATGTGTTCTTCTGAATGTAGATGAATATAGGTCTTCCAAAATGGAGAATGCTTATTTTAGAGCACAGATGCAAGGGATGTTCTTGGAGTAGGAGCTAGTTATTGCACTCGACCAGGCACTATTCTCATAGATGGAGGAAGAAGACGTAGTGTTAAAAAATGAAGCTCTCATGACTAGTGTTCTGCAAGTGCATTCAGACTACAACACGAGGTCCAAAAGAAGGGTCACTAGAAAATACGTGCAACAACCTATGCCACAACCTTAGTCGTATCAACCAGCATCACAAGAGAAGCATTTCTTACCAACTATCATCTAGCCTATCTCGCAATCACATAATCTACCATGACCTATGAAAAATATGTGTGAAACACTAAGCCAAATCATGTCAGAAAGTTTTCTTCTGAAATCAAGAGAAATACCATGATTTAAGCCTAAGGCCCAAGCAGTCAAGACAATTAATGTGGTCAAGAAATTGAAGAAGGTTCCCACCAATGTTCCATTGTGGGATGTCATATCTATTCTCAAACAAAAAAATATGCTTCAGGAAGCATTGAAGAAAGAAGAGAAAATGCCTCAGATGGGAGTGGCTCTTATATGTGATAAGAGGAGAGACAAGGTACCTGCATAAAAAAATCAAGTACCAAAAGTTGTAGCATATGAAAACAACATGGGAGATGCAAAGGAAAAGGAGGTAAGTAGGCCAAAGCCCACACCTTTCTTTCTAACACTTATTGTGGGAGATAAGCTTTTTCATAACAATATGATTTATTCGTGAGCTAGTATGATTGTCATACAAAAACAAGTGGCATATGCCTTGAAGCTAAAGTATGAGCCTCTTGACAAAGGAATCATGCAACTAGATGGGAAGAAGGTTCAGACCATTGGCTAGGTAAAAGACTTGTCCCTAACTATTTTCTCCTGTCTAAGCAAAACAGTCATGCAAGAAGTAGTAGTGATAGACATTCCACTAGTCTTCAAAATGTGTCTATCAAGAGATTTCACCACCAAGCTTGATGGATACCTAGCACTTTATTGGACTCATCTCATATTAATAACCAAGCACAAGGTGAAAATGAAGATTCTTTTTGAATCTTTACATCCCAAATATATTGCAGACAATGTAGTCTTATGTTTTGAAGTTGCACATACTTCCATCTCTTAATAGCAGAAATATTGTGTAGAAATGCTAGAAGATGAAGAAGATACAAGTGAGTGAGCTCCTGAAGAAGAAGTGTTGCTCAACCAATTCATTGATTCTGATCCATTCAGAAATTTCCATGCAACAAGATTAAGAACCTATGTAATTTTAGACAAAGATCAAACATTTTTGAAACTTGTGAAGGATCGGGAGAAACCTGATGACCTATCTAATAATCATCTATGCACCCTATATTTTGATAGATCCAAGTGTAAAGTCAGCTCCAGAGCAGACATCTGATTACTATCCCCGATGGGATCAAAAACTCTTAAAGCTTATCATTTTCTATTTTCAAGCTCAAATAATTATATTGAATAGGAGGCTTTGGTCCATGGCCTAATCCTTGCTAAAAAAATGGGTGGAAAGAGAGTAAAAGTTTTCAAAGAATCAAAGCTAGTGGTGAGCCAGGTCTGCAGCCAAGCAACTAGAAAGAACACCCAAATTAAGTCATATAGACATCAAATTTGGGATCTAATTGAGAGCTTTGAAGCCTTCAACATACAAGTTATTCCCTAATCTCAAAATAGTGTCAATGATCGGATGGCATCTGTTGGGTCACAATTTGAACAATATTTTGACTCCACCAAGCAAAATGTAGTGCAAGTTGTCGTCCGACCTTCAATTCTTGACAATGATGAAAATTGGCAAGTTTTTGATGATGACACTCAAATTGCTTCCTTTGTACAAAAGGGAGGAATGTACCTTGATGGTTCACCCTAAGGAGTTGATTTCTTTAAAGGTCAAGTCATCCAATTGAAAGGAAACAAGCTTCCCAAAGGTTTGATTTCTCTCAAAAAACCTTTTGATTGTGAAGATGCTAAAAATGGCAAGTGAAAGTACACTACAAATGAAAGATATTATGAAGAGCTTGATGTTGGAAGTGGTAGAAAGATGAAGGTTAGAAAAGAAATCCCTCAAAGGGATAAAGAAAGATTAAGGGATTTGTGCTATGAGTACGATGAAGTCATGGCTTAGACATATGATGATCTGAGAGGATATGAAATAGTTATAATTCAACATACTATTAATTTGGAGGAAGGGTCCAAGCCCGTTCGACAAAAGAAAAGGTCATTCAACCCGAAGGTTGAAGCCTTGATGGAACAGGAGCTCACCAAGTTGGTCAAATCAAGAATCATATATTTGATCAAACATTCCACCTAGGTGTCAAATCTGGTGCCCGTCTGAAAGAAGAAAGGCGATATCAGACTTTGCGTTGATTTTTGAGACATGAAAAAGGCCTCATTGAAGGACCATTACCCTTTGCTATCAATGGAGAAAATTTTGTAGACATTAGCTAGATTTGAAATGTTCTCACTACTTGAAAACTTTTTAGGATATAATCAGGTATATGTAAAGGAGAGTGATCAACACAAGACGATGTTCACAACTAAGTAGGGAATGTTTGCATTTGCCAAGATGTTGTTCGGACTGCCAAATGCTGGTGCAAATTTTCAACGAGCAATGGATATCGCTTTCAAAGGTTTAATCAACCTAACTATTTTGATATACTTGGATGACCTAACGGTCTTTTCAAAATAAAAGGATGATCATTTCAATCATCTAGAAAAGGTCTTCTAGAAGTGCCAACAGTTTGGGATTTTTTTAAATCCCAAGAAATGTGTCTTTTGAGTACCTCAAGGTAAGCTACTTGGCTTTGTAGTTTCTAAAGAGGGAATACAAATAGATCCCAAAAGGGTTAGATCTATAATGGAATTTCCCTTTCCAGTAAAATAGAAAGGACTTCAATAGTTTCTAGGGAAAATTAATTTTATCGGCAAGTTCATTTCAGAATTTGTCAGTTTTACGAGGCCTATCACATTAATGCTTAAAATTTAATCTGGATTTTTCCAAAGATTTCTTACTTTATGTATATAGTGGTAAATATAGTATAGCTTCAGTGCTTACTTAGAAAAGCGATCAAAATGATGGAGAACATCTTGTTGCTTTCCATTCAAGAACTTTAAAGGGCTATGAGGTTAGGTACAACTTTGTGGAAAAGTAAGCTTTTTCCATAGTCAAAAGTTTAAAAAAGTTCTGACACTTGGTGTCAGCCAACAAGATCACTATCCTTGTAGCACATCCCAGTGTGCGGGAATATATTACAGAAGGTGAGATCAGTGAAAAAAGAGAATTGGATCACTAAGATCCTAGAATATGATGTGGACATTAGACTAACCAAGCTAGTTTGAGGAAGAGGCCTCTATGAATACATCGCACAAGAAGCAAGTCTTGCAGTTGAAAAGGACATCGATCAAGTCTACTCGAACCAATTTGAGTCTGAACAATCCTGGGTGGCTGATCGAATTTAGTATATGTAGAAGGGATATTACCTGACTAGCCTTTTGTTCAATAAAAGGAGATACTACCAATTGCAAGGTGCTAGGTATATATTAATCAAGGATGTACTATTCAAGAGAAAGTATGATGGTGTGTTGCTCTGATGCCTTGATAGCCTACAAGCAGAAAGGGTTCTCAATGAATTTCATCATAGTCCTGAGGGTGGACACCTTTTTTGCAAAAACTAGGTCACTTTAAAGATAATGTGGGTGGGATATTACTGGCCCTCTTTGTTTGCTGCAGCATGTCACCTAGTTTAGAAATGTACACAATGCCAATATTTTGTTGGAAAAAGAAAGAATGCTACTTTACCCTTGAGCTTGATTGTAACTGAAGAACCCTTTGCACAATGGGGTTAGGATTTTATCGGCATGATAAATCCTATTTCCAGTGCCAGACATAAGTGGATCCTTACAACGACTGATTATTTTACAAGATGGATGAAAGTTGTTGCCCTAAAGAATGCAACAGAAAGGGAAATTGTTAATTTCCTAGAAGAAATAGTGGCCAGATCTGGCCTGCCCAAAACCATCAAATCTGATAATGCTCGATCTTTTGTTGGAACAGGGATGTAATATTTTACTATCAGAAATGGGATTTTCCTTAAAACTTCATCAAATTATTACCCACAAGGGAATTGGTTAGCAAAGTCCACCAATAAAAACCTAATTGGGTTAATCAAACACATTGGGTCAGAATGAAAAAGACAATGACACAAGAATTTGTGAGATGCTCTGTGGGCGAACCGAATTACCCCCAAGTAGATTCTGAAGACTTCCCCTTACGAGTTGGTATATGGAAAAGAGGTAGTGATACCCATCTCCATAGAAATTCCTGCTTCATAGCTACTCAAAGCCTTGGAGGTTGCAGAAAATGGTGGAATGGAAGTATGCCTAGTAGAACTCCTCAAACTGGAATAAGATACAGAAAAGGGCTGTGGATCCATGATCAATCGCCAATAGACAGTCAAGAGATGGTTTGAAAAAAATACTTCTAGCCTAGAATTCAAAGAAGGGAGCCTAGTGCTAAAGTATGATGAGTGTACTACAAAACTAGGGCAGCACCAAAAATTTGAAGCACTGTGGAAAGAACCTTTTTGAATCAGTGCATGCAAAGAAAAAAATTCATATGAGCTTGAAGATATGGAAGACAACACTTTAGATATACTGGTTAACAAAATTTATTTGAAAAATTTCCATTAAAGTGCATAATTCTCTAAAAAATTTAACAGTTATGTACCATATGTAAAAATTTTGTATATATCTCAAAATTTTAAAATAATGCAACTAAGAGAGAACACTAAAGAAAAAAAAGCTTGTATGGTATTATGTCTATAAATATTTTACATATACTGCAAGCCCGACACTCAATTTTAAACATAAGGCTCTCTCGAGCAAACCCAAAAGGAGTTATGAAGTCAAAATATAAAAAGGGGAGGAAAAGTGCAAAAATAGACAGAAAATGCCTCTAGCTATTGTCTAGGAAGTTGGAAAAGCTCATTATCTTCTTCTTTTTCTTCATTTTCTTTTCTTTTCTTTTTCTGTCAAGTTGTGAAAGGACGGGCTGAAAAATGATGAACACAAACCCTACAACGAAGGCTCTGGGCCTACTTGTTGTGACTTTGCACCAAGAATTCAAAATGCTTACTCCAAGGCAAGCCCGAGACCCACTCCATGCCATACTCCTGTAACAAAAAAGTGGCCACTGGCTAAGAGGAGTAGCAATGCATCTCAATGTCCCTAGTGTGAAAATTAGAAAGAAAGGGTAACCAAGGTACGACTATTCCAAAGTCAACGTGCCTGCGGAGGTCCATAGCACTCAAGATACCAATGCTAGGGATGGCCACTCGCACTATCTCACCAAGCCCCTCCATCATTGAAGTATCAAACATCTTGTGGCATAGTTCAATTATCATGGGTTTGGACACATTCAAGTCTAGCAGTGAGGCCACAAACCAGGAAAGTACATTGCATTTGCTCCGAAGTTAGTTCTCATCGGTGATAAAGTCTACACCGACCACCCACTTGAAAGCAGTCATCTTGAGAGGGTTGCATTTCTTCAACAAGCGCTTGATTTTGTCAATAGTAATTTCTCCCGTGAAGCTATATTGTGGTCTCCTAGAAAGAAGCTTGATGGGAGTGGGCACCTAAGTCGACAAACATTCTGATAAAGTAACGAATTATGACGAAATGAAAACAAGTGGAAGGATAGCTAACTTAAAGAGACTATATGTTTGAATGAATGTCACAAAAGGTAGTATAGCTATATATAGAAAAGGTGAACCGGCAAACCCAATCAATGGAATGTCTATTTTTGGCTAGAGGGTAATTTTTTTTTAAAGAAAGAATAGAGTAAGATAGATAAATCATATGGAGGATTAGATAAAATTTTCAGAGAAATAAATTTGGGTGTTGGAAGTAAATTCTCTCATACACCAATTGTTGACATTTGTCTTTTTCCATCATCAGCGCCAACCAGCTTACGAAGGAGAAAAGACATGGGTTAACGGGCTAAAAATTCAAACAAATTAATGGTCACATCTTTTTAGGGTGTACCTTGCATCACTTCCACACATTCCATATACAAAAGGCACACGCTTCAATGCAAGAAATTTATTTATAAAAGAGGAAGTAGTGGGAATGTACTAATTCCATCCTCGTAGCATCTTCAACATTCTCAAGGGATACAGATCTCATGTTCACACATATTGCCTCGATGGCAGCATTTAATGGATCAACCATACTAGCATAGTCTTAACTACATGTATATGTAGAGAATTAATTACACTAAAAAGTGGGTTTTCCTTTTCAAGAAAAAGGAAAGTGACCATTTTTTTTGTTAAAATAATTCTCTGCAACTTCTAATAATAGTCATGGCGAAACCATCAACCTCTGGAAGACATGCCATAGCTTCAGGTCAATGACCTGGATATGCCAATGTTTTTGGGTGGAAGTCATTTTCCAATGCCCTAGCTATGGAGGAGCGACCTTTTGAATTCTACAAGAAGGTGCCAGTGGATAATCCTGTGAAAAGAGAGGTAGTGCAAGATATTGCTGACAAGGTTTTTGATCCCAAGTTGTTAGTTAACCCAAAAAGTCTCATAGAAGGTACCTTTCATAAAAAGGAAAAGTATGGGTAAGGTGAAGGTTTTCTGTTTCGGGTCTAGGATTGTGGTTTACCATAGTTCATGTTACCCATTGTTCATCCATGCCTAGAGTTAGTCGATGCTTGTGCTAAAATATTTGATGGGGAAACAAGGGTCATTCAGTGATGAGCCCAAAATGTGCTCATAGTTTGGATATTATGATGAACTTTTAATGCCTTTACTTTTGTTATTCGTGGTTGTTTAAAACTCTTTTGAAAACTTTTATGGGGATATCCTGTAGAAAAATATTTTCATATTCCTGCAGCCTATTGTGCTGACTTGACTACATTTATTACCCCGTTGACTCTCTAAATGACTGGTATATCACATATAGTTTTTGAATGATGAAATAAATTTAAATATGTGATTAATGAACGGATATTGTGTATGTGCCATGTGCCTTTTCTTTCACATCTGTTACCTTGTGTTTCGCAGGTTGTTGAAGAAAGTATGATCGAGTCAAGCGTAGCCGATCTCAGCCTTGCAGTAAAGCCTATTTCCTACACGACTTCGAGGAAGCTTTGGCGAAGACTCTTTGACTGAAACCATTGGGAAATATTTTTAATGACAGTCAATCTAGAAAGAGTGGAGTGCTAGATTCTCTCTGGATCGGGTTGAACAGATAAATTCATTTATGAAGTTTGTTCTTTGATTCTGGGATACACTTTACTTCCATGTCTTTCTTTGATAGGGTTAGTTAGTTAGTTGTTCTCCTAATTTTAAATAAGGTTCTCCTCCTGTGCGAGAGAGGAGGAGATGATAGTTAGATGTAAGATAGAAGCATAGTGATAGAGATATAGCAGATATCATGTAAGAATGAAAAGCAGAATCTGTATGACAAGAGACATAGTTTGTTGTTAGTTTCCATATCAACAAAGCAATGTATACCATTCTATTTTCATGAATAAAGTTTGATGAAGTTCTGAGTTCAACACTTGTGTAATCAGTAGATGCTTGCTAAGGGGGCCCACTTAGTAAGTATCTGTAGCTAGTTAGTTAGCTGTTCTTTTCTGTTGATCATCAATTAGCTTTCATCTTCGAAGTTTCCATACATACTCAGTCTTGTATTGCTCCTGCAGCATCAAGAATCCATCCCTGTGCATGTTCCTGCAACATAAGGCCAGTTCATAGTTTGTGTTTCAGTCATAGTTGTTATGGTTTCTATTTTAGTCAAATCATGGTTGAGTTAAAAGAAATTTGCATTACCTTTCTGTAACATAGATATAATTCCTTCTAAATATTTATTTATGTTAAGTTGTGACCGAAACTAGTTCTTAGTGCATATATTGTGCTGCGCCATTCAAAATATACGTTCCCTAGTTTGACAAGTAAATGAATGTCCATAAAAAGATATTAGTCACCTGTTGGAATGTCCAATTCCTAGGAAAGGTTTTACTGTGATTTTCATATCCTTTTGTGGGCGTGACCATTTTTGGCGCCATTGCTGGGGATGGTGTCAATCTAAGAACTTTCTATAGTCATTGTTAGCAGTAGTTTAGTCAGTTGTTTAAGAATTTTCAAGTTCTCTTTAAATACCATCTATTCTATTGCATGCATAGAAGAAGAAGAGACGCTCTGGGAAGGTTCATCCCTGAAAACCTATTTGTTGAACTACCATTTAACCAAGCTGATGAATAACCTGAGGAAAATCCATTTTCCTTGATATTCCAGCACGCAAATATGGCAAATAATCCACCTAATAATCCACCTCCTGCTTTTGAGTTTCCCATTGTTCCCCAATGAGATACTGACAATCTTAAGAATATTCCTTCTTCATTGCTTCCCAAGTTGTATGGCCTAGTTACGGAGGACCCAAAAACTTTCATGTTTGAGTTTGATGTCCTCTGTCGTAGTTAAGACTACAATACAGATGCTCACAAACTGAAGCTATTTCCTTCCACCTTGAAGGAGGGAGCTCTCAGGTGGTTCATGAGTTTGGGAAGAGGTGTTGTTGATAGTTGGGCAGCCATGCAAACAAAATTCCTTGATAAATATAAGGAATATTGTAAGAGTGCTAGTAAAGGTGATGACATATTCAGAATTCAGTAGAAGGAGGATGAAAGTCTGGAAGATTATATCTCAAGATTCTTGTTTTCCCTAAAAAGGAACTCAAACCATACTCTCAATGAAGACTCTCAGAAACTACTCTTTCTAAGGGGAATCAGTGATGCCTGTATAGACACCCTAGACCTGATGGGAGGAGGTGATATAACTCAACTGCCTTGGGATGATATAAAGAAAATATGTCTTAACTACTCTCGAGCAATAGTTAAGAAAGGTCGAGGTCATCATGCTATAGTGGGGAAGTCTTCTTTTGGTGGAGTTTCCTATATGGAGATAACAAATTTCCTATCTGATTTCAAGCAGGATATTACTAATAATATGGCTACGCAACTGGACACTATGTAAGCTCGGAAGAAACATGAGGAAGCCGAGGCAGTTTTGGCTGAGTTCTGTCCATACTGTAGACAGAGGAAACGTGATTGCAGATGTAAGATGGTGGCTAATCTAGAAACTAAGCAATTACCTACTAACTTTAAGCCAGTAGAAGTTGATGATAATCAAGTATTCTTTGTTGCACAAAGGAGACCATGGACTCAAAGACAAGGTATGCCTCAAGATCCTTTGACTTTTGGTAATCCTTATTCTATCTATAATAACCAATGGCAACCTATATATGGACCACCACCACCTTGGAATACATCTCAACCAAGTTGGCCTAATTATCAGACCTCACAATGGCAATCTCCTCAACGAGGTTGGCAGCAGCCACAAGGACAATGGACCCCACCCCCTGGTAATTGGCAAAAGAATCCTCAATGGAGAGGTCCTCAGCAATGGAAAAACCAATCCCCTGGGTTCCTGCAGCTTCCACAACCACAACCGCAGGCCATCATGCCACCTCCTGCAGCAACTGCCAGAAATACTAGCCCTCCAAAACAAATGCCTATGATTTCCCAGCCGTTGCCAAATCCTAATAATAAGCAACAGCAGTAGCCACAACAACCTATGTATCTTGTTGAAGCCAACCAATATCAAGCTTATGCCTTAAACGTTAATGATATCCATTTGAGGTCTGGAACCACTCTACCTACTCCAAAACTACCTCTAATTACTGAAATACCAGATTCTCCCCTTAAAGAATCTACTGCACTTGTTGTTCCTACTAAGCATACGCCTATAACTGATACAATTTCTAAGGACCCTATTTTGCAAAGTCAAGAAAAACCACCTTTTCCTCAGAGGTTGCAAAGTACTACATTTAAATCCATGGAAGAACCCACTTTTGACATTTTGGATCAGCTCAAGAATGTACAAATTCAAATCCCTTTATTTCAGGCTATTAAAGATGTTCCCATTTTTGGAAAAGCTATTAAAAAAATATGTTTGAAGAAGCCTGGTCAGAAGAAAAAGGATCCCCAAAAAATTCATGTCTTAGGAAAATTGGCTGATATAATGTTGAGAAATGTGGTCATTCCAAAGTATATTGACCTTGGAAGTCCTGTAGTGCAAATACATATAAATGGCCAAATTGTGAAAAATATTTTGATTGACTTAGGTGCTGCAATTAATGTCATGACAAAGCATACTATGGACTCCTTGAACATTCTAAACATTAGGTCTACACCTATAGTTCTACAGCTTGCAAATAGCTCCACAGTTAAACGTAATGGAATGGTGGAAGATGTAATTATCACTCTTGAATCTTGGGATTATCCAGTTGATTTCACAATATTATCAGTTAAGGCAACTTTAAGAGGGTATCCAGTTATCCTTGGTAGACTATGGTTAGCAACTGCTGATGCTTTTATAGGATGTTGTTCTGGAGATATGACCATTTCTGATGGATAGTCCACAAAAAAATTGGCTTTGTATCCGCCTGCTAGACCTCAACCAAATTTGTCCCAACTTGTTTGGCTAGATGTGGGGGAAGAAACTGAAGAAGCCAATTCGTTGGTTCAATTAATGATGCTTCAAAATGATCCATTCTCACAACTTCAGAATGAGGATGCCTTGCTTTTCCAAAATCTGCAGTTTAACTCTGATATGGGTAGTTCATCTGATCCAAATGGTAGCCATCTACAATGTTTCCTGCAACAACTAAATTCTGAGAGTTCGCTGCCTAAACTTCCTGCAATTTTTCATAACTTGCTTCCACAAGAGGTACAAAAATCACGTGTAGATTCTATGAGTAATCTCACTAAGCAGATAGAATTGTCTCCAAGTCACTATTTGAATATCAATAGCAAGCTGTCACAATCCCAACAGGTTGTCTTATTAAAAATGCTACAAGATCAGCATAAAGCTTTTGCATGGGAATATGGGGACATGCAAGGAATAGACCTTCGAATTTGTACTCACAGGATCTATATCAAAGAAGATTGTTTACCAGTCAGGCAGCCTCAAAGAAGAGTAAATCCAACACTTAGAGAAATAGTTAAAAATGAGCTTCAAAAGTTGCTTGATGCTGGTTTTATTTACCCAATCTTTGATAGTGAGTGGGTTTCTCCACTAGTTATTGTCCCTAAGAAAGGTGGAAAATGGAGAGTGTGTAGATTACAGAGAATTGAACACTGCCACTAAAAAAGATCACTTTCCACTACCGTTTGTAGACCAAGTACTAGACTCCCTGTTTGGCAAAAGATATTTTTCTTTTTTGGATGGTTACAGTGGGTACAATCAGATAAAATTTGCCCCTGAAGATCAAGATAAGACTACTTTTACCTGTCCATGGGGAACATTTGCTTACTCGGTATTTCCTTTTGGTCTATATAATGCACCAGCAACATTTCAGAGTAGTAATTAGTATATTTGCTGATATATCCCATGACTGTATGGAGATTTATATGGACGATTTCACTACCTATGGAGTCACATTTGAAGAGGCACTGGTGAATTTAGAAAAATTATTGAAAAGGTGTAGAGAGAAAAAAATTTCTCTGAATAGTGAAAAGTGTTTTCTATTGATGGAAGAAGGTATTGTTCTAGGCCATCATATTTCCAAGAATGGAATTCAGGTTGACCCTGCTAAAATTGAAGTTATTCTGAATTTACAAACTCCTACAAAACAAAAGGATGTCAGAAGCTTCCTTGGCCATGCAGGGTATTATAGAAGGCTTATAAAATATTTTAGTAAAATTGCCAGTTCACTTTATGCCTTATTAACTAAGGATTCTCAATTCGAGTGGACAGAGGCCTGTGAAAAATCTTTCTTGCAACTAAAGGACTTGCTTACTAAAGCCCCTGTTCTTCAAGGTCCAAAATGGAATTTTTCTTTTCACATACATGATGATGCCTCTGATTTTGGTATAGGGGAAGTCTTAAGTCAAAAAAAAAATTCAATTGAGCATGCTATCTATTTTATAAGCAAGAGCCTTCAAGGTCCTGAGCTAAATTATACTGTTACAGAAAATGAATTGCTCATAATAGTGTATGCTTTGAATAAGTATAAGCATTATGTCATAGGGTATCAGATATTTGTCCACACTAACCATGCAGCAATCAGGTATCTAATGAACAAACCTGCCATCTCTGGTAGATTGGCAAGATGGTTCCTGTTGTTACAAGAATTTGACATTACAATCATTGATAAACCAGGAAGAGCAAATGTTGTGGCTGACTTTTTATTAAGACTTCAAATAACTACACCTGTTGAACACGAGGTCATTGATGATAGGTTCCTAGATGAACACTTGTTTTCCATTACTACACATACTCCATGGTATGCAGACATTGCCAATTATCTAGCAGTAAGCAGAATACCAGCTCATTTTTCTCCAAAAGAAAAGAAATTGTTAATAGAGAAGAGTTTTAACTTTTCATGGATTGCAAATTGTCTGTTTTATACTAGACCTAATCAAGTGATGCGATATTGTGTAAGAGAAGATGAGACTTATGATATCTTGCATGCTTGCCATGATGAACCATGTGGGGGACATTATGCAGCAAAAAGAAGATCAATGAAGGTTCTTACAACAGGGTACTACTGGCCAACGTTACACAAGGATGTTGTGGCCTATACAAAGAAATGTGACAGATGCCAACGTATGGGAAGACCAACCAAGTCAGATGAAATGCCACTATATCCACAGGTAATAGTCACCCCTTTTGATAAGTGGGGAATGGATTTTGTGGGACCAATTGATCCACCATCAAATGGAAAGTTATACATTCTAGTTTTCATGGATTATGTAACAAAATGGGTTGAGGTAAAAGCTATGACTCATGCTTGAGATAACAAGGTTGCTAAATTTCTGTATGAACAAATTTTCACTAGATTTGGAGTTCCCAAAGAGCTTGTAACTGATCAGGGAGCTCAATTCACATCCAATTTGATCACTACACTAATGAATGACTATAAAATCAAACATAGGAAGTACAGTCCCTATCACCCTCAAGCCAATGGTTAGGCGGAGGTTACAAACAGAGAAATTGAGGCGATCCTAACAAAGACAATGCAACTCCATAGAAAAGATTGTAGCAGTAGACTTCCTGAAGCAGTCTGGGCTTAAAGAACTACATGGAAGACAACAACTGGGTTTACACCTTTTGAACTACTTTATGGGAAAACAACCATGTTGCCTATAGAATTTGAGCACAAAACTTTGAGGACAACTCTTGAACTCAATATGAAAATATATGAAGCACAGAAGGACTGTCTCCTACAGCTAAATTCTTTGCATGAAATGAGAAAAGCTGCCCTGCAGCATACCGAAGTAGTCCAACAGAAAATGAAGAAATGGCATGATCAACACATCAAAACCAAGCAATTTTCTGCTAGTGATTGGGCTCTGTTATATGATTCCAGATACCAAGAAAACCAAGGTAAACTCACAACACGCTGGCTTAGTCCCTATGAAGTTGAGAATGTGTTCGACAACAGAGCTATACAGCTGGCAACAATTGATCCAGTCCATTTCAAATTGCTAGTTAATGGCCACCGACTCTGGTTGTACCATAAACCAGTGTCAAAAAAACAATTCATGCAGTAGTTCATTCAGGATCCTCCCGCTACTCTTCCTGCAGTCGAAGGCTTTAGCCTTTCTCCTACAGCTCCACCGTAATTTTGAAAAGCATGCTCATAATAAAAAATTTCTTTTTAAAGAAAACCCCTTTTTCTCCATTCTCACTTTTCGCCACATCTCACTTCTTTATCTTCCACCCATCCATCCATTCATCTCGTCCACCCACAACACCCATCCACCTCATCCATCCGCATTACCCCTCATTATGATATCATTTCCAACTGTCACCCCATGAAGACGCCGCCATCTTTCTTCACACGTACACACAATTATCAAAGGTACGCCATATCTTTTATTATCGCATATTTGGTTTATTTTATTCTATTCATTTATTGCTATGCCTATACCAGTCATTATTACCCGATCTCCGCCTATTCTTTAGGACATGTGAGGACACATGTCATACTCTAAGTAGGGGGTGGGGTAATCCACCTTTTAAAACCTGTCTTTTTGCCGCTGCCACAACTATGCAAATAACCTTTCTTTATTATTTTTCTGGTACTTTCTAAATATGATCGCATGTCCTTTTCATTTGCATGTTTTTCTTGTAAATTACAATCAAAACTACCTGTTCAAAAAGCTCATTTTTGGAAAAGGGAGAAATGTGACGGCATGATAGAAAGAAAAAAACCAGAACAGAAGGGAAACAGAGAGGAATTTTTTTGAATTTTCAGCAAGGGAGTTGAGTTCAGCTTTGGGAAAACTGTGAACATGGGTGGCCAGCTGGTGCGACATGAGCCTATAGCTCATAAATTATTATTGCAAAATCCTCAAACAGCCTAGACATTCAGCCTCTATGGGTGGTTAAACTACTTCTTGAGTTTATATGCTTTTGATGAGGAGGCTGCTGGGGAATTTTTGAGAACCTTTTTTGAAGGGGAGGCTACTATATGGGGTCTAACGGTTGTTGCAACTGAGGACATGATTGCTGAAGTAACCGGGCTTCCAGTCGTTGGAGAAAAAATTTCTTCAGATGCTTCCGCTGCAAGGGCCAAATTTTTAATACCCACTGATGGACCTTTGGAAGTCTCCAAGCAGGGATGCAAGTGGGTATCGTTGCCTCCTTATTCAGAATATGCCACTTACATAATCAGGTATTTAACCTGTGAAGGCTATTTATCCTACCTGCATTCTTATCATTTCAAATTATTAAGTCATATGAGGCATGGGTTAGTTGTAAATGTTCTAAATTTCATGTTAAAATTTCTAGAACAAAGTGCCCATGGAACCCAACAAGGGAAAGATAATTCTATTGATCACCATGGCCTTATCAAATTATTGATTGAATGCTCTTTGAGAGATGTCTCACCTCTTTCCTGGAAACAATTCATTGCCCAAAAGGGCTTGCAAATTTCACAACCCCTTAGGGTATGTACCCCACGACCTCAGAAAAAGAAAGAAGAAATTGCGTCTACCAGTAGAACAGGGCAAGGGTCATCTACTCCTGTAGCACCTGGTCCTGTAGCTCTCACACCTGAATCCTCTCCTAGGGTACAAACTAGGTCTGCCGGTAGAAGAGAGAAGGGAAAAAAAAAGGCAGAAGAGTCCCCTGAATCTGACCCTCATTCTCGGAAAAGGGAATTCCCTTCTCCTATAGCAGTTTTCCCTGCAGCTGTCTCTCCTACAACAACACCTGTTGCTATTACCAGTTCACCATCATCCTCTAGCAGGGCAGAACCCTCTAGGCAGACTAGAAAGATGAAGGCTACCAGAACACCTCCTACAGCCGCACCAGTGCCAAGAAGAGTTTCCACAAGGAAACAATGTAAGACCTCCCCTGCTTCATCTCAACCAGAGGTCATTGTAATTTTAGAAGAGTCTGTCGAGTCTGAATTTGATGTTTCCCAGAATGTGTTCAAAAATGGTGCACAAAGTTCATTCGTTTCTGAAGAGGAACAAGTTGAGACAAAGGAAATGGGGCATAATGAAAAAAGGTTACCAAGTCTTGATGACTTGGCTACCACTGCTATGCATTTTTTGGAGGAAGCTTGGCCTTCTCCACTGCAGCAACAATAATTCATCCTGCAATAAGAGCAGGAACAAACTGAACAATTGAATGTGGCTAGTGAAGCTACATTTCCCCCTGCAACTTGTAAAGCCATTGTTGTTTATAAGAAGACGTTTTTAATTGAGTTTCTGGAATATGTCAAAGCTAACTGGGAACTAGTTACATTGCAAACCTTGACTTTCTAGCACATAACCCAGACTGACATGCAACAAAGTCTATGGAAGTTAGAAAGGAAGAAACTGAAAAAAGAAATTGAAAGTCAGAAATAGGAAATTTCTGAGTTAAAAGCAAAAATGGATGAAATGTTAAAAGTAACTGGTCAGATTATGGAATGCAGACCACCACTCAGAGTTTATGCTATGTGCCTTAAGGAACAATTCTTATGGTTCCAACTAATAAGAATTTCCAAAAATTAAGATCTTATACTTCACACTGCCAAAGAATTTTACGATGCATACCAGGCAGCCCCTAATTGGTTAACAAATTATCTATGTGAATTTTATTTACATGGCTTTTTAATTCCATTTGAAACAGAATGAAATCCTCTTCTGTATATTGGTGATATCCATTTGAGATCATTTATGTCTTGGGCAGCAAATGAAGCAAGTTATGGCAGATAATGGGAAACATATGAGGAAGCCGAAAGGAATGAGCCTGTTCCATTGTGCCCTCAAAGTTCAGACCCCCATGCAATGTTGAAAACCTGGTTTAATTTGACATATGGCATTCATAATAATCCAGCCAGAATGAAAATATTTGATCTTAGGAAATATGTATATGATGAATTTCAGGAACAGTCATATTCGTTTTGGAGACTGTCATACACCAGAAGTGAGAAAAGGTGGGAAAGATTAACTGTTGGGCTGAGAAGGTCCGAACCTCACAATCCCCTAAATTTCATAGTAGCGCTTAAACAATCAAGCAGATATATACAGTTGGGACTTCAAAAGAGATTTGAACTATGGTTGACATTGACATTCAAACCTCCTATGCTAATGTGGACCCTCTATCTTAACCAGGCTACAAATCTTAATGATGATTTAGAAGCCAGTAGGTATGAAAGGTGCCAGAATTTCAAAGGATTTTATTACAGGTTTGGAAATCCATTTCAAAGTCATGCCGCAATCACTGATTTCAGAGAAACCACCAGGAAAGTTAATGTTGGAGGACCAGCATTGGGCTAAGTAGGGGGCAGAATGATGAGCCCAAAATGTGCTCATAGTTTGGATATTATGATGAAATTTTAATGCCTTTACTTTTGTTATTCGTAGTTGTTTAAAACTCTTTTGAAACCTTTTATGGGGATATCCTGTAGCAAAATATTTTCATATTCCTGCAGCCTATTATGTTGACTTGACTACATTTATTACCTCGTTGACACCCTAAATGACTGGTATATCACATATAGTTTTTGAATGATGAAATAGATTTAAATATGTGATTAATGAACGAATATTGTGTATGTGCCATGCGCCTTTTCTTTCGCATCTGTTACCTTGTGTTTCGCAGGTTGTTGAAGAAAGTATGATTGAGTCAAGCGCAGCTGATCTCGGCCTTGCAGTAAAGCCTATTTCCTGCACGACTTCGAGGAAGCTTTGGCGAAGACTCTTTGACCGAAACCGTTGGGAAAGATTTTTAATGACAGTCAATCTAGAAAGAGTGGAGTGCTAGATTCTATCTGGATCGGGTTGAATAGATAAATTCATTTATGAAGTTTGTTCCTTGATTCTGGGATACACTTTACTTCCACGTCTTTCTTTGATAGGGTTAGTTAGTTAGTTGTTCTCCTGATTTTAAATAAGGTTCTCCTCCTGCGCGAGAGAGAAGGAGATGATAGTTAGAAGTAAGATAGAAGCATAGTGATAGAGATATAGCAGATATCATGTAAGAATGAAAAGTAAAATCTGTATAACAAGAGACAGAGTTTGTTGTTAGTTTCCATATCAACAAAGCAATGTATACCATTCTATTTTCATGAATAAAGTTTGATGAAGTTCTAAGTT
Organism: Sequoia sempervirens; assembly: GCA_007258455.2. NCBI lineage: Eukaryota > Viridiplantae > Streptophyta > Pinopsida > Cupressales > Cupressaceae > Sequoia > Sequoia sempervirens. The sequence continues at coordinate 3,996,165 of VDFB02000002.1, forward strand.
CAACACTTGTGTAATCAGTAGATGCTTGCTAAGGGGGCCCACTTAGTAAGTATGTATAGCTAGTTAGTTAGCTATTCTTTTCTGTTGAAGGTGATCCCATAATAGTGGTTTACAATTTTTTGGCCAAACTGGACATTGAAATTATTATTTTTAACTAAATCTTCACATTCGGGCACCTATAGTGGCTAAATTGTGAGGAATTTGAAGATGGTGCAAACTAGAGTCTCATCAAATTTTGTCTGTAGATTCTAAAAATATTTTTCAAAATTTTGGAATCAAATTGCACTTTTTTTCTATCGCCATGAAAATAGTTTTTTTTTGAAAACAACATTTTTTTAAAAAGTGGCCTTTCTTGTATAGCGATATAACTTTTTTCCATGAATGATAAAATTCTAATTCTTTCAAATTTAGATTTGTAACTCACGATATCTAGTGCTTCCACTTGGTTAGATAGTTTTATTGAATATTTTCCTTAATCAAGTTTCAAAGTCAAAGAAATTACAATTCAAACACAACGCGTATATTATATTTTTGTATATGTCAAAATTTTATTTTATTTTTTGTTGGATCAAGGACTTCAATATCTAGTGCACTCATATTTTTCAACTTTTTTTTTGATAATCTTCTATTTTTCCACATGTGAAGAATAAATAAATTCATTTTCGATGAAAAACCTATGTTTAATAAAACTTAAAAAACAAACACATAACAAAACCAAAACATATTAAAATTATATTCATTGGATAGCTTGCTGAGGAATACCATAATCATTTGAAATAAATTTTAAATGAATTCATTTGATCCCCCAAAATCTAAATCAAAAGTGATTTTTTATCAGCATTTTGATAGGTGTAAAGGAGACGCATTTATAGGTATGGTTTAAAACTAGCGAGGTTCTATCCAAGGGGGTTTGATCTAAGGTGATTTGATCAAACCTTCTTCAATTGGAATCTTTAAAATGGAACTTTTTAAGGCTTAAATCATTATATTTTCTAAAAATATGTGATTTCAGCTAAAATTTGTTCCTCTTAGGAATTGTAAACCACTATTATGACAGCACCCTTGATCATCAGTTAGCTTTCATCTTCGAAGTTTCCATACAAACTCAGTCTTGTATTGCTCCTGCAGCATCAGGAATCCATGCCTGTGCTTGTTCCTGCAACATAAGGCCAGTTCATAGTTTGTGTTTCAGTCATAGTTGTTATGGTTTCTGTTCTAGTCAAATCATGGTTGAGTTAAAAGAACTTTGCATTACCTTTCTATAACATAGATAGAATTCCTTCCAAGTATTTATTTCTGTTAAGTTGTGACCGAAACTAGTTCTTAGTGCATATATTGTGCTGCGCCATTCAAAGTATACGTTCCCTGGTTTGACAAGTAAATGAACATCCATAAAAAGATATTAGTCACCTGCTGGAATGTCCAATTCCTAGGAAATGTTTTACTGTGATTTTCATATCCTTTTGTGGGCGCGACCATTCATAATGGAAGGATTAGGGTTACTATTTCTGCTCAAGCTATATGAGATATGTTGCGCATCCCTATGCCCTGGGATGCAAAGCTCTTTGATGAAGAAAGTATGGATATTTTTATGGATGAAAAGGACAAAGGAACAAACTCTTATGAAGAAGAAACCTTGGAAAAGCTAGACTGAGGTCATATTTTTTTCCATCTTTCATATGAAAAATTCAAAAGGGACACAAAGTCAGTGTTTTCAATGTTGGCCTAGGTTTTCGGTCTTGACAAGGATGAACAGGTTCTTCCTTTTCAGTTTGTCTTAGCCTATGCACTAAAGAGAGAAAAGAACCAAAAGCACTATTATTTTCTGAGATAATAGTTGGAAACATTTTGCTCCAGCTGAAGAATTACAAAACATATTCCAAATTCAGGTATTCTTCTTTCTTGGCTCATCTAGTTTTATATCAAAATCATAAATGGTTGAGGAGAAATGTTCCAGTGTCTAAGCTAGATGAAAGGGGATGTCTCAAAATAGTTTTTGTGTGGACCCATATACTTTCTATAATAGGGGGATATTATTAGTTTATGGATTTTTTTTAGGCCAATACTTCAAGAATTGTTTCCTCGCCCTATTGGCCATTTCTCACCCGAAGTCCTATAATGGATGAAGATCTCACTGAACTTTGTGGATTATTTCATAGGCACAAAATTCACATTTATTAGATTCCATAGCTTTCCCGATGAGTCTTTTTGACTCCCCAAATTTGTGACAAATAGAGTCTTTGCATTGGAGGCATACAACTAGGTGACTATTTTTGACATGATCTATGGTATGGGAAGAAACAAAACAAAGTTATATTCACTCCCCTTCAATATTGCTAACAATCGAGTATCGCTAACAAAGTGATTTTGTGAAGAGGAGCTCAAGGATCTATTAGCAGCCTTAGGTCTAGTCCTCATCTCTGACAAGTGGGACTACAACCCATGAGGAATCTATAATGTAAGACATGAGGAGGTAGAATACTTCGAGAGAAGGAAGAATATGACTTGGGAAAGCATTGAGGTGTATATTGAATTGAAACATATTCCTTTCAAGCAATGAAATGGATGAGTTTCTACACACCAAAGGTACCGTATGACAAGAACCTTCTAATAAACAAACCTATCAATATGTAGCTAAAGAAGAAGGGGTGGTTCAAGAAAAAGAAGGAAAAATTCTAAAGATTCTGACATGAGTTGTGGTGCCTCAACTTGACTATTGGATAGTTTCATCTAGACAAAGAGTTCAAAGAATTTACGAAAAGGAGCCAAACTTTGATAATAGAAATCCAAAAACCATCCATGAAGTTGATGAGGAGGGAGCTCCGCGTGGGGTGTCCTGACCTCGGGAATCTGACAGTTGGAGGGATTTGAAGTAAAGGGATTCATGAGCCCCGTCCCCCTCTAGTGCCCAAATTAAAGGAAAGAGAGCCCAACGGTCTCCAAGAGTGTCATCCGCTATGATAATCAAGGGCCAAGTGTTAGAGGGCTCAATGGTTAGGTGATTGAGACATATTAGTTCTAGTTGTGAGAAAAGAAGGTGGGTCTAAGATCTAGGTGTATCTGACATACCGACTCGAGGAGAAGAAGAAGTGGAGTCTTCCCTACGAGATGTGCTAACTACTATGGTCTAGGTAAGTTTCGCTCCCTCTCTTCTTCCTGTTTCTACATCCTTAGTTACCCATTTTCCTCGTCCCCTAGAAAGGAATTCTTCGTCCTTGGGCCCTGACTTGTTAATTTTGAATACACCCCCTCTTGTTTGTAGTGAACCCCTAAAAATTACCCCATAATCTGAATGAGTGACATTCGCCTTGGTTGTTGTTGATTCTTTGATTTCCCTATCATGTTCCCCACCAGAAAGAGCTAAAACATCCATGCACTCCCACACCTAGCTCATCATCTTTCAAAAAAACACCTTTCCACCTGACCATATCTCTGTTCACCCCTACTAGAAAATCCCTCACTTAGTCTCAACTTGGTGTGCCACCCTTTTGCATGATAACACTCCCATTTGCTTCACCACATGCTCATACATCTGAGGTCTCCCCTTCTATTACCCTTTTTGGTTTTCTTCCCAGTGCCCCTATTGTAGCACAAAATGTCGATGTTCCAAAAACCCTCCAAGATCATTTCAATGCGACCAAGCCAGCCCAATGAAATGCTAAATGTAGGCAGCTTTTGAAAGATGTTGAGTTGCCAGCTACAAAGAAACTTGAGACTTGCTACATTGAGCAGTGAAATTTTCTCTTGATTAGCACCATGACACTGCTTGCGGAAAAACCCGAAGGGAAGATGCAGATGGAGGATTATGAAATTTGGACAATAGGCCTAGATCTGAATGAAACTCATTCATGTGATAAGGTAGTCCTTGCTAAGACCACCTAGCAAGTAGTATATTTAGATTATGAAAAGTTAGGTAGGAGATTGAAGAAGTGTGAGGAAAATTGCAAAGAAAAATTAAGGCAAAAGATGTTGAGTTGGCTCATATAATGTAGCTTCAAGGTAAGCAAGGGGAAACCTCAAGATTGCTCGAAGAAGCACAAAGCCAATGACTTGAGGCCATAATTGAAAGACTATAAGTTGAACTTAGCATCCAACATGAGACTAACATGGAGTACACAAGTTCTCATGAAAACCTACAAAAAGATCTGGATAGTGTATGATCCCAAGTTTCTGATAGTGTTGAGAAAGCACAGGTGGAGGTAGAAAATTTGAAGTTAGAAAAAAACTTTGTGTCTTCTTTGCAGAATCGTGACCTGGAGATAAGAAGAATAAGTAGTGAACTGGAAAATTCTCTCAAAGAGAGAGATTGAGTAGAAGAGAATGTGAGAAACAAAGAGCTTCAGCTCAGTCAGGAGCTAGCCATTGTACCAAAAGTTGGGTCACTCACACTATTAAAAAGGTTGGTATCTTCACACTGGGAGTGGATTGTAGCTGCAATTCCTATTTTCTTGCCTATTTTGCAACCCCTGATGGATTTCTAAGAAATAAATGGGAAGATTGGCTCAATGGCTGATCATATTTTCCAGACATATGACTCTAGAGTGGCGGAGTCGCTGAGTTTCGTTTCTAGGCTCTTTGTAGCTTCTGACAAGATCCTAAAAGATGTTGAGATTCCTGATCAAAGAGTCACTTCCATCAAAGCAAGTGAGTTTATCAACTCCCAAAAAGTTGCCAAAAAATGCAAGCATTTCCAAATGGTGTTGGCAAGAAGAGTCAAAGAAATAAAGAAGGATTTCAATGTCTTGATTAACTATGGGATACCTCCCTTTTTCTCCCCAAATGGAGACATGCATACAATAGAACAGATCGTGGAAGCTGTCAAATAGAAGGATCAGAATTCTATAGAACTTTTGAGTTCAAGCACAACACATGCAGCTGATGAGATCGAGAGATAAATTTTTTCCTTTCTCATCTTTATCATTATCTTAGAGTTGTTACTGCAAGATGGAAAGTTGTGCCTTTCAAGGAGGTTTTCCAACTTGACCAAGCATATAGGCTCATCCATAGTATTCCTTTACCAACCGAAGTAGAATGAGAGGCACAATACTCCTCTTTTCTTAAACTCTAGGAATTTCCAGAAAGTTGGCTTCGTACCTCTACAAGGGAAGGCCCCTGTGAGTTTCTAGAACTGTAAAAAACAATTCTTTGCCTCCTCTTTTTGATCTTCAGTTTCCTTTTTTTTCAGCTTCCGAAATGTCTAGGTTTATATAAGATTGGTCAGAAAGATGACCAATATTCCACGTGGTGGCTGCATGAGTTTCTTATATCATTTTCTATTTTCGGAAGAGGGTCCGAGACACGTGTCAGTTTGGTAGAAGTTTTCTCCAAAAGGTTTTTCAGAAATCATACGATCTCCACCCACGTGTTGTGTCATATCTCTAAGGACTGTGCCTGATAATATCCTTTGGGGTGTCTATCGGAGTTTGTTGCCTTTTATTTTCTAGGTTTTTGTGAATGGAAGTTTGGAGTCGGTGCCTTGAGGTGATGTAATTGGTCAATAGACGCCCCTTTTTTTTGCCAAAATTTTCATAATTTTTGATTTTCTACAAGCCTATATCTTTGCTAAATATCTAAAAGATATAAATGCAGTAGCTAAGAATTAATGAGCAAAGATTTTTGCGGCCTAACTAGGGATCCATGATCATATTACAAGCTATCAAGTTACAACATCTAGCAGTAATTACTTATGTGCTGAGGTGGTGCTTCCTTCTTCTGGTAGCTATATAACCAAAGTGACGACATAGTAAAGTGTTGGATTCCAAGTAGCAGTTTCTTGAAAAAAAAAAGTTTCTTTAGTTTTCTCAAGATTTTTAGAATAATTTTTAGAAACAAGTTGCAGAACTACTTTATTCTGGCATGTTATATCTATTCAGGATTAAACTATTTTTGAATTGGCATCTAACATCTATTTCAAAGTTCATTTGATAATTAAAGCATGAAATATTGAGGATAATTTGTTGAGACTGTGCATATATGGCCTTTTTCAAGCTTTCTTTCTTTATATTGTCAGTTTGAATGAAACATTGTCTCTTGCAAGCTAAACATACATAGTTTAAGTAGTGGATTTCTATGTTGTATGCTTGCATTGTAGAATAGTAACTTAGGAAAACTAGACTGTCATTGGACTTCTTCTTTTTTCTGGAAGTTGTTATTTTATTGTACTATGTTGTATTAGGAGATAGAGTTCATGTGATTTATGAGACATTATTCTGATAATTGTAAGAAGTCTTTATGTTTGATCAGACCTTAATGAACACTTCTTGTGGAAAGATTTGAAAGTTTGTATTGTGCTTAAAGTTAGCCTTTGTTATTCGTTCTCTTTCCAACAATGAAAGGTAGTGGTGTTCTGTGTCTATTTATATCACTCATAGAAATGATTTTGGCTTGAAATGTTGTAAAACCTTTGGCGCATTTCCTTTTATATTTTATATTTACATTTCCTTCTCCCCTTATCTTAAAACCCCCTAAGAAGAGTTGGCTTTCTATAAAAATCCTGAAGGTATTCAGTGAGACACAATTTGTACCCCACTCGCTGAATTTCCTATAAGACTATCAGAGAGGCGCAAGCTTTGATGATCAACACATACTAAATCTAGTTGCACCCACAACGTATGCCTGAATCTTATCTAAGACTTATGGTTTGCAAATATGAACATAACTTATTCATGTGTTAGGTATATATATATATATTTTTTCACATTCATTGAGCTCCCATACTTTTTATTTTACTATGGTGCCCACATTATTTTTAGCCTACTAACAAACAGAGTAATTGTATAAGATCAGGTGCATTATCTGGCATTCAGTATTATAGAGAAATAGGGAAATTCGAACATAACTATTAGTATAACATAAATACATATATTTATGCACATATACATATATGTACACTTGTATACACATTTATATTGCATATATATGTGTGTGTATATATATATATACATATATATATGTATATATGTATACATGTATATATATGTAACTGACACCAAAATGGTTGGTTTCACAATGCAACTTAATCAAAGTACACTTTCCCAAACTATGACATTCAATATCCCAATTACTTTGTCTTACTGAATTTACTTCGACTGTCCCCACCGTGGAACCACAACAAAATGCATTAATACTTGCATCATCAAACACTTACCACTCAACCTCTATGTATCAAGGAGACCAACTACACCACTGTAAGCCCACGTAGTAGTTAGCAAGCTCCATGATCCCATAAAAAAATAATGCTCATATCTCCGCCGACTGGGACATCTCCGGTGCTACCAATGATTCTTATGTCTTTTCCCTAATTGTTGTTTCATAATTTCCCTATTTTGTCTACAATATTTAGTGGCAAACAATGTAGCATCAATTTTGAATTGACAAGCCTACTATAACATAGAATTTGTTTTCAGAGCTTGCCTACATAGTGATAGAATCTGTGGTAAGCAGGAATATGCTGCAAATGTTGGGACATCTTCGGTGCTACCAATGATTCTTATGTCTTTTCCCTACTAGCCATTTCACAATTTCCTCATTTGTCTACAATATTTAGTGGAAAATATTGTAGCATCAATTTTGAATTGACAAGCCAACTATTACATAGAATTTGTTGTCACAACTTTCCTGCATAGTGATAGAATCTCTGGTAAGCAAGAATATTCTACAAACTCAAATCTATACATGCATTTCATTGACCTCTTACAAAAATTCTTAACAATCAAAGCAAAATGAGAGATTTTCAAAACCTACATGAAATAGAACATTAAAATATGGAGAATAGAATAGGGAAACTATGATAATGAATATTTTGGTTTGGCGAACTACAATATGCATGTATATATATATATATACAACTCATAGGTTCTGGAGCACAAGAGTTTTAAAACCCTCAAATTTGCTATAAAATAGAGGCAGAGTGAACAATTTGTACAATACTCTACTATCAAACCAAAACCACTATAATCCCAAGCAAAAAAAGAGAGATATTAAATGCATAAAAATATCTTTTACAGTTTCCCTAATTCTCTATAATATTTAGTGCCAAACAATGTAGCTTTATTTTTCAATTGAGAACTCAACTGTTACATAGATTGCTTGTCTTCTATCAATATGTTTCACAATATAGAGAAATTGTAAAAGAACTATTAGGAAAACACTTTAAGAATTAGATATAAATGATAGATGATCGAAACCCACATCAAACATATCGATACAAAACAAGCAGTCTATATAACAGTTGGCTTGTCTAATCAAAATTGCTCACACAAGAAAACACTTGCTTTATACTTCCGCATATCGAAGTAACCACCTACCCCACCACCACTATATGTAGGAAGATCGACAACTGTCACAAGCAGCCCTCAACAGTTTGGGGATTTCAATACATACATGTGTGTGTGTGTGTGTGTGTTTGTGTGTATCTCTATGTTTGAGGAAATTCAATATATTTTTGCTTTGTGTCAATAATATTTAGAATAATTGTGTCTTTCTTTTTTGGGGGTTTGGCTAGAGCCCGCAAAGCCTCATGATGCAAATATCGTGTGGAGGAGACCAATTGTCCATTTGCAACTTTTTCTCCCCGCCACCATATATTTCTTGTTGGTTATATACATGGTCACACAAATTCTCTGATGCACTTTCCTTCAAAAAACATACTCTATTCTATCCATTGCATTTGAAATTATTTACATGGCTCTCTTTTCAAGTCCCAGAAGAGATCCCTTATTAACAATTCTTTACCAAGATGGAATGTACTCAAAATCTTCCATTTTATCTCTTTCTATTTAGAATAGATAGTGCTAACCTCTTTTACTGTATATCTATATTGTTTCATTTATAATACTGCATAGATACAATTGAAATTCAACAAAATTAGTCTATTATAAAATGTCTATTTGTAATTCTTCCATGTTCCAACAACTCAATCCAATATAGCTTGTCCTTGCTAAACACCATCAACAGTGCATGTATATATATATATATATATATATATATATATATATATATATATATATATATATATATATATATATATATATATATTTCTATATCTATATCTATATCTATGTCTATATATATATATTCACACACACACACATACATGTATATATACACACACACACACATACATGTGTATATATACACATACATACACATATATATGCATACAATGTGAACTCTATGTAAAAATCAATGGTTGGAAACATATATAGATACATATGCGTATATATATATATATATATTGAAAAAAAATAGACTAATTGTGTAAGAGGTGTTGGAATAACACTTATTCAGTACTAAATGTTATAGACAAAAGGTGAAATTGGAAAGAAGGATTAGCGGTGGTTGAGTTGGTTGCCTCTATGTGCGGAAACATCATGGTAAGTATTTTCTCACATAAGGGTTAATGCATGGTGTTGTTGGTGTCTGATGGAACATATTGTTACAAGGAAAGCACCCTAAGTAACTGTTGTAAGACATATTGGAAAAAAAATTTAACAATCACATGTAGATTTCATATGGACGGAAGCCTTTGGCCTGCTACCAATTTCTTTCATCTGTGTATGTTCTTCGTATTATCTATCATTTACCTGTGGGTCTTGTGTATTTTCCTAATTGATACAAGATGGAAAATATATCCTAAACTTGGATTCTCAATTATAAATTCAAGCTACGTGCAGGATCATGATGGGCCAAAAAGTGGCGATATGATGGGTATGTGTAGGGTATGTGGCTGACGACTTTTTTCTTACCCAAAATTGATTAAACAAAAAGGGTTTTTAAAGATTTTTTTCTATATCTTTCAAATGGTATCACATTTTTTGGAACTGAAACATGCATAACATTCTATACTTCACATACTATAGGATTAAAAAAAAAAAAATCATGAAGTTTTGACCAAGTTAAGGTGGTGAGACATACGAGTTTTTATATTTTTTAAATTTTGTAATAAAAAATTCATAATTAATTATTTACTTGGAAAAAATTAGAAAAAAATATTCATCACACTGAGACATGAGTCCTCTACTTGTATCTAAAATATTATAAAAAAATATTATAATTTTATTGTGGTTAGGGTTGTCAAGTAGACACCTTATTTTTTCCCTGAAATTTAAGTACTACTGCATTAAAATTTCAAATTTTTACCAAATTGATTTTTTTTAAAATAAACCTAATAGTTTATAAACTTCATTCAATTTTCTATAGATTTTATTTTTACATATTTTTGAAATAATATAGATAGCTTATTCAAATTTTTACATCAAGTTGCCTAACTCTAATTTTTCTGAATTTTTCACCATTTCAGGGCTTGTTTTTTCTATGATGATCCTACACATAACACTATAGATAAATAGGTAAATTCTAAAAGAACTATTAGTAAAATACCTAAGAATCACAACAACATATAATATGATTGTAAATCAACTTTAAAACATTCAACATGGAAGAGGAAAACTACGGTAATGAACAGTTTGTTATAGATGAAACATAGATTTTTGGGCATGAGGCTTATAGGCTACTCTTGCACTCTTAAGATGTTTCACCTAAAAGGAGAGAGATAAACCTCACAAAAAATAAAGTGGTTCACTCAAATTAGGAAATGTATGGTGTAATTAAGGCTAAATGAGATATTTAAAATGCAACTAAGCTAAGTAATTAACTAATTATGAATGCAAAACCTAGGAAATATGTAATGTTTGAAAACATAATGTGATTTTAAAAAGGCATAAAAGGATGAATGAAAATGAAAATTTAACTAAGAATAAAGTTGTTTTTTAGAATATGTGCACCTATAAAGCTAAAAAGGACTTGAAAGCAATCTAGAAATCTAGCAATACTGACTTTTGAGTTGAATGGGACTCATTCACCACCTTGGGAAAAATTAGTCCCACGTCAAGGTCTTTCTACCCATAAATTGTTTTCTGCCAGCTGGGTACCAGGATCTACATCTAACTCAAAAATTCACCTCGGGAGGGACTCATTTTCCATGCATGGTGAATCAGTCCACTTTCAAATTTCTATGATTTCAAGTCTTTGATCTGCACCTTGACACCTGTACAACACTTTCTGACAAAAACCTGAATCAGGATCTTTGAAAATTCCTACAAAATAGCTTAAAATTGTTTCTATAATGGGGGGTTTTCGTTAGTCAAACCCCTAGTTGGGTAATTAAACCTTAAATAGAGAAAAAAAAAGGATAAAACCCTAGACTTAAGTGTGCTAAAGACTAGGAAAATTTGAAGTATATATCAAAACTTTATTCTATTGTGCTAGAATAAGAAATGAAAATGTGCTTTGAGTGATGCAAGATTTCAACCCTAGAATTCCTACAACACATAAAAAATGGAGATAAAATGACCTACAAATGGAATGTAAATAAAATGTAAACCTTAATCTGAAGATAGAGAAGAAATGGAAGATGAAATCACTTTGAAAACAAGTCTTTAGGTGTGGTTCGATGACCAGTTGCATCTCCTCAACCTAGATTTCTCCATGATTCACCATAGAAATCCATCATCAACGCTTTGCAATGTTGAATCTTGATCAATAAGTGAGCTTCAAGACCTAAAAAAACCCTATTTTTCTACCCTGAAACTTCAACTTTACTAATGAGACTTGTAGAAGACTTGACTTTAGAATTTTCTCTTGTGAAAATGACTTAAGATGAGTATTTATAAGTAACAACATCTATTTTTCCCATTATTTAGACCTAAGATGTTGACATTTACTGAAAAATTAAGTTGAATTTAATGAAATCCTACTCAAAATTAAATTTTTCCTCAAAAGGGACTCATTTGCCACCCTTGGTGAATGGGTCCCACTAGAGGGGACTCATTCAACCAAGGTGGCAAATGGGTCCCACCAGAGGGGACTCATTCGGTCAAGGTGGTGAATGGGTCCCACTAGTGGTTTTTGAAGGTGGGTTTTTAGGATATGGATGAGTTGAATGTTATTTGTTGGGATTTAAGTAATTTCTCAAGTGAAACGTGCCTCTAGATAAAAAATAATGGGTCTTAGGGGCCTATAAATGTTTTTTTTGAAGAATGGATAATGTGTGATCGATTTTATATGTATGAAATAAATGTAGATTTAAAAACAAAAAATAAAACACACCAATGAAACTTTAAATCAAATCATAAAATGAAGGAAAGAAATGCAAACTCCGTTTATTCTTCAAAGATGTTCCATTGTCCTCTATCTCCAGTGTTTTGGTCGATTCTAGCTTGCTCTCAAATCTTGTGCTAGGCTCAACAAATAGTCTTCCTAGAGAACAAGATTAAAGATAAATGCATGCTATGCTAAGATATGATTAACGTGCTATGATTACTAGAAATGTAAGATTACGAAATGCTCTAAATACTAAAAATGATAATGGGAATGCTAGAATGCAATTAAGCTCTAATGCATGTATATCTTTGTGTAACCAATGATTGGGTTCATAGGGGTATTTATGGAGTTTTCAAGAGATTTTGATTGGTTGATGTGATCAACGGATGTGAAAATTCATAGCAGATCAAACAGTCGAAGATGGAGAAGACTGGAGAGAAAATTAGAAGAAAACTAGAAAGCAAGATTTGTTTCCTTTTTTGTGGAAGAGATAAGATGAGATGATAAAGATGAATTACAGAAATAATCTTTTTGTGAGATTTTGGAAAGATTTAAGATAAACAATGAATTATAAATTCAATTATTTATTTATTGGTGACATGGAAGATTTTTTTTAATTAAATAAAATATTTAATTAAGATTTGAAGAATAATAAAAGATTTCATAATTAAATAAAAAAATTTATTATGATTTTAAAAGATATGGACATTTAATTAAATAAAGATATTTAATTAATTTTTTAGGAAATGACATGTGGATAAAATTAATTAAATAAAATATTTAATTAATTAGAAGGAAGATTTGAATAGGGGAAAGGAAATATTTAAATTTAATTAAATCAAAAGACTTAATTGAATTCAAAAGGTTATAATTAATTAAAATAAATAAAGTGAATGAACAATATAATTAAATTAATTAAATTTAATCATATGTAGGGACTTTTAGAGAGATTAATTAAACAATAAATATTTAATTAAGTGCCAGGATTAATTAGACATGACCAATTTTATGCATATACATTTTTCCCCTCTTTGAAGTGATGTGTGAGATGCATTGCTTCAAAGAAAATATTACTGCTTTTGAAATTTGTTACATTTGATTTTTCCCCTAATATGCCCCTGATTAAAAAAAATGTGTCTGATATTGGTGATGCCCCCACGAGAGATAAATCATTGATGATGAGAAAAATGTTGAGTTGGTGATAAAATTTGGATGATGAGAGGGACACAGTGATTTTTCTCCTGATAATTGATTAAAAGATGCCCCAATTTAAAAATAAAGTCATAGTTTGATAAAAATATAAAAATAAAAACAAAATGCCACCAAAAAATCACCTTGTTTGACCTTTAAAAGGTAAAAGGGTAAAAAGGGCAAGTCATTTTCACCTTTTGACTTTACTGATTTTGTGTTCTGAAGGGGACTTGGAGAGATGGAGATTCCTTATCACAGGCATAGATTCGAGCAGACGTGACGATACCAGAGACCAGTCATGTACAGACCACCGGTGAGTCGATTCATTCCTTTTTGCTTTGAAATTTCTCATTTTTAGTCAATTTTTGATGCATTTTAGCATGGATTTAGGTTCATAGTCCATTTTAGCACTTTTAGGAAATAAAGTAGTGCTTACGAGGTTTCCTTCAACGCATATAGGAAATAATTTAGCACTTTGAGGGTTTAAGTATATTAGCGCATTCAATAGGTGAAATAGCGCATATAGGATGTTGATAGAAAATTGGTACATTAGCGCATTTGGGAAACAAATTAGCACTTTTAGGGATTTCACGCATCAGGTAGATGAAATGGTGCATTCGATTAGGGATGTAGTGCATATAGGGAGATAGCACATAGAGGAATTGATTTAGTGCTTTTAGGGTACAAAATGGTGCATCTGAGGTTTTAGCGCATCTGGGGGAAACTTCAGCGCATTTAGGGTTTTAACACTTTTAGGCCACAGATTAGCGCATTTAGGAAAATATAGACCTAGAATGTTGTATGATGAAAATGATAATGTATTATTGCTTCTTTGGTCAATAAATAACTAAATTGTCTTATCATCGTGTTGATATGAATAGAAATGATAACGACGCTGATAAATGATGAATTGATAACTTTGTTTCCCAAAGTGGAAAGCAAAGAGTAGATAGTTGATAACTTTGTTTCCAAAGAGTAGAACGATTGACTGCATTGTGATTTTGCTGATAACTTTGCTTTTAGAAAACAAAGAGTAGATGATTGACATGTCTTCTGATAAATTTGCTTTCTGCGATAGAAAAAAAAATAGTAGATGATGTGATTGAAAACATATTTTCATTTGTGACTGTAGTACAAATAGGATGATGATTTGATTGCTGATAAATTTTCTTTCCTGAAAAGAAAAAAAATTAGTAAATGATGATAGAATAGATTGATTTGATATTCAGATAGATATATTTTGCATTGATTTCATGATATGAGTCTTTGAGATAGAACACTTGATAGGGTTCACATGATATGTTATACTTGATAGGAGTCTGATATGTGTCACTGATATGAATTTGTTCGATATGGGTCATTTGATATGGGTCACTGATATGTATGATGTGAGGTAGATAGATTGTTTTAATATGAGTCGATGATATGAGTCTGATTGATTGCCCTTGTGATGACCAAAAATAGGAGGTTTTCAAAAACCTCCAGATTAGAGAGTGCTTCCCTAGAGGTTGGGATCGGATACAAGATCTCACACTTGTAGATGTGCATTTGATAGTTGGATGTGGGTTGGGACCATTGTTGTCGATGCCTCCTATTCGGGTCAATAGGGGACTATTGACCACACTAGTCGAGAGATGGCATTCTGAGCACAATACTTTTCATTTGTCAATGGGTGAGATGACGGTGTTCTTAGAGGATGTATATAGGATTTTTGAAATCCTAGTGGTAGGTGCCCTTATGTTCTATGACCACAAGGAGCTAGGTGGTACAGAGGCACTGAGGAGAGTGTATGGTGATGTTCATATAGCAAGATATTGGGTGCCATGGGCAGACTTTGGGGGATATCCAACCTTACCTGCAGTGTTGGGTGCATTCATTGGAGGCTTCCTTTGTCTGGATCACCGGTCAAAGGGACTATCAATTCGGTGGGGGAGGATCATCGATAAGATGATGATTCGGCCATAGAGATATGACTAGGGGAGCTGTATGTTAGCTCATTTATATCATGACTTGCACCAAGTGGTATATAGAGGATCAACAAGTTTGTCATGTGGTGTTACCCTACTCTAGATTTGGGCATGGGAGCATATTGTTGTGATGAGACCACTGTGTCCAAGAGTTAGGCCACTAGGTAGGCCACATGTATATGCCTATTCTATTGCACTTGTCTAGCCCAAGCTAGCCAAGTTAGAGTACTAGAGACAGACCCTAGATGATATGGATTCAGTGATATGGAGGCCATACACAAATTGTGAGGTGTGGCATACAGATCAGTTGAAGATTTCATTTGTATGTATACCCCATTTTTTGATAGGGCGTACTTCATTCATTATAGAGAAGTTTTTGACCTTTTACATACATAGACAGTTTGGATTCACACAACGTATGCCTCAAGGTGTTGCACACTATGGACGGTGCAAGTATGAGTCTAGATGGGAACCCTGAATTTCATATCAGGTCGCCTACATAGAGTATACAACTTTACAGCCTAAGGTATGGGATGGCAGACTCGATATTTTTGATGCAGGTATGTGGAGGAGTACTTTTTTTACTATCATACATACCCATTTCTTCAATTCACATCTCCAAATGAGTCAGCTCCCATTTTGGTGGCACCGTAGCCAGGGGTGAGGAGACAGGAGGATGTGGTAGGTGGGGAGAAGGCAGTTGGCAGAGGAGAGGAGGAGAGTGGAGATGAGGAGGAGAGTGGATATGGGGAGGAGATCTCAGATGATGGTGATGGGAATGATGGTGGAGATGGTAGAGGGTGGGAGCAGAGGTCAGTGAGGTAGAGGATGGATATCTCAGGCAGCACCAGGTGCTCCCACAATAATGGTTTACACTTTTTGGGAGATCCTGATTTTTGCTGAAATCACATATTTTTAGAAAATATAATGATTTAAGCCTTGAAAAGTTCCATTTAAAGGATTCCAATTGAATAGTATTTGATCAAACCACCTTATACCAAGCTCCCTTGGATAGAACCCTGCTAGTTTTTAACTATACCTATAACAGAGTCTCCTTTACACCTATCAAAATGCTGATAAAAAACCACTTTTGATTTACCTTTTGGGGATCAAATGAGTTCATTTAATTTTATTTTATAAGTATGTATTCCTTATTATAAGCTTCCAAAAAAGTATAACTTTAATTAAATTAAGTTTGATTATTATATTTATTTTTTATTTCTTGTGAATGTAGGTTTTTCACCAAAAATCAAGCTCTCTGTTCTACACATGTGGAAAAATAGAAGATTATCAAATATATATATATATATATATATATATATATATATGAGTGCACCTGTTATTAGAGTCCTTGATCCAAAATAAATAAATAAATTGAATTTTGATGCATACAAGAAAAGTTATGCATTATACGATCGCACTATGTCTAAATTGTAATTGGTTTGACTTCGAAACTTGATTAAAGAAAAAATATTCAATAAAAAACTATCTAACCAAGTGGAAGCACTAGATAACAAAGTTACAAATACAAATTTGAAAGAATTATAATTTTATCCTTCATGGAAAAAGGTTATACGTTATACGATCAGCATCACTTTTTTAAAATGTTGTTTTATGAAAAAAACTAGTTTTTGAGGGAGATGGAAAAAGAAGTGCAATCTAATTCCAAAAATTTTGAAAAAAATATATTTAGAATTGATAGACAAAATGTCACAAAACTCTATTTTGCATCATCTTTAAATTCCTCATGGTTTAGCTGCTATAGGTGCTCGAAAGTGAAGATTTAGTTAAAAAAAATATTTTAGTGTCCAATTTGGCCAAAAATTGTAAACCAGTATTGTGGAATCACCTAGTGCTCAGGGCATGTAGAGGCTGAGGAGTGATACCAGATGACAGATGGTGATCAGGGTCACCTCTAATACACAACAGGCATAGATAGATATGCTACAGGCCCAGGTGCAGACACTTCAGGGGCAGCAGGTGCAGTTGCAGAGCCAGTTGGCTTAGGCTCAGAGTTTGACAGTGCAGTTATAGGCATAGCTTGCATAGGCACATGCACAAGCATAGGTATAGGTTTAGGTAGCTCCTCCTACCCCAAACCCACAGGTGGCCTAGTTGATAGCAGAGAGGGATTCTTTCAAATGGAGGGCAGTGGAGGTAGAGTGTGTGGCACAGAGACTGATGGGCACCATTGAGAGTGCATCCTTGTGAGAAGCCATTGTAGAGGGTTTTGAGATTTCCAAGGAGGTCGAGTACTACCGAGTGAGGTATGAGGATTTGTGTCCTCCCGACCACAAAGATCCATACCCTCAGTCCCATACTAGGACCAGGAGCAGATCACAGACGACTACACACAATAGAGGGGTCACAGGGCCATGACAAGATCCTGATGTAGGGGGTAGTGGCAGGCCATCATCCTTGAGACCAGATCCATCAGGGGGGTCCACTAGCCAACCTTGAGTTGTTGATATAGGATTATTGATGTATATCACTTTATGGGAGCATGTATATTATTTTTGATCATATCTCTTGTGTTTCTCTATACTGTTCAGTTTCATTGGAAATTGGACATTTGTATGTATTTTTTATGAGCGAAGATATACAACGGCGATAGTTTTGATGATGTGTGTGTTTGATGTGATGATGTGATATGGATATGCATTTGTTTGTATATGTTACGAGATGGATTTGGGTATGTATTTTAATGATTTTATGACTAACCATGTGAGGTAGGATGATTCATGCTATGATGATGATTGGTAATGTGTACTAATGATGTCATGAAGGTGGATGATGTGTAAGTGTAATGTGTGTACGGAATTTTTGTTTGTGGATTTTTTGAATGCAATGAATAATGATGATATAATGAAAAATAGATGTGTTTTATGAAATGCCTCATGGATTTTTAATAAGTATATGAATCTGATATGTGATATGAAATGATATGTGACATGTAATGAAAATGTTGATAAAATTATATGAAATGATAGTGTATGATAAGATGATAAATGATATGTAATGAAATGTAATAACGATGATATGAAGTGAATAAAAAAAATAATGATAATGAAATGAAATGGAATGAATGAAAAGATAATGCTAATGAAATGAGATGATAAAATGAAATGGAATGAATGCAAAGATAATGATAATTATGAAATGAAATGATAAAATGAAATGGAATGAATGAAAAGATAATGATAATGAAATGAAATAAATGGAAATGATGAGTGAAATGATGAAACAAAGATAAAATATGGTAATTAAATGGTAATAAAGATGATAAATGGTATGCAAATGTGAAAAATGAAAATGATAAGTGAGATGAAATGCAATGAAATGATAAGTGATATGAAATACCTAATGGATAAATGAATGATAGAAATGATAAAGGATCTAAATGATATGCAATAAAAATTTATATAAAATGAGGATGATATAAAATGAAAATGATCAATGTCATGAAATTATATGATATGAAATGATAAATGACATGATAATGCATAATGCTGGATAAATAAATGATAAAGGGTCAAAATGATATGAAAAATGAATGATAAATGATAAATGACATGATAATGCATAGGATGATAATGATTAATGAAATGATGATGAAGAAAGATGATAATGAAAGAAATGTCTGAATATCCTCCATAAATATTCCAAACAGACATGACAGTTGTTGAAGGTTTTGTTCGACATTTTAAAACTCTGATGCAAGTCCAGTATGCAGATATGTACAATGATCTAAATGAAATTCAATGAAATGAAACCAACCATTTGTTGAGCCTTTTGTTAGCTTTCTTGAATCATCATAGAGAGTTTTAAAATGTTGGAAGTATGTACAAGCATCAGAGGGGAAATTAGCACCAATGATGACCTGAGTACAACTTTCATGATTTTTGATATAGCAAGTAAACACAAGCATCAAGGTATAATTGAACCGAGATGACCGGAGCATTTCTTGCATAAATAGATAAAGATTAACCACTTTTTGATGCAAATTTGGAACTGCCATTAATGATATGCTTTGAAAATCATGTCTCGCGACATATTTGCACTAGATTGATAGTAGATCTCAAGACAGTAGACAAAGTAAAATCATTCTTTTTTCTCACCACTCTAGTTTAGTACATCATGGAGTGTGCTCTAGAGGAATGATAGCAAAAATCAAACAACCATTGTTCAAAATATAATACTACTATTCCAAACATTATTTAGATTTTAGATCATCCAGATATGAGTCATGATATGATATTTGCTAAAAAATGTGATATGGATCAATCATTGAATATTTTTTCATGTGATTTGATTGTTTTTTCACATGATCAAATGTTACATCATTGTCTAGCTATTTCAATAAACTCTGAAAGTTGATTGTCCCCAATATGTCAACATTTGCCCCCAGTATTGGCACAACTTGCTAAAAATGGATATGTACAATGATCAAGCCATGGTAAGATGTTATCCTTCTAGGAAAATGATGGCATTATGATGTTATGGTTCTAAGATGATGGAATGAAAGCTAAGAAGCTAAGTGCAGAACATGATCTAATAGATGGAGAGATACAAATAGTGTCTATTTGCCAGATTTTCACTATTTGTTATTATTGTATTTTTTTATTTCTTTTTGATTTTTTTTGTATTTTTCTTGTCAATAGACTTCCTGTTGCCAGGTTTTCACCCTATGATGATTTTTTTTTTGTATATGTTGTTTTTTGTATTTTTTCAGGACTTTTTTCTGTTGTTTTTGTATTTTTTTCAAGACTTTTTATGTTGTTTTTGTGATTTTTTCAAGAATTTTTATGGATGATGATAACTGCTTCAGACATAATACCTTTTAAGGTGCATGTTTATGGGTTTGTCAAACAGGTCCCCTTCTAGCATTGACAACTTGTATGCTCTTGAACCGTATACTGTGATGACCACGTACGAACCCAACCAATTTGGTTCAAACTTACCTTTCTTCTCTCTATCTTGCTGGTTGCATGGGTTCTCCTTCAAAACAAGATTGACCAACCCGAAAGGTACATGGATTGACTTTGTGATTATAGCTACGAGACATTATCTGTTGATATGCTTTCAAATGATCAGCTGCTCATTGTGTCTTCTCATCAAGGAGTTCTAGCTCTTGTAGTCAGGAAACTCGATAGTCATCATCTATTGTGAGACCCTTCAATGATACCCTTAGTGATGGAATCTCAACCTCTAGTGGAAAAATGGCTTCTGCTCCATAGATAAGAGCATATGGTGTTGCTCCTGTTGGTGTTCTAATGCTAGTTCTGTAGGCCCATAATGTGGGATTGAGTTGAACATGCTAATCTTTCCCTAAATTATTCACAATCTTCTTCAAGATTTTTAGTATTTTTTTGTTTGAGGCCTCTTCTTGGCCATTCCCTTGTGGATAATAAGGTGTTGAATATCTGTGTTGGATATGGAATCTCTCACAAAGTTCATCAACATCCTAATTCTTTAATGGTCATCCATTATCTGTGATGATGGAGTTGGGAATGCCATACAGACAAATGAGATAGTTTAGTATGAACGATGAGATTTGTTTGCCAGTAACCTTAGTGAGAGGTACTACCTCAATCCACTTGGTAAAATACTATGTCATTGTGATGGTGAATTTGTGTCTGTTTGATGATGAAGGATGAATCTTGTCGACTAGATCTAACCCCCATTGAGAGAATAGCCAGGTTGGCATGAATGGGTGAAGTTATTGTGCAGGAGCATGGATGAGATTCCCATGAATCCAGAATTTAGAGCACTTCTTCACAAAGGTGAATGATTATCTCTACATTGTAGGCTAGTAGTAAGCCATTCTAATCAATTTCTTGGATAAGGTCAGTCCACTTGAATGAGTACCACAAATGCCACCATGAACTTCTTGTAAAGCCTTGTCTGATTCATCACGTTCAAGACATCAAAGTAAAGTACAATGAAGACCACTACGATAAAGGATGTCAACGATAAGAGTATAGTGATAGGATTCACGAATAAAGTTGCACTTTTGGTTACGAGATAAGTCAGGTGGTAAAATTTCATCTTTTAGGTAGGCATAGATCTTGCCATACCATGGTGAATCGAATCCTACTAAGTGGCAGATGATTTTTCTTTCAAGTGTGTCATAGGCAGGTGTAAATTATTGTTCCACCATAAATTCATAGCGAGCCTAATTTTTTGGGAGTTGCAACAATGATGTGATCATGGCCATGGTGTCAGCTGCCTTGTTATCAAGTCTTGGAATTTGTATGAACTTGATACCCATGAAGTACTTCTTGAAATTGTCAACCATTTTCTTATATGGCAACAATTTTTCATCTTTTGTCTAATAATCATTATTGATCTGATTAATGACTAACTGTGAGTCACCATAAACTTGTAGTTTTGTGATCCTCCACTCCAATGCGATCTTGAGCCCAATGATTAAAGCTTCATATTTGGCTATGTTGTTAGTGCATGGAAACATTAGCCTATATGACCGAGAAACGGTATGTCCTTGAGGAGTGACAAAGAGTATGATTTCCCTCAATCCGTGTTGAGTAAAAGAACCATTAAAATATAATGACCATGGTTGTTTGGATTCTACAGTGAAGACATTAGCATTTGGAAATTCAATGTACATGGGATGTTCTACTTGTAGTGGTGCTTCAGCCAATTCATCAGCGATAACTTGTCATTTGATTTCTTTGTGATCAACATAATGGATTTCAAACTCGCTTAGGATCATAACCCATTTTGCTAGCCTTCCTGTCAATGTAGCCTTGCTTAGCAAATACTTGAGTGGAACAATCTTTGCAACAAGATTGATTGTATGAGTTAACATGTAGTGTCAGAACTTCTATTAGGCAAAGACCACTGCTAGACAAGCTTTCTCAATGAAAGTTTAGTTGATTTCATGACCTGTTAGCATTTGGATGATGTAACAAATTGCATGTTCCTTTCCTATAGAATCCTCTTGTGCTAATCATGCCCCCAAAGATATCTTTGTTGCAGCAATATATACGATTACTGGTTTGTCTAGATTTGGTGGTACTAGAACTGGTGGGTTCATTAGGTACTGCTTGATTTGTTGAAAATCCATTTCACACTTATCATCCCATTTGAAAGGAACATTCTTATGCAATAGATGTGTGAAAGGTAAACTCTTATCTGCCAGTTGTGCAATGAACCTTTGTATAGATTGAAGTCATCTTTGTAATGACCTCAACAGACTAATATTCCTTGGCAGAGGAATTTCCATGATTTCCTGTACCTTGGCACAATCTACTTCAATTCCTTTTGTTGATACTATGTATCCCAAGAGCTTTCTAGATGTGACCCCCAAAACGCATTTCTTGGGGTTGAGGCAAACTTTGAATTTTTTCAACCTTGTAAATATTTTGGATAAGATTTCAAGATGTCCTTCTCTTGTGTATGACTTTCCCAATTTATCATATACATAATATTCCATGAATGTATGCATCATGTCATGAAAAATTGTAGTCATAGCCCTTTGATATGTAGCCCTAGCATTTTTTAGACCGAAAGGCATGACATTCCAACAGTAAGTCCCCCATGGACATGTAAACATTGTCTTGTCCTAGTCTTTAGGTGTAATCTTGATTTGGTTGTAACTAGAAAAATTGTCCATTAGTGAATACATGGCATGTCCAACTGTTAGATCAACTATAGTATCGATGTTTGGAAGTGGGAAGTCATCCTTAGGACATGCTTTATTAAGATCTCTAAAATTTGTGCACACTCTGACACTTTTGTCAGGCTTGGACATAGGAACAATGTTCGAGATCCATTCTGCATAGTTGATCAATCTTATAAATCCCACATCAAGGATTTTTCAGAGTTCTTCTTTAACCAGTAGTGCAACATGAGGATGCATCTTTCTTATTTTTTGTTTCACAGGTTTAACTCTTGCTTTGATGGACAAGTGATGCATTATAAGATCAGGATCAAGACCTGGCATGTCTGCATAAAACCAAGCAAAGTTGACTTGATTTGCTCTGAGAAATTCCATGAATGCAAGTACTTCTTTATCTGTCATTGATGCAGCTAACTGTAGGATCCTTAGTTTTGCTGTAGTTTCAAGATTAACTACTTCTGTAGGCTCAATCAAGATAGGAAATCGCTCATGATAATGCTCTAGGAGAGTGTCAAGTATCCCATCATCTGGTGCCTTAAAAAGGTTTTCACCATCTAACACGCTCTTTGTTTTATCTTTTGTTTGATCTAACACTACCAGATTTTGTTTTCACCATTATATCTTTCTTTTTTTTTTTCTTTTTTTTGCAGCTAGGAGACTTGATACTCTCCTGATTACAGACTCTATGCTGAAAATTGCCAGTGGAACAATCATTTGTGTTGTCTATGGAAAGGAAGTTCACGATAGATTCATCGCTTGGAAACATAGGTATATCGATAGGTCGGGATGAATCCCAGTCAATGAGATCAGGATGGATCAAAGGTAGTGGATCATCGGGTTGCATGAAATCAGCTATGGTTATGGTCATAACGAAGGTGTCTGTAGGATCTGAGGTATGATGCAGATCAATGATGGTATTATTCTCATGATAGTCTTGTTCAATTAAATATGACTTGGTATCACTAGAATCATAGTCACCTTGTAGTTTAGATTCTTGCAGTTGGGACCCTAACCCTTCACCTTCGATTAGAGTTGGGGTATACTTGAGTATCACATCAACCTTTTTGTCCCTCCAAAAATCATCATTGTGGATGGTGTCCCATTCGTATTCACCAAAGTCAGTGTCAGAGTTATGATCGATGAAATTCTGAATTGCTATCAAACATGTTTTTCTTGTATTCAAACCTTCTTGCAATGTGAGGACAATATCATGCAACCGTTTGGATGTTATTTATTTTTAGTTAGTATCATAGTCTAGACCTATTTTATCTTTTGTATCAAGTCTTGGAAGGTGAATAGGCTCAACTACTCCTTTTCTCTTTCCGATAGGACCATTACCATCATAGCCCATCTTTTGCATGATTGAGTATCCTTTACCATATTGATCAGTTGGTAGTTTGACATTGAGAACTATTTCATCTTCATCTTTATAGAGCCAACTTAGAACTTATCTATCCTCAAAATCTTCCATGGGGAATTTTTCTTTGATAAATCATCCATTAAACTTTGTATTTTTCTATGTTGGTGGTTGTGTTGATGTTGATGCTACAAATATCTGTTATTGTGTGATAGAAGGTTGCCCATATGACCGAGGTGATTCAAGTAGATTAGCAAGATAGAGAGAGTACTCCCCTACTCCATCATCTTTGAATCGTAGTTGCTTGTCAAAGCTTTTGGTTAACTGACTGATTTGTGTATCAATTTTTGGAGAAGTACGAACAAGAGCTTCTCGATTGTTGGGAACCAAAGTATCTTGACTAGCTTTGATGTTGGCACAAGTTTGACTATTCGAATTATCAGCTGGTATTATGATCTCTTGTCCATCATAAGGAAACTTAAGACATTGATGATATGTGGAAAAAATAGCTTGCATTTCATGGATCCAAGGATGGCCCAACAAGATGTTGTATGCAAGATCACGGTCTAATACTTGACAGAAAGTATTCTTGATAACAGGTCCCACTCTGACTAGTAACATTATTAAACCCTTGGACGCTCTTTCCTCATCATCGTAGGCTTTAATATTAATCTTTCTTCTAGGATCAATGGAGTCCTCAAAAAATCCTAAAGCCCAATCTAACTTCATAGTACATATGTTCAAACCAACACCTCTATCTATTAGTACACGTCTTACACGAAACTTGTGGATCATGAATTCTAAGTATAGCGATGAGTTATGGGGATGTGTCATGGAAACACCATCCTTTTCAGAGAATGAAAGGCATGTGGGTGAGGACAAGTGTCCCACCATGGATTGAAGGGGTCCATATCCATATCGGTGGATACAATTGTTTCAACAAGGGCCTTTTCTAGAATTTCCTTGTGTGCTGGGGAAATCTTCAGGAGTTCTAAGATAGAAATTTGAGCAGGATTTTTTCCAAGTTAGTTGACTAAGTCATATTGATGTTGAGGTAGGGGAACAATGGTTTTTGAAGAGGTGCCCTTTAAGACAACTTTAGCTTGTGCCCTTGTTGTTGCGTTGACTTCTCTATATTCCATTTTTCCTTAACTTTTATAACATTGACCTGCTCATCGTCAGTGTAGATATGGTTGATTATATTCTCATTGATATGATTCACACTTTTTCTGGAAGACTCACCATTTTGATAGATGGAAAAAGGGTTGTGAAATACTTCGTGGTCTTCGTATGATTGTTGGTGTCCTATTGTGATGGTGCCATTTTCAATTAAGTCTTGGACTTTATTTTTCAGGGCTTGACAATTATTCATGTGATGGCCCTTGCATAGATGATAATCACAATAGTATGCATCATTCCATGATGGAGGCTTCACACTGGGTTCAAAATTGCATTGAGGCAGCAAATTAAGAACATTTTTAGCCATCAATTCTTTGAATGTAGATTCTAAGGATTGACCCAATGGAGTAAAAGTTCTTCTGCTAGAGAAGAATGAAGACCATTGTGGATTTGTGTTCGGGGTATTTCCTAAGGTATTTTCATTATTATTGTTTCCATGATAACCTTGATTGTTGGCATTCCCTTGATTGGGAGTAGGAGTTTGATTCACGTTATTCCTCAGAGGAGGACGATTGTTTCCTTGATTTGTGACCAAGTTGACATTGTTATAGTTATTGTTGCGAGGAGCATTTGGAGCACTAAGAAAAAAAGGCTTAGTCGAGACATGATTTGCATCTACAACACCATCATTCACCACATTTTGTTTGCGAGTCCAAAACTTAGATTTATCATTGTGGTGATTTGATGAGCTATGATTATCCTTATCAAGTTTTATTATTCCTCTCTGGACCAAGGCACTTTCAATGGTGATGGCATTTTCAATCAATTTTTGAAAAGAGGGAGGACAATGAAGATTAAGAGGATAGCTCATCTCTTGATCCAAGTTGTTTATGAAAGTGGTGATCTTTTCCTTTTTAGGAACATGACGTGGGTATCTAGCGAATAATCTTCTCCATCTCTAAAGAAATGTAATGAATGGTTCACCAGGTTTTTGTTGAGCCTTGCATAGATCAATGATGGTTATTTGATGTTGTATGTTGTAGGAATATTGTGATATGAACTCGTTAATCAATTCCTCAAATGTCTTGATAGGTGGTGTGATTTTCGATAGCCATTCCATAGATTGGCCTCCAAGACTCATAGGAAACAAACACATCAAGTATGTGTCCTAATGGGAAAACTCTAAAGTCATATTTCAGAAGTATCTAATATGATCGATTGGATCCAGTTTCCCATTATAAAAATAAAACTTTGGGATTTCACAATGTTCAGGAAATGGGATCATGTTGAGACGTCAGTCAAAAGGGTAAGGACATATGTCATCAAGAGTGTATGTCTTTGTTGTGGCTCCCCCTTGTAGATCTTTAATTTTTCCTTGTAGTGTTTTAATTTGTTGAGAGAAGGCACTAATATCAGACAAGGGTGTTTCCTCGGGATTAATCTTTATGTTTTCAGTATCAAAATCATGAGGCAATTTAGCTCCTTTGTCAGCTAGATATAGAAAATATTTTTTTTTGTTGCGCTCTAAAATATTTTCTAAAGCTTTGTGAATTTTGGGATCTTGCTTAGCTTCTCTAAGCTAATTTTCTGCATCCCATTCATCATCACTATCTACAGGAGTTCTTCTCATGTCTCTATTGAAAGGGAACACATTTTTCTCTCTTTCACCCATGTTGTTAAAAAGGGGATTACGATTCACACTATAAAGTGGATTACTACTCTCACCTTCTTCTTGAGTTCTTTGAATATGACCTTCTTGTTGAATATCCTCTTTCAGCTTATTGTATTGAGATCTTGCAAAAATAGGCATATGATTTTGAAATGTTCTTCTAGACTTAGATCACAGTTTGATAAGTGCGAAAGTGATGATGTCTTAATCTGATAAGATGAAAATATTATGATATGATCAAAGACATTCCTAACTCTTGATTGTGGCTTCCAATGATGAAGGATATCAAAATCCTATTGGGGAAGTTGAATCAATAATCAAATTTTTTTTCAAAAGGTGCACTTTTAATATTTGATCCTTGTTTTTGAAGAATGATAATCATATCAAATAGCCTAATTAAACTTACTGAAGGATTTAAATGGGATGTGTTGAATATTCAATAGAAGGTTGTGGTAGATAATCAAATTTGAGAGGTTGATTGTGATTGTGTCATTGTGATAGAGATCTTCTCTGAAAATAGGCTCATGAATATAAAGGCTCTATAGCGTATTCGTCAGTAAATCCCCTAGAAAAATCTTGGTATCCATGGAGAAACGTACAGTGATGGAGTAAGAAGCTTTGAATTTTATACAAAAAAAAATTGTGTTGCAAGGTTTTCTAGTAACCTAAATGTTTCTCAGGTTTCCTGATCCTATTAGCAATTGATTTCTTGACAAATTTGGTTGATTTCCACTCTCTAAGCATGAGAGAAATGTTAAAAGGCTACTGGACCAAAGATGTTATAAACTTAGATATGTCAAAAGTAATAATCCTGAAAAGTGATAGATGCATTACTCTGTACCCTTGATGCATTGCAGAAATAGGCATATGCGCTAGAGAAATAGTCAAATGCACTACAAAAGACCTCAGATGTGTTACTCTGTGTCTTATATGTGCTACAAAAAAATTCCTTGATAGTGACAAAAATTGTTCACAGAATATTCAGCCTATGCATCGAAATAGACTCTAAATGCATTGAACTAACCAGTGAATGCGCTAGAACAGACCCTATATGTACTAAGATATCCCCTAGATGTGCTAAAACAATTTTCCAAAGCAGTTTTCTGAACAGTTTCGAGTATTTTCAGCTGAAATTTTGCATATTCATTTTGGATGATCTTTTATCTGAATTAGTGTGATTGAAAACACAAAAAACACTCTGAAAATAGTTGTTTGTAAGACCTATACTAAACATCAAGTGTATATTCAAAAAAAAAAATTCAAAAAATGTTTTCATAGGTTTCACATATAACAAACAATTCAGGTAGACTCACTCTTAGTACTCAAGTAGGTCATCATAATAACCACAACCCACATCTTAGAACTGCATCGACTCACACAGTTGTGTCACCCCTGAAGGGGCGCCCATGTTTTTTGTCTTTTCCAGGCACGTACTCAGAGTGACAGAAGTGGATGCCGGATCCCCTGAGCAAACGATCCTTGGAAGTTATATGGTGAGTGTCTTAGGGGGAGATTATTCCCTCCCCTTGCACTACGATTATTAGGATGTTCAGAAACTGACATGGTTGGCTACTACACTAGGTTCGCAGTAAAGGTTTCCATTTGGTGCGGCAATAATAAACTCCCTTAGGAGACCTCCCAACCTTTAGAACAAAGGATTTTGGGATGGTTATCTTGCACACTACCAGAAAAAGTGGGTTTCCCCAGATTTGCTTTAAATTTTATAGTGGGGTGGAATAGTCTGGCTTTGGCTTGAACCCATTTGGGTTGTTCCTCTTGGGTGAGTACTTTTTCCCACAAAAGCAAGCCCTCTATAGGATGTAATAAATCATTAAAATTGCAAAAATTTAAAACGAAAGTCTGGTATTATGATCACCCAGTTAAGGGGAGAGCATAGACCTATTTCCATAGACAAAGCAAACACTATTCTTTTTAGAGCCCAAATGACAATGATTTAATCTATGTGAAGATGTTGCTTCATAACAAGCATGGGATTCATTTTAATTGCAAAAATCAATGTGTGTTGACTATCCTAGATTGCTTCATTTTAATCCATGTCTACCCTAGGGTTGCTTCCTTTTAAAACTAGATGTGACTATCCTAGATTGGTTCTTTTTATGCCAGAAAAAGCTTTGTCTATGGAAGGCGTCAGACTCAGAGCTTTGTTTAATTACACCCTATATGCACTAAAAGATCAAACAAAAGTGCTCAAATAAATAGTCAATGTGCTAAAACAAATAGTAAATGCATTGCATAAAACCTTAAATGTGCTAGAAGAAATCCTAAATGTGCTAAAAGAAATTTTTACAAAATTTTAATGAAGCTGAGTATATGCACCACTTTGTTCCTTATAAGCATTGTTATGTTCCCTATATGCGTGAAATAGTTCCTGGATGTGTTGAAAGACCTGAAAAAGCACTGTTAAAAATCCTAGATGCGCTAAAGAAAGCCACGTATGCGCTAAAACATAGAATTTTTCAGAAATCTGAATTCTAGAATGTGAAACCCTGTTAAGAAACCTACAAGTAAATGTCAAAAATGGGGCAAGGGTACCACAGTGGGCGCCAAAAATGTGTGATCAATTTTATATGTATGAAATAAATGTAGATTTCAAAACAACAAATCAAACACACCAATGAATCTTTAAATCAAAGCGTAAAATAAAGGAAAGAAATGCAAACTCCATTTATGCTTCAAAGACGTTACAATGTCCTCTATCTCCAATGTTTTTGTCAATTCTAGCTTGCTCTCAAATCTTGTGCTAGGCTCAACAAACAGTGTTCATAGAGAACGAGATTAAAGATAAATGCATGCTATGCTAAGAAATGATTAACGTGCTATGATTAGTAGAAATGTAAGATTATGAAATGCTCTAAATACTAAAACTGATAATGGGAATGCTAGAATGCTAGAATCCAATTAAGCTCTAATGCATGTATATCTGTGTGTAACGAATGCTTGGGTTCGTAGGGGTATTTATGGAGTTTTTGAGAGATTTTGATTGGTTGATGCGATCAATGGCTGTGAAAATTCCTCGCAGATCAAACGGTCGAAGATGGAGAAGACTAAAGAGAAAAATAGAAGAAAACCCAAAAGCAAGATTTGTTTCCTTTTTTGTGGAAGAGATAAGATGAGATGATAAAAATGAATTGTAAAAATCATCTTTTTGTGAGATTTTGGAAAGATTTAAGATAAATAATGAATTATAAATTCAATTATTTATTTATTAGTGACATGGAAGATTTTTCTTAATTAAATAAAATATTTAATTAAGATTTGAAGAATAATAAAAGATTTCATAATTAAATAAAATATTTTATTATGATTTTAAAAGATATGGACATTTAATTAAATATAGATATTTAATTAACTTTTTAGGAAATGCCATGTGGATGAAATTAATTAAATAAAATATTTAATTAATTAGAAGAAAGATCTGAATAGGAGAAAGGAAATATTTAAATTTAATTAAATCAAAAGACTTAATTAAATTCAAAAGGTGACAATTAATTAAAATAAATAAAGGGTATTTATTTAATTAATCAATTAGAAATATGAATGTGAAATAATTAAATAAAGTGAATTTATTTAATTATGGTGGAAGAATAAAGTGAATGAACAATATAATTAAATTAATTAAATTTAATCATATGTAGGGGACTTTTAGAGAGATTAATTAAATAATAAATATTTAATTAAGTGTCAGGATTAATTAGACATGACCAATTTTATGCATATACAGATAGCATAAGGGTAATCCAAAGTAGGTCTAATTAGGTGTGAAATTGTCTCTTTTGTTAAGAGGGTTCAATTTTCTGCATCACATTTAGCCCCCACTTTAGCGCCCATATGACTCTATGTGCATATGTAAGCTAAAGGACTCTAAACATTGCACTTTATTACAAAAAAGAATAATCACTCACAAGATGGGAGAATGAAGCCCCCAGTGTAGCTATCTGTAAAACCACATCATTAGGAACTGCATCCTGCAACACACATTCATTAATTGTTAAAAAATCCTTTTGTCTAACTCTTAGGAATCCAATTCAATGGCAGATGTATGCCCCCTTGACTCTGCTTTCTTTACAGAGGTGGAATCAAGGTAGCAATCTAGCCAAATTAAATAAGAAACAACATATCGTAGGAATTTCCAAGTACCATGTCATGTAACGATAGATGATTGATGATGTCAAGTGTGGAATCATGATTCCAGTTCATCAAATGATGTCAAAAATAGATTTCCCTAGCTCCTGTTATGTTGATTTGAAGAAAAGATGCCTTATTAATTGTTAAGGAAAAATAACCCTAAGTTAATGCATAAGAGTAAAAGTGATGAAAATAGGTTAAAAGAGGTAAAAGAGAGTAATTGGTAACTTACTATTGCAATTTACCTTCTTTTAGCTTGAGAGTGACGAGTGAGAGAAGAAAATGCCAAGCAGACGGGATTACATGCCTTCATGATTGGATGAGCTTTGTGATTAGGTGGGGTGCAACAAGCTGTATTATGAGGTGAGTCGATTTTGCAACTTTTGCCTTGTGATTTTGTAATATTGTAAATATTTTTAATGCATGGATAGAATAATTTAGGATCTTAGAAAAAATGTTCGCAAAGTGTTCCCTTTTTTCATAGTGTCCCATTTGTTTGCAAAGTGTCCCTTTTGTTCGGAAAAGGTCCCATTTCTTCGCAAAGTGTCCCATTTCTTCGTGAACTGTCTCATTTCTTTGTGAAATGTCCTAAAAGAGTTCTAAACTATCTAGGGCTATTAGAAAAGCATACTAAATCTACTTTAGCACATTTCCATGATGAATTATGTAAAATTTGAAGATATTAGATGGATTTTAGAGAATTTTGTGATGATTTTGATAGGTCCTTGCCTAGTCACAATAGCGGCTAGGGGGGAGGCAACTTAATTTTCTTAGAGATTACACTCTAGTGCTATTAGCAGCAGAGACATAACATTTACAGATAGTAGGAATCTATTGGGAATATTGGATGTCACCGATGAGATACCATGACGCCATGCTTATGGCCCTATGCGAGTATTAGGACGCTGATACCTATACCTTTCATCTTCCTACCGAGGAGATGACTATCACTCTCAAGGATGTACATCGTATCCTCTGAGTTCCTATTCCGGGAGAGTGGGTATATTTCTGGGGGGATCGGTCATTCCACGAGAAGAAGGTGGATATGTAGTATTTCGTGGGTGGACTTGTTCATGATGAGTGTGTTAGAGCGTAGATTGAGCTTCCCATTCTTCTATATTCATGAGCTCTTTTTTTTAGATGGACTATGATGGACACAATGGTGCTTTTTATCAATCCTGATGGATGAGCGACACACTTAGATGGAGGATTGGCACATTTGATTCGAGGGATGTACGAGCACAAGACAGTCTATGCTTGGGGCCATTGCATTCTAGCACACTGATATTATGATCTTGGTATATTTGTGTTTTGAGAGATTGACAGTATGGTGCATTGCATGCTTTTGCAGGTGTGGTGCCTCGAGCATATCACATGTACCAGGCTTGTCAGATTCCCTTGATCTATAATTGTAGGATATCCATGAGCATTCAGCTATCCTCTATGACACATGTGGTAGTAAAAAGATTTATACTTTTGGAGTGTCAGGTTTGACCCACTGGAAGGAGACAAGATCATGTGGAGACCTTATCTACTCACTCTATAGTGGCCATATCCAATAGGACAGCTATGAAGGATACAGATGGATAGGTTTTTAGCTGGGAGGCATGACTATGTTGTATGACCTTTCTATAATGGGTGAGTCATGGGATAGTTTGGGTAGGTGCAGACACCACCAAGGGTGTCCCCCTTCATTAGGTGATAAGTGCGGAGTGCCCAGACGCCAGGTGATGGGTATGTGTAGGATCATGATGGACCAAAAAGTGGCAATATGATGGGTATGTGTAGGGTATGTGGCTGATGACCATTTTTTTACCCAAAATTGATGAAACGAAAAGGGTTTTTAAAGGAGATTCTCAGATTTCCACCAATATAAATGATGCTTTACTTTGAATTTAATAAATCATTATTATTAATTTTCTATTTGAATTACGACTAAAGTCTTTATCAATAGGTTGATTGAAAACATGTATAGTTTTCAAATGGTATCACATTTTTTGAATCGGAAAACATGTGTCACATTCTATGCTTCGTATACTATAGGATTAAAAAAAGAAAAAAATGAATTTCATGATGTTTTGACCAAGTTAAGGTGGTCAGACATGATTTTTTATTATTTTTAAACTTTGTAATAAAAAAATCATGATTAATTATTTACTTGGAAAAAAATTACAAAAACATATGCGTCACATCGGGACATGAGTCCTCTACTTATATCTAAAATTTTATAAAAAAATATTATCATTTTATTATGGTTAGGGTGGTTAGACAGACACCTACTTCTTATTTTTTCCCTAAAATTAAAGTACTAGTGCATTGAAATTTCAAATTTTCACCAAATAGATTTTTTTTCTTTTTAAATAAGCCTAGTAGTTTAGAAACTACATTCAATTTTCTACAAATTCTATTATTACATATTTTTGAAATAATATAGATAACTTATTCAAAATTTTATGTCAAGTTTCCTAACTCTAATTTTTTTGAATTTGTTGCCACTTAAGGGCCTATTTTTTCCATGATGATCCTGCACATACCCTGATACTATTTGGCTTACTATAGATCATGTTCATGAGAGTGATTATGATGATTCAGATCACGATTGGCCACCAGTCTCCGATGTTGATGATATTGGTAGCACAAATGAGCATGAGGGGTGGTGGTCAGTGATACGACCAACTCTTGTGTTCCCCATGGATGTCCCTATAGGTGATGCAGGACCAACACTAGATGAGGGAGATGAGCTAGAGGAGAGATTAGAGGACGTACGATACAGGCTAGTAGACATATTTATTGATGTTATTAGTGACAAGTACCATTCAGAGGTTGATCCTAACTATGAGGACCAAGATGGAGGAGACGATGATGATGAGGAGGAGGATTATGAGGAGGATGAGTATTATGAGGAGCCACCCCTGAGTGAGGGTGATGAGGTAGCTATTAAGGATTAGAACAAGCATGGAGATTCCTCACACACTTATAGGACTAGATCACGTGTAGTAGCTATAGTAGACATCGACACCCAGAGTCATAAAGAGGCTAGCATGTCCTCCATGACCATAAGAGAGGATGAGGTTGATATTCCTCATTCATCTAGAGACATAGGTGATGATTTTTTTTATTTTATGCATGTACTTGAGTATTTATTCTTTGTTTATATGTATATATATATCATGATGATGTTTATTTATTGTGTGATGTTTCTACCTTGCAGGAGCGATGAGAGATTGGCGAGAGTTCTACTATCAGGTTGCCGTAGAGATAGTGCCTACATCCATCCAAGGAGGAGATGGAACCTGACTACATGCCCCCACCGATCATGGAGGAGGATCCAAAGTCACTCAGACCTTTCGTAGGGCTATAGGTAGCATACAAGAGTGTGAGGAGATGACTCCATTGAGCTGAGAGTGCAGGATAGTCATCGCAAACCTTAGCAGAGGTATTGTACAAAGAGCTAGCATAGGTACGAGTGGATAGTTCATATGGTAGAGGAGCATCTTGTGGTTTTTTGTCGAGTACAAGGTCTGGATTATGCACTTAGAGTCAGTAGTTCACAATCACAATCACACATGACCATCTCACGACGTCCAGGGACCAAAGCACAAGCACTAGAGCCTAAGGGTTCTAGCTCTCACATACCTTTTGTGACTTTTTTTATTATATTTAGATGTATATAAAAATTTGAAATATATAGATATGTGAATTTGGTGTTATTATGATGTGTCTCTTTACGTTTGAATGTTAAATGCAATGAGATTAATTAAATGACTTTATGGTAAAAGTATTTAATTAATGGCTACATGACTTAACATGATTAATGTTATGTAATGTAAAACTTATTTTAGTTTCACTTTAGATACAACATTGATGATTGGAGGAGAATATGGTAAACTAAATACACGTATAACTCATATAAGGATCTAACTTAACATAAAACGAGGGTGAACAGTATGAACTCCTAAAGTAATTATAAAATGAACTTAAATAATTACCTTAGTGTTCAAGACAAACATGAGATTAGTTGTCAAGAACAAAGCAATGTGAAAGTTATTTACAATGACATCAAATAACTTTATACAACACTGCTTTAACAATCATACTATTCAAAGAAATTAGAGGTAATACCGATGAAAATGCCCCACATTAATAAGCTCTTTAAGGGGTGTTCCATCAAGCTCTGTTAAGACATAAGCACCAGAACCATAACTGGTATGAACTATGTAAGGTCCTAACCAATTAGGGCTGAATTTATCTTTATCTTCATTGTCAGCATTGGTATTACGTTGTTTCACATAAAGAAAAAAATCACCTTTACTAAACATTCTAGGAATGACATGTGTGTTATCTTTTCATTGTAATTATTTGATGTAAGCTTGGAGATGCTCAAGATCATTAATGATCTTTTCATTGACCATCTCAAGTTGTTGTGGTCATTGTTCTTTATAAGTGTCATCTTCAATAAGGTCTTGGAGATCAATTCGCAACGTAAGAATTTCTAACTCCAAGGGCATGATCACATCAGTGCCATAAATGAGGTTATAAGGTGTAGTTCTTGTTGATAATATAACACTTGTTCTATAAGCCCAAAGTACATAATGTAATTGTGTATGCCAATCCTTATGATGTTTGTTAATAGTTTTCTTTAGAATTTATTCTATAATTTTACTAGTACTTCCAACTTGTCCATTAGATTGCAGATAATACGGTGTTGAAAATTGATGTTGAATGTTGAATGTTTCAATAAATTTCTTCACTTTTTTATTTTTAAATGGGGTTCCATTGTCTGTAACGATTGTAGAAGGAAGTCCAAAGTGAGCGATTATGTGTTCCAATATGAAATGACAAATTACCTCAAAAAATTTAGATCGAAGAGGAATAGCTTCTACCCATTTTTTGAAATAATCTGTTGCGGTGATGATGAATGTATATCCAACAAAAGAGCGAGGTGGAATTTTTCCAATAAGATCCAATCCCCATACTAAAAAAGGCCAAATGGGAACTTGGGCACGGAGCTCAGAAGTGAGAAGCATGGATCAAATTGGTATGTTCTTGACGTTTGTGACATCATTTAACATAAGCAAAGTAGTACTTCTCCATATGTCTCCAATAATATCCCATACAAATGATTTTTTGCACTAACGACCATCCTCCAAAATGACCTCCATAGACACCAACTTGAGCCTGCTCAAGAGCTATAGCAATTTTAGAATCCTTAAGACACCTTAGTAAGAGACCATTAAAGGATCTTATATACAACACATCAGCGAGGATCGCATATTTAGCTGTTGGTTTGCATAAATTCTTTCAAGTGTTTTCCATTGTTAGCTTGGGAATGGTAACATATTTTAAATAATGGTAAATTATATCATAGCATTCGCACGAGTCATCTTGAGTTGTTGAAATTGCTTCTAATCAAGTATCAAATGAAGGTTTCATGGTGGGATGAATAACAAAGGTGAAGTATGTTGAAGGATCATGTGGGGAGATAAGAGATGCTGCACTCGCCATTGCATCCACATGTTTATTTCCTTTTCATGGGATATTATCAATGGTCAATGATTCAAACTTCTCTAACAATTTCATTGTAAGATCCTTGTATTTTGATAACTTGTCATGTTTAGTTTGATATGTACCATTGATTTGTTTGATAAATAACTATGAATTACCAAAGATCTTGATATGTTTAGCATCCATTGTTAAAGAAGCTCACAAACCCATGATTAATGTGTAACACCCCATCGTACGAACCCCAAAGGACAATTAAACAATAATTACAACACAATTTATTTTTTAAGGTAAACATAACATACATGTAATACACATTAAGACATGACATGAATTTTATTTAAGTAGATTCATTAACATATACATCCCTTGGGGTACACGAGGAGTCATTACGAGACTGAGATCCACACAACGACAATAAAGAATAAAATCCAAAGATATAATCCATAACAAAGAAAACATTAACAAATATAACACATACATGATAATCATTGATAAGAAACCATTTGAGAAAGTACAACTTAAACATAATTAACTTAACACATTGAATATCAACTGCAAATAGCCACATAAGGTTTAATGTTACATTACAATACAATATTCAAGAAGTACAATGATACAAAAGTGTTTCCAATATGCACGGAAACCATACACAAGAATCATGATACAATGAATAGATGAATACAAAGCATCATAACTAGCTCCAAAACAAGTACAACTCTAGAGTCGCTACAGCCGCACCAATCCACACCTCTTGATCCTTGACTGGGGACCCAATGGGGTGCTTAGCATGTTCCACCCGACCATGTGAGTCTGAAGACCCACCCCCCGTGCTAGGAGCTGACAAGAAGAGTCCTCAACCAAGAACATCCAAACACGTAACCATAGGACTCAACGACATACAAAAGTATCATAAAACTCAAGGATTACAAGAGTCAATATAATAACTTAAAGTCACAAATCCCAACACATAAATCAAAGCAATGACCAATAAACAAGTAACCAAAGAATGATCAAGAAACACTTACAATTCAAATTACAATTAAACAATATAATAACATCATATCATAGTATCATAAGATATAAGATTGTAAATCAAATATAAATGAGATCATACAAGACCGCAAAACATACTCAAGATGGATTAAAACAATAATCATAAATCAATTTAAATCAATTTAAAACAACAATCTAAACCAACTCCCATAACCTACTTCCAGAGGAACACAATAAAGTAAAACAAATGGGCAACTAGGAAATGTCGCGCAACCTACATAGGTTCTCAGCCCTTCACTCCCAAAGGCCTGACCCCATCTATGGATCTCGGCCCCTTCCTCCTAGGAGGCAGCCATGGGGTAGCTCTGTGTGGGCCGATAGCCTCTCTCGCGAGGGACAGGAGTTGCGCCGCGCCGGCCGCGACCTTCTCGGCCTTCCCATTGAGTGCGGAGGCACTGGCCAGAGATGAGCATCCATTTTAAAATCTTACTTAATAATATTACTACTAACCCTCAGTTAATTATTGGGTTTTCCGCCGATTACCAACTCGCACCATTACCAGGTTCTCACAGTACTCTTCCTTACGGCGGGCAGCTGGGGAACCCTTTCTCCCCTAGAGGCCCAACAAACGCGCAAAACCAAAGAAACCAGGGGTTGTACAATGCTAACAAGAATATTAGATCCTGGCCCGAGAAACACGGCAGGGCATTTACCCATCGTATAGTACATAATCAAGGGTCTCAACAATTCTTCGGTACAACCCTTGCAAAATCCCATGAAACAAAACACTTACATCAAGGCACATAAAGAGAGAGCATCAATTATCAATCATCTCAAACCCTCTGGAAGCCCAGAGTAAGTGCACCAGATAATTAGCGCACTGGCCAGCCTGAAGTGAAAAATGAGACATAACGCGTTCACGTTATGGCTTTTTAAAAGCAAAAAAAAAGTGAACATTCTTCATTTGCTTTTTACTGGTTTTCATCTCCGCCCGCGGCCAAAAACCCTGCATTACGCGCTCGCGTTGTTGAGGAGGTGA
>VDFB02000002.1:4034994-4101722 GCA_007258455.2 Sequoia sempervirens
AAGAGTTACTATGTTATGTTTTTCTGAGAGAAACAACAGCAATTTGTGTGTGTCCCTCTTTTGAACCCCTTAATCTCAACCATTTTCAAAATAAATTAGTAGTTTAGAAAGTAGACTCGGAGCACTGCGGTCCTTGTTTTTGTTCCATCAAAATTTTTTGAGTGTAGCTATCCTCAATTTCACGTCCAAGGTCAGTATTTCCTTATTTCAGAAAAAAAAGTGGCCACTTAAGCCCCTTTTTTGGGAACCATCTTAGTGCACTTACCCCCCAAAAGAATGAAAACCCACAACCAAGGGTAAAGCGAAGCATCAAGAGTTTTCTCCAATAATTCCAACACAAGGATAAAATTTCATCAAATATGAGAGTAAATCAAAAAGCCATAAAAAGGGAAGGTTCATCAAGACCCATCCACAAATCAACAATGGTGTCACCTAAAAAGGAAAAGCACAAAAGAACATCAACCTTTAATTCAACAAAATCACTTAATAAAACCAAAAGCCACCAACTAGGTATTCCACGGGAGACCTCAATTTTCTCCTCACATGAACCCCCTTATAGTGGTATGCAAATCACCTTCATAAAATCAACAACATAGCAATGACAACAATAATTACAAAACCACAAGAATTATTTTCAATTTAAATATAATGAGTGAATACATTAAAATAAAATAAACAACTCCATCCAGACTACATAATCAACTTAGATACAAAATAAATCAAAAATTCAAGAAGATCAACTATCCACAACTCATAAACCAAAACACAAGTTCCCAGTTACATTGCAACACAAATTAAATGGAAAAGGATTCCTTGAATCAAAACTAACCTCCAAAGGCATTCACACCAACATGGAACCATCCCAAAACCATCCTTCAACAACAGAGGTAAAAGCATGCAACTAGGCATCCAAGGGACCAAATTAAAGAACACCTTAAATACCCAACCACTCACAACTCCACCAAACATTCGCATAATAAACAACAACCAAAAATTCAAACAAGAACAATATTTAATGGTCAATCAATTAACAACCAGAACTAGATGACTTTACAACTTACCCATCTAAATTACCCAATTAACTAAACAATTTATGATAATCATCACAAGTATTCTAAAAGACTTATCCATAAAGAGAACTTACAATCTACCATTAAATGAATATAAAGAAAGTCAATTTTCCAAAAGATTAAAATCCCATTCACCAATAACTATCCAATTCAAGAATACCCTAACCAATCACTAATCATGCCCATACATTTAAATTTCCCCTTTCATTTATCAACAAAATGGTAAACTACTTAATAATTGGGTAGTTAATTCATTATCATTTCATAACTACTTATATACAAAACATAAATTTAAACATTATCTCCACTTCCCTTCATCTCACTAACTTAACACTCAATTCCAATATTTAAAGTAATTGCGCCAACCACTTAAGACCATTTGTTATACTTAAAATGATAATAATAATAACCATACTCTAAATACCCAAACTACATATTAGAACTTACCACCTTAAAATCTTAAATCTATCTAAATAAATTTACACACAATAAATACCTTTTTAAAACCACTATATCTTTATATATTTTAATTCTTTTGAAGGAAGGAAAGTAGAAAGAGAATAAATCTTTTCTAAGAATTCAACAAATCTACAAGACTTAACTTCATAAATAAAATAACTTATTCAATTTTATATTAAATTCTATTTCCACCCTATACACATTTAAAAATAAGAATTAGACAATCAATGCTGATATATATATATATATATATATATATATACATATATATATATACATATATATATATATATAGATAGATATATATATATATATATACATATATATATATATTCACAAATTTTCCTTCTACTATATTATCCTATCAAATTTCACAATTTAACAAACTAATAGGAATTCTTTTCTATTTCAAAATATTCACTCAAAACAAGAATTAAATAAATAAATGCTGCCATATATTCATAAATTGGTTTTTCTACTAACTTATCTTCTTATAGTTGGTAATTTAATAAATCAATAACAAAAAAATAGATTTATTTCTATTTTATTATTATTTCCATTTTAAACAAATTATGTTTTATTTAAAAAAGAAACAGAATGTTTTATTTTGACAAAATTAAATAATCAGTGGAATATGAATAAATAAGTTTAATAAATATATATATACAAATAATTTTAAAACAAATATTATTTATTTATTTATTTTTATTTTATTTTTATTTATTTTTTACTAATTTCAAGAACAAATATATTACAATAGAGGCAAGATCTTAATTAAAATTTTCTTTTTGATGCTATCTTTTACATTTATATATATATATATATATATATATATATCGCGTGTGTGTATACATTTATATATATATATATATGTCGATATATATATATATATATATATATATATATATATATATATGCTATTATACCTTATATATATATATATATATATATCTCTATATCCATATATATATATATATATATATATATATATATATATATATACATATATATATTGCATTCAAAAATATTTCAAATACAGAGAAATAAATTTCAATTGTACAATTTACTGTTTCAATATAAATATTTACACACATAATATATTTGTAAAATTTATCTACAAATGGAAATTTACACAACCTCGAATTCACAGTCATGAGATTATTCTTTTACTGGTTCACTATTATTTTTAACACAAAACTACAGTAACACTGTTCAATTCCAGAATCCCAACAAAATTTCACTTTAAATCAATAACAGTCCCACCCCAGTAAAGCTTTCCTGATTGAAAAATAGTCCAAAGCATTTCTAAAGATTCGACAATTTTCTACAAACATTAAATTTCAATCCAGGAGAAAATTTCATTCACAGCAAGGAATTCTTGTTTCATTTGATGCTATAAAGAAAATAATTTAAAAGAAGAAGGAGAACCTGGCGTTCTGTGCCTGTAGATAACTGTTGAAGCTTTATCCTTCTTGCTGATCCAATCCTTCCAGCAGCAGCTCCAAGATCCTCCCTCAAACTTAAATCTTAATCCTCACATGAATTCTCAGAACAATAAAATAAAAGAATGCAATACTACAACAGAAAAATGACTGCCAAAATTTCTCCAAAATCTGTTGGAAAGAGAATACCACCTCCTTCCAAAATAAATAAAATCTCACACAAGAAGCCTCTTCTGTTTCCTCTTCCAGAGAATACCAACAGTCACATTTCAAGAAAAAAAATCAAAATAATATTTAATCCTTAATTCTTCTTGTTGCCTTTTCATGTATTTTGATTAAACTAAATAAATTTAAATCCACAAAATTAACTTTTTATTTGAATATATATTCATTATCTCCACAATGCACTATTAATTAATTACTTCCACATTAGAATAATTAAAATCAACCATTTACAAGATTCTAAATAAGTATCCATTAAATTTCTTATTATAATAATTATCTTTTCAAGATTATTTATTCATAACAATTTAAAACAATTTATCTAATAATATCACTTTTACTTTTAACGAATTAGTTTAATTTGATCATTTGTTCTAAATCATTTGATTTAACTTAATTGATTATGATTTTAATTTCTAATTATCTTTCAAATAACCTTGCAATTTCACTTTTGATCTAATTAATTATTTAAACATGACTACTAACATATGATATTTTCCACATAATCAAATAACACAGTAACCAATGAAGCACACACAAATACTCACACAAAATTTTAGAACAACCAACACGAAGGGGTATTACATAATGCCTCATACTCAGCTGCATTACTTGTGCATAGGAAATTTAATCGATAGGACAAGGGAAGACGAAATTAATACCACTCCAACACTGAAAGCTATTCTACACTTAGATCCATTGAAATACAATTCCTATTTTTTAATATTAGCGGTCAAGATACTATCATCAAGAAAGGAGTCATGATTAGGTAAAGCGAGATGAGGGTGATCCCACAAAGCTAGTTTATAATTTTTGGGAGATTCCAATATTTTCTAAAATCACATATTCTTAGAAAATATAATGATTTAAACCTTAAAAGTTTCCATTTAAATCATTCCAATTGAAGAGGGTTTGATCAAACTGCCTTAGATGAAACCCCCTTGGAAAGAACCCCGCTAGTTTTAAACCATACCTATAACGGAGTCTCCTTTACACCTATCAAAATGTTGATAAAAAACCACTTTTGATTTACCTTTTGGGGGATCAAATGAATTCATTTAAAATTTATTTTTGTAAGTATGTAGTCCTTATTATAAGCTTCCCAAAAGTATAATTTTAAATAAATTTATTTTTATTATTATATTTATTTTTTATTTCTCGTGAATGTAGGTTTTTCACCGAAAATCATACTCTCTATTTTACACATGTGGAAAAATAGAGGATTATCAAAAAAAATTGAAAAATCTGAGTGCACTAGATATTGAAGTCCTTGATCCAACAAAAATAAATAAATTGAATTTTGATATATACAAGAAAAGTTGTGTTATATAGTTCGCCTATGTCTGAATTGTAATTACTTTGACTTCAAAACTTGATTAAGGAAAAAATATTCAATAAAATACTATGAAACCAATTGGAAGCACTAGATATCATAGTTACAAATCTAAATTCGAAAAAAATAGAATTTTATCCTTAAATGAAAAAAAAATTGTTTTACGGTGAGCGTCATTCCTTAAAAATGGTGTTTACTCAAAAAAACTAGTTTTCAAAGGAGATGGAAAAAGAAGTTCAATCTGATTCAAAGTTTAAAAATATATATATCTAGAATCTATAGAAAAAATTTCACAAATCACTAGTTTGCATCATCTTCAAATTCCTCACGGTTTAGCTGCTATAGGTGCTCGAAAGTGAAGATTTAGTTAGAAAAAATCAGTTCAGTGTCCAGTTTGGCCAAAAATTGTAAACTAGTATTGTGTGATCACCAAGGAGAAGGAGCATCAGCTAAGTGATCGACTAAGGATTGTACTTTGATTGTTTTTTTGTGAAATAAAATTAAGGTCAAACTCAGTTAGCAACATCACCCACTTAGCTAAGTGTCCAAAAAGGTCTATTTTATTGAAATGATGTTTGAGGGGATCAAATTTTTTCATGAA
Source organism: Sequoia sempervirens (assembly GCA_007258455.2). Taxonomy (NCBI): domain Eukaryota; kingdom Viridiplantae; phylum Streptophyta; class Pinopsida; order Cupressales; family Cupressaceae; genus Sequoia; species Sequoia sempervirens. Next base: position 4,040,122 of record VDFB02000002.1, read on the forward strand.
TTGTATTTTAGCATTTAGTAAATAATGTCGCAATTTACTAGTAGTGAATACAAGAGCTAAGAATTTTTTTTCAATTGGTGAATATTGAGTTTCATAATTAATTAAGGTTCAACTGATGTAATAAATAGGATGTTCTTTTTCGTGATCATCTTGTTGAGCCAACAATTTTGCAAGAGCATGGGCTGATGTGACTATGTATAGGATAAATGTTTTGTTTGGCATGGCGGGTTGTAAAATAGGTGGGCTTGCAAGGTATTACTTTAAGCTCTCAAAATCATGTTTACAATCCTCATACCAATCAAAAGGTACACCCTTTTTAAGAAGATGTGTAAAAGGTAATGTGTGATTGGCTAAAGATGCAACAAAATGAAGAATAGCTTGAATTCGGCCTTGTAATGTTCGTAATTGAGAAATGCTCGTAGGAGGTGGCATGTTAATAATGGCATCTATTTTCTTTGTATCCACCTCAATGCTTCTATGAGATATGACAAACCCCAAAAGTTTACCACTATCTACATGAAAGACACACTTTTTCAGATTTAATCACATATTATATTTGTGTTTTCATTTGAAGATTTTTTGGAGAAAATTTACATTGTCTTGTCTTCTTAAAGATTTAGCAAGGATATCATCAACATAATCTTGTAAAATTTTGTGGATGTAATCATGAAAGATCAATTTCATTGCTCGTTGATAAGTTGCGCCGACATTCTTTAAACCAAAGGGCATCACAACCCAACAAAATGTTCTCCAAATAGTTGTAAAGACAGTTTTGTATTGATCTTGAGTATTAATAAGGATTTAATTGTAACTAGAAAATCCATCCATAAATGACAACAAAGCATGTCCAACAGTTGAATCCACAATCATGTCAATATTATTAAGTGGAAAGTCATCTTTTAAAGAATCTTTATTCAAGTCACAAAAATCTATACATATCCTAATACGATTATCAAGTTTTGCAGTTTTGCGATAATGTTTGTGATCCAAGGAGAATAATCAATAGGTCGAATGAAGCTTGCATCAAGGAGTTTTTCAAGCTCTGCTTTAACATGCAATGTTATGTTAGGGTGCATTTTTCTTATCTTTTGACAAACGGGTTTAGCATTTTTCAGCAAGAACAATGTTGTGTGTCACAATTTTCAGGTCAATTCCTGGCATATTAGAATATTTCCAAGCAAATTTTTTAGGAAAATCATGAAGTAAATTTGTAGTTTCCTCTTGTTCTTCATCATCAAGGAACTTCCCAATCTTAACAACTTTTTCTTTATCCTCTATGTCCATTGGTACATCAATTGTATCTTCTAAAGGGAGTCCATTAGATTTAGGAACTTTAGACTCATACTGTTCTTTGGTGATATCACTTTATTTTTGCTTGGTAATGATCATAGCATGAATAATTCATTTCATGGGAGTAGGAGAGGATCCGTTATCATAAACTTCTAACATTTTTTTTAGAGTTTCATCACTATCGACATACTGCCATGATGGTGGTAAGTTTATATCAAGCAATTCAGGATGTTTGATGGTGAGGTTATGTTTTAGTTGACATGTAATAATGTCAACATTCAAAGATGGCCATTGAGTAGCTTTTGTCATCATGGAAAAAGAATAGCCCAATCCAGTTTTGGTTTCTTGCATATTAGGTTCGATAGGAACATAAATACCTTGTTCATGTTTTCCACGCCCTTTTCCAGTATATCCTAGTTGTTTCACAAGTTCATATCCTTTTCCACGAAGTCTTTACATTTCTTGTAGATTAGGTGGGGATTGATAATCTATCTCATAAAAAAAAATTGTGTATGTTGCATTTTCGTCCAAAGTAGGAGAGCTAGATGTTTGAGAAGATTGTTTAGAATTTTGAGTTGACATGATGGTTGGTTGTTCTTGTTTCTCATTTGTCTTTTGTGTGATTATGTATTCACCCACAAATGAAGGTGTGAATTCTAAGGATCCCCAATCATCACCAAAGAATTTAGATATTGATTCCACATCGTTGTGTTCACTTTCAAGAGGGTCTATATTGGATGTTGGAATTAATGTTTGCAGAGGACTTGTAGCTCCTTTTTCAAGGTGCAAGCAAATTTCAAGATCAGGATCAATTTCAACTTGATAAATGTGATTGTTATAGTCATATTTCATGATATGATGAAGGGTAAAAATCATTGCATCCATTTCATGAATCCATGGTCTTCCGAAATGAAGATTATACGAAAGATCATAAGGCATGACATGAATAGGAGTTTGCAATGTAGCCATCCCAACCATAATAGGTAAAGTGACTATACCGAGTGGTTTCTTTTTTATATTGTCAAATCCTTGAATGGATACGAAATCAAGTATTAGTTGTGACTTGTCAACATGCAATCTATCAAGGAGATTCACACTATAGACATTAAGGGTAGAACCATTATCGATAAGGGTTCTTTTGATACCTATGTGATTGAATTGAGAAATTATCATAAAGGCTTCATTTTGTTTTCACAACTCTAAAGGAGGGAGATCATGTTGATGGAAAGTAATGTATAGATTAATTTGATTTGTTATATGGATTAAAGTTGCCACATTATTCAAATTTGTACTAGGGGGAATTGCAATTTTTTGTAAGGCTATTTGAAGAATAGTGTGGTAATTTGGTGAGTTCTAAAGTAAATCCCAAAGGGAAATCTTTGCAGGAGTATTATTTAATTGTTCAAAAAGATCATACTTCTTTGTGTGTGGGAAGAAGTGAGGAGCACTAGGCAGATTAGGTAAAGGTAAAGAGGTTGGGGTTGGTTGCATTGGTTGTGGATTGTTTCAAGTATTATATGTATGAGAAATAGTAACGTTACTTGATTACTACAACACATTGGTTTTAGGTTGGTAAAGAGTGTACTCAGGTTTATTAGAAAAATGAAGTTTATGCGAGGGTAGGTAAAGAATAAGTTGAGGTTGAATCACATTAACATCCTTAGTTTTATATTTCTCACAACAAAGCTTAGTGGATGATTTGAGTGAGATGAAGTCCTGAAGGGACTCATTTAACAAGTCCAAGTCATCAAACTAAAAATTTTGAGGAGTGAGTTATCATCAATTGGTTTAAGTTGTTTAGCATTAAAGGTGTTAACATTCGTTATTGTGGATTTTTCACAACAAACCTTAGTGGATGAATTATGCGAGATGAAGTCCTAAAGGGCTTCATCTAACAAGTCAAAGTCATCACAAGTGTTAGAGGATGAAGTGAGTGAGAGGAAGTCCTGAAGAACTTCTTCTAACTTTTCAACATCATCACTTCTAGGGGGATTGGTTGAGATGTTGTTCCTAATGTGATTTGTTTGTTTGAAAGGTTGTTTTGATGTTTCCATTTTATTTTTTTTATGTATCGATGAATCTGATCTAAAAGAACTAGGAAGAAATACTGAAAAAGAAATTTTCAAAAATATAAGACTATCCATAAATTCCATGAAATAAAATGATGCTTATGCTAATGAAAAAAATATGTGCAAAGCAATAAACTGAATTCTAGAAACTTGATTCAAAAATTGTAGTGGGACTGATTTGTCCAAAGTGGAGAATGAGTCCCAAGGGAGGTATTTTTTTTATTTTTTTGAATGTTTTCCAAGTCTGTACAATGTAGATAAGTATTGAAAATGTAGAATTTTGCAATGATTTAATGAAATGAGATGCAATAATGAACTCTAGATGATCAATGCTTTCACTAATGCAATTTTAAGAAGCCCTAGGATGCAAAACAATGTAAAAGAAAATGCAATTAAATCCCAGGATGCAAATATAAATGCAAATTAGAATGATATGATGTTCAATATGTAGGTTCACGAAAATGAACCATATATTTTTGGGCATGAGGCGTATAGGCTACTTTTACACTCTTAGGATGTTTCACCTAAAAGGAGACAGATAAACCTCACACAAAATCAAAGTGGTTCACTCAAATTAGGAAGTGTATGATTTAATTAAGGCTAAATGAGATATTTCAAATGCAACTAAGCTAAGTAACTAACTAATTATGAAGCAAAACCTAGGAAATATGTAAGTTTTGAAAACACAATGTGATTTACATAAAGCCTAAAAGGATGAATGAAAATGCAAATTTAACTAGGCAAAAAGCTATTTTTCAGAGCATGTGCACCTGCAAAGATAAAAAGGACTGGAAATCAATCTTGAAATTTGGCAATACTGACTTTTGAGCTTATTGGGATTCATTTGCCACCTTGGGTGAATGAGTCCCAGGTCAGGGTTTTTCTGCCCAAAAAGTGTTTTCTTCCAATTGTGTACCAAGAACTGCATCTAACTCAAAAGGTCACCTTAGGAGGGACTCATTAACCATGCATGGAAAATCAAACCATTTTCAAATTTCTGTGATTTCAAATCTTTCATATGCACCTTCACACCTGTAGTACACTTTTTGACAGAAACTCAAATCAGGATCTTAGAAAAATCTTGCAAAATAGCTTAAAATTTTTTGTCTAAAGGGGGCTTTGCATTAGTCAAACCCCTAGTTGGGTAATTAAACCTTAAATAGAGAAAAATATGCATAAAACGCTATACTTAAGTGTGTTAAAGACTAGGAAAATCTGAAGTATATCAAAACCATATTCTATTGTGCTAGAATAAGAAATACAAATTTGATTTGAGTGATGCAAGATCTCAACCCTAGAAATTCTACAGGACATCGAAAATGGAGATAAAATGACATGAAAATGGCATGTAAATAAAATGTAAACCTTAATATGAAGATGTAGACATGCAAAATTAACATTATGCATCCACTCATTAAATTAACATTATGCATCCGCTTTGAAATGTTTCAGTTTCCTATCAGCAAGACATTTCAGATCTCATGGCAATTGAATTTATCTTACAGGTTGATTTTGACAAGACATTTTAGATGTCATGGAGATTGAATTTATCTTACAGGCTGCTATCGGCAAGAATTCTCTTTTGTTTTGGCGACAGAATGTGTTCTCTATCAGCATATGTAGTACCGTTGGGATAAGGTCTTATCGATTTCATTATGTCTCCCCGACCTGCTTCAGAATGAGCATATCGGAAAAGGAAATCATCTTCGGTGTAATGTTTCATCGAACATGCAATGTCACACTGACCCACTTAAGAATAAGCATATCGGCATGAGTTTGGCCATCAGGCTGAGGTCATAGCGAAATCATATTGCAACCCCAACTAGAGTATGCGGAAGTCTATTAGCGAGAGTTGTGGCGTCGTTATATGGTCTTGGCCAATTTAATTTGTTATACTGACCGAAAAAATAAAGGTAGTCTCTTTAGTAAGAGCTAGGGCTTTCAGTGAGAGGTCTCGGTGAGTGACCTCTGGTCTCACCAATGGAACACAAAAGAACTCTATCGGCATAGGATCTATCTTGGCTCGGTGACTCAGTGAATAAAGTTTTTTGGTATGTCAGATTTTTCTCCAATAGGTCTCCCCGAAGGTTGTATCTTATAGTGATAGTAAATGAAACTAAAGGGCATCTCGGTAAGAAGTTTCCTCATGTCTCAGTGAAATAATAATATTCTAAGGAAGTCCTTCAATGTAGCATGTTGTATTCGACATGTCTTCTCTCTGAATCTGATGTGCCATAGCGAAAGCGAACTGAATGTCTGGCAACATTAAAGTTTCCTTCAGCATAATGCGTCATCAATGGAAATAAATTTTTTTTTAGGGAAAACTTTGTGAGCTTATTCTTTTTGACTAGGTATCGAGCCCTAGCCTGGCTGCCATCATGAGAAAGCTTCATAAACTATTTTTTTCTGTTGTTGCTAACTGTAACGGTTCTTACAAAGGTTTATGGAAGGTTTATCTAGTGCATTTCTGACTGGAAGGTCGACAGTGGATAATGGAGCCATGGGAGTTACAGATCTGTTTGATATTTTTATTTATGCATTTCATACTGCACATATTAACTTATTATCACAATATTCTCTTTAACTACTCTCTGCATATCTATGACAAATGATGCCCTGACTGAGTCTTTCATACATTAGATGTTATGATTTTTTGTGGTGGGCAGTTGTGCATTTTATGCAGAGAAATGATCTCACATGTTTCAGATTTGTTGAGAATGACTCTTAACTGGGTTGGTTGTTCTGCCGTTACTCCTAAAGACAGTTACCTATCTGGCATGTAAATCAAGATGTATATATAGAAGCAGAAAACTAAGTTTTCTATTTGACTGTTGATGTAATTTTGATATTATCATTCCTTGGCTATATAAAATATATGGATAAAACTCTGCAATAAAAATCTATATAACAAGATGCAGAGATTGTGAGTTTCTTTTCTATGAGGTATTTTAGGGATTCAGTTATTGAATCTTTAAGGTATTCTGTAGATGAGAAAATAGTGAGATATGTGCTTAACTAAAAATAGAGAAACCCTCTGAATCATTATTATTGTTCAAAATATAATTTGAGGGGTTGGTATTCCTTGAGATAGATATCTCTAAATGAGGGGTTGGTGCTCCTTGAGTGGGTGCTCAAAAATCAGCCTATAAGGCATTGTTAATAGTTGATTATAATATTAAGCCAGGAAGGCATTTAGGGAGTGGTTTTTATACCCCAGGAGGGTTTTCCACTCAGAAAAATATTGTGCCTCTTTGTTCTTTTGTGTTCTTTGTATTTTACTATGCTGTTGTTTCTATTCACTGTTGAATTATTACTTTTCTCAATTATGTTTATGAATGATTACATTCAACTCATGAATGCATTAATCAGAGTAATATTGAGAACAAATTTGTGATATGTTTTTGAAGTTTTTGAAAAATTGGTCATATCTATTAAGACATTGATTCACCCCCCCCTCTCAGTGTCATTTTAACTCCAACAATTGGTATCAGAGCATAGGGTCCTCTGATTGGTTTAATTACCTTGGATTGATCTTGGTCTTGGAGTTTGTTTTTAATGGCACATTCTCAAGAAGGTGCCTCTGTAACCAGAGCTTCATTATTTGATGGAACAAATTATGTGTTCTAGAGAATAAGAATGGAAGCTTTTCTTGTTTCTTTTGATGTTGATGTTTGGAGCATTGTTTTATAAGATTACAATGTACCAGCCACTATTCCCACTGATCCTGCTGAGAAAAAGAAGTATGAAACAAATGCCAGAGCTAAGCATTCCATCTTGTGTGGATTAACTAAAGATGTGTTCATTAAAGTCATGCATTGCAAATCTTCTCATGGAATCTGGGAAAAACTTGAAACTATATATCAAGGGAATGAGAAATTCAAACTATCAAAAATCATTACTCTCAAACATCAGTTTGAGGAGTTGAAAATGAAGGATGATAAGAAAGTGGTTAAATATTTCCTAAGAGTTGATGAAGTTGTCAATGGAATGAAAGGTCTAGGTCAAGAGGTTAATGAATTTGATGTGGTCACAAAAGTTGTTAGGTCCTTACCATCTAAATTTGAATCTAAGGTTTCAACCCTAGAAGAAAAGAAACACTTTGATAAGCTTACCTGAGACAGCCTGCAAGGAATACTTACTGCCTATAGAATGAGAACTAGAAAAAATAATTCAACAGGAAAAGAAACTGCCTTTAACTCTGAAAAGAAAGAAAAAGTCGATGTCAGTGAATCAAAGTTGTCTGATTCTAAAGAATCTCATTTTGTTAGAAGATTTAAAAAGGGATCAGGAAAATATAAGGGAAAACTTCCCTTTAAATGTTTTAACTGTGGAAAAATAGGTCACGTTGCTGCAAAGTGTCCCTATGATGATAAAATCTATGACAACGAGACAACTGAAATACAGCCTAAGAAGAAGGCTTTCAAACCTAAACAAAACTTCAATTTTAAAAAGAAGAAAATTCTATTTAGTAAGGATGAATCTGATATTGAGTCTAAAGACTCATTAGCTGATGAAGTTGAAACTTTGTTCATGGCTGAATTTACTCAGCAAAATGATTCTAACACCTTTGACACTGAAGAAGGTGAAGTAGATCTTGAAAGTGAGCTAAAATGTGCTCTTCAAGAGGTTAGAAAGCTCAAAAAACAAGTTCTTACTCAAGAACATAAATGAAATCAAGAATTGATCTCTCTGAAAACTCATCTTGAAGAAGCTAAAAGAGCTGAAGTCTATCTTAAAGAGACTATAAGCTACAAAGATCATGAAATTCAAAAACTGGAACAAGAAGTAGTCCTTCTTAGGAAGGAAATTGAAAAATATGAAAGCACTCTAAAATTGAATGGGATGCTCAGCAAACAAAAGGTGTATAAAGATAAATCTGGTGTTGGTTTTGAAAAGGGTGAATGCTCAACTGACAAAGAAAAACAAAACCCCTCTTCTGAAGTAAAAAATTTAGGTTCAAATCACTCAAAATCTGGTAAGGATCGTGCTGATTTTTTTAAAGGTAATAGACCTTCATACAATGTCAATTCTTTTTTCTATGGTTATTGCTTTTTCTGCAACAAATTTGGTCATAAGGTGAGCACTTGTAGGCTTATGAATTCTAGAATACCTAGGTTTGGTCTTAGGCAACACTATGGTTTTGTTAGAAAAATTAGATGTTTTAAATGCAATACTTTAGGACATTCTGTCAAACAGTGCAGAACTGATTTGCAATCAAAACAACAAAAAATTAAAAAGGTTTGGAAACCTAAGACTATCAAAAACATTGAACAAACTATGTTGGTTCAAACTGCTTTTCATTCCAAGAAAAAGGACTTATGGGTCATAGAAAGTGGATGTTCTAACCATATGACTGGCGATAAGGACAAGTTTATAAAACTTGAAGATTATGTAGGTGGATATGTCAAGTTTGGTGAAAACTCTGATATTCAAATTAAAGGTAGAGGTTCACTTCTTCTGAATGAAGACACTCTTATCTATAATGTGTACTATGTGGAAGTTCTCAAGCACAATCTTCTAAGTGTTAGTCAAATCTATGACAGTGGTTATCATGTTCTTTTTAATTCGCAGGGATGTGAGATTAAGAACAAGCTTGGAAAGGTTGTTGCACCTGAAAGGAGGACAAAAGGAAATTTGTACAATCTCCTTGACTCATCTTGCAATGAAAATATTCAAGGTATGTGTCTGATGGGCCAAATTGAAGAGAGTTGGTTATGGCATAAAAGATTAGGACACATAAACTTTGAAAATCTGGTTAGAATTAGTAAGAATCAAAATGTTAGAGGTTTACCAATTCTTAACAAGCCAGAAAATTTTGTGTGCAAAGAATGCTTAAGTGGTAAAAAAACTAAAATCAGCTTCAAGACAAAAGAACATTCTTCTTCAAAACCTTTACAGCTTGTGCATACTAATTTATGTGAACCAACTAGAACGAGGTCTATTAATGGTGAAAAATACTTTATGCTTTCTGTAGATGATTATACTAGAATGGTTTGGGTCACATTTCTTAAGCACAAATCAAAAGCCCTTGAAAGTTTCAAAATATTTCGTAAAATGGTTTAAAAGGAATCTGATCTGAAACTCAAATGCCTTTGATCAGACAAAGGAGGTGAGTTCACCTCTCAAGAGTTTATTGATTATTGTGAACAACATAGTATTAAAAGGCAGTATGCTGCAACTAAAACACCTTAACAAAATGGGGTAGTTGAATGTAAAACCATAACTGTAAAAGAAATGGCTAGAACCATGCTAGATGAAGCTAAATTGTCTGATATGTATTGGAAAGAAGTTGTTCATACAACTCTATACATTTTGAATAGAGTTCAGCTTAGGGTGAAATCTAAACAAACTCCTTATGAACTGTGGTTTGGAAAAACTGCTTCTGTCAAATACTTTAAATTTTTTGGAAGTAAGTGTTTTATCAAAAAGGATGATGATAATCTTGGAAGTTTTCAATCCAAAAGTGATGAGGGTATCTTTTTGGGATACTCAACTCACATCAAAGCTTATAAATGTTTCAACAAAAGGCTTAATAAGATTGTTGAAGTTGTTAATGTAAAAGTTGATGAAAGAACACATTTGAATGCAGAATCTTTGCAAAATAATGAGGAAGAAGAACTTGAATTTGAAATAATTTCTAAAGGAGCTAGAACATCAAAGTTTATTGTTGAATCAACAAGCCCTAAAAATGAAAATGCAAGTCCTGAAAAGGTTGCATCAAATGCTCCTTCGAAAACTCTAGCTATATACCACCCCAAATATCAGATTATTGGGGATAAAAATGTAGGAGTTCAAACTAGAAGAAAGGCTACAGAATCTGATGAAAAGGCATAAATTTCTTTCTATCTAGTTACTCAGTTTGAGCCTAAATTTTTTAATGAAGCTCTCACAGACTCATGTTGGCTTAATGCTATGCAGGAAGAAATTGATCAGATTGAGAAAAATCAGACTTGGGAGTTAGTCCCAAGACCATATGACAAAAATGTCATTGGAGACAAATGGATATATAGAAATAAGGTTAATGAAAATGGTAATGTTATTTGCAATAAAGTAATATTTGTCTGCAAAGGCTATGCTCAACAAGAAGGTATTGACTTTGGTGAAACCTTTGCACCTGTTGCTAGACTAGAATCTATCAGAATATTCTTGGCTTATTTTGTTTACAAAAACATTACTATTTATCAAATGGATGTCAAAATTTCTTTTTTGAATGGCTATTTAGATGAAGAGGTCTATGTTGAACAACCTGAAGGATTTATATGCCAAGATAATCCTAACCATGTTTACAAGTTGAAAAAGGCTCTCTATGGCTTAAAACAAGCACCTAGAGCTTGGTACTCTAGGCTGGACAGTCACTTAATTTCTAATGGCTTTGTTAGAGGAGGTGTAGACAGTAATCTTTATGTTAAAACTGAAGGTTCTGATATTTTAGTTGTTGAAATTTACATTGATGATACTATCTTTGGCTGCAATAATGTCACTTTGAGTAAAAAATTCTCTCAGATAATGGAATCTAAGTTTGAAATGTCAATGTTAGGAGAATTAAACTTCTTTCTGGGTCTTCAAATCTCTCAATGTTAGAATGGAATATTTCTTTCTCAATCCAAATATGCTATAGAGATGCTTAAGAAATTTCAGATGGATGAATGCTATCCAGTTAGCACTCCTATGGTTACTAGTTGCAAACTTAGTAAGGTTGATGATTCTCCTGATACAAATCAAACAGAATATAGATCAATGATTGGAAGTCTCTTATATTTAACTTGCTCTAGACCTGACATTATGCAAGCAGTTTGCACTGTTGCACATTTTCAGGCATCACCTAAAGACTCTCATGTTACTACTATTAAACAGATCTTTAGATACATTCAGGGCACTCTTGATTATGGTCTTTGGTATCCTAGGAGCAATGAGTTTTCTTTGATTGCTTATACTAATGCTGACTGGGCTGGTTGTTTGGATGATAGGAAAAGCACCAGTGGTGTTGCATTATTTCTTGGTGATCATTTAGTGGCATGGCATAGCAAGAAACAAATCTCTGTCTCTCTTTCTACTGCTGAAGCAGAATACATTGCTACCACTTCATGCTATACTCAAGTTTTGTGGATGAGTCAGACTCTTTCAGATATGGGTATTGTTGTTTCTAAACCTGTTTCCATTCTTTTTTATAACACTAGTGTGATAAATATTTCAAAAAATCCTATTATGCACTCTAGAACTAAACATATTGCTATCAAGTTTCATTTTCTTCGAGAAAAGGTTTTGGCTAATGAAGTCTATTTACAGTTTGTTGGATCTCAAGATCAAGTGGCTGACATTTTCACTAAGCCCTTAGCAAAAGAGCTATTTGAAAGGTTGAGACTTTGATTGGGAGTTATCTCTCAATCATTACTTCATTGAATCTCCAAGCTATTTCTTAGGGGGAGCATGTTATATGTTTTGATTCACTTACAGCTCTCCTACAATTTTGGTTGTTGCATTAATACTCTTTTTTTTGCAGATGTTTCTCATGATATTTTGGTTGGCTTCTCAGTTGTGTTTCCTAGCAATGCACATTCTTCTCTTCTATTCTTTTTTCATTGATGCAAAAAGGGTGAGAGTCATTTGTGTTTTGCCATCAAGGACAAAGGGGGAGTTTGTTGGGTCTCAGTTATGTTTATGGTTTGTCCATGATGACAAAATCTCTGATCCTTATGATTTATAATGGTACTTCTTTGATTTCTCTTGGCTATTATAGAAAGTTATTTGTTATGCTTTATTTTCATGGTCATGAGAATTCTGGTTCAAGTTATGAAAGCTATCTCTTTGACTGATAGAGTTTGGAAGATGGTTTCTTTGTCAGGATGGTTCTTTTTGCATATCACAGGTATTGGTTATTTCTCACTCGGGCTTACACATATTGGCATGAGTATGACAGGGTCTCCCCGATCCACTTTAAAATGTATGAGTTGCCTATCGGCAAGATATTTCAGATGTCATGGCAATTGAATTTATCTTACAGGCTGATTTCAGCAAGACATTTCAGATGTCATGGTGATTGAATTTATCTTACAGGTTGCTGTCGGCAAGACTTTTCTTTTGTTTCGGCGATAGAATGTGTTCTCTATCGACATATGTAGTACCGTCGGGATAAGGTCTTATCGATTTCATTATGTCTCCCTGACCCACTTTAGAATGAGCATATCAGCAAAGGAAATCATCTTTGGTGTAATGTTTCATCGAACATGCAATGTCACACTAACCCACTTAAGAATAAGCATATCGGCATGAGTTTGGCCATTGGGCTGAGGTCATAGCGAAATCATATTGTCACCCTGACTCGAGCATGTGGAAGTCTATCGGAAAGAGTTGTGGCGTCGTTATATTGTCTTGGAGAATTCGATTTGTTATACCGACCGAAAACATAAAGGTAGTCTCTTCGGTAAGAGCTAGGGCTTTTGGTGAGAGGTCTCGACAAGTGACCTCTGGTCTCACCGATGGAACACAAAAGAACTATGTCGACATAGGAACTATCTTGTCTTGATGACTCAGTGAATAAATTTTTTCGGTATGTCAAAGCCTTTTCTCCAAGAGGTCTCCCCAAAGGTTGTATGTTACAGTGATAGTAAATGAAACTAAAGGGCATCTCGGTAAGAAGTTTCCTCATGTCTCAGCGAAAGAATAATATTCTAAGGAAGTATTGTATTTGATATGTCTTCTCTCCAAATTTGGTGTGCCACAGCGAAAGTGAATTGAATGTCTGGCAACATTAAAGTTGCCTTCAGCATAACGTGTCATCGATGGAAATAAAAAAAAAATTTAGGGAAAACTTTGTGAGCTTATTCTTTTTGACTGGGTATTGAACCCTAGCCTGTCCGCCATCATGAGAAAGCTTCATAAACTATTTGTTTCTATTGTTGCTAACTGTAACGGTTCTTATAGAGGTTTATGGAAGGTTTATCTAGTGCATTTCTGACTGGAAGCTCGACAGTGGATAATGGAGCCATGGGAGTTATAGATTTGTCTGGTATTTTTATTTATGTGTTTCATACTATGCATATTAACTTATTATCACAATATTCTCTTTAACTGCTCTCTGCATCTCTATGACAAAATGATGCCCTGACTAAGTCTTTCATACATTAGATGTTATGATTTTCTGTGGTGGGAAGTTGTGGGTTTTATGCAAAGAAATGATCTCACATGTTTCATATTTTTTGAGAACGGCTCTTAACTGGGTTGGTTGTTCTGCTGTTACTCCTAAAGACAGTTACCTATCTGGCATGTAAATCAAGATGTATATATAGAAGCAGAAAACTTAGTTTCCTATTCTACTATTGATGTAATTATTAGATTATCATTCCTTGGCTGTATAAAATATATGGATAAAACTCTGCAATAAAAATCTATATAACAAGATGCAGAGATTGTGAGTTTTTTTTCTATGAGGTATTTTAGGGATTCAGTTATTGAATCTTTAAGGTATTTTGTAGATGAGAAAATAGAGAGATATGTGCTTAACTGAAAATAGAGAAACCCTCTGAATCATTATTATTGTTCAAAATATAATTTGAGGGGTTGGTACTGCTTGAGATAGATATCTCTAAATGAGGGGTTGGTGCTCCTTGATTGGGTGCTCAAAAATTAGCCTATAAGGCATTGTGAACAGTTGATTATAAGATTAAGCCTGGAAGGCATTTAGGGAGTGGTTTTTATACCCCAGGAGGGTTTTCCACTCGACAAAATATTGTGCCTCTTTGTTCTTCTGTGTTCTTTCTGTTTTACTATGCTTTTGTTGTTTTTGTTCACTGTTGAGTTATTACTTTTCTCAATTTTGTTTATGAATGATTACATTCAACTCATGAATGCATTAATTAGAGTAATATTGAGAACAAATCTATGATATGTTTTTGAAGTTTTTGAAAAATTGGTCAAATCTGTTAAGACACTGATTCACCCCCCCTCTCTCAGTGTCATTTTAAGTCCAACAAATCTTGCAAGCAGCAATAACAACCACATTTATGCTCATCACTATCCTAAGCAACTGTCAAGGTATTATATTCATTCATGTTAAGAACATTCCCTACCAACTGTAGTTTAAAACATTGTTTAAATCAACTTTGGGCACAATTTTTGTTGCTTGCCAAAAGCATTCGCTTGAAATAATTCCAAGATCTTTATTCGTTGTTGCTCAAATAGGCCTATTAATAAGCATTTAAATCCCATGTCTTGTTGGATCTAGACCTGTCAGTTGCATTAAATTTCTCCTTTTGGGTTAACATTTTAGCATTGAAACTCATTGGCTTGATATCCATTCGATGTTAAATCATTTCTACGTGTTTGTGCGTGCAGTAAATGGTATCTTCCTCCTATCAGCATGCCCAAAGGGTGCAAATTTATCATAATTTTTTGCTTAGGAGCCTTATCCAAGTAGTCATTTAAATCTGACACAAGTATTTGTATTTGTTCAAGTGAAATTAAGTGTGTTACCAGCTAAAATTAAATTTGAATCAAATCATGAGATTTGCATCATTGGGAGAAGGGAAGACATGATTAATTAATTAAGTTGATAGTATGGCACACAGTATAATGGATCATATCATTCTATTTTGTAATCCCAATTCTAATAGGATATGCATGGAAATTTCCCAAAAGTGAGTTTTGTCAATGGCAAGTGGAGAAACAGCTAACCCTCAAGGTTTGCGTGCTCAGTTATGTGTATGCTTCATGTGGGAATCATCGATGGCTATGCTGCTATTTAATATCACTTAATGCATTGGATATGACAATAAACTCTTTTCTTTGCTTCAAAGTCCTTCTATGTTTCCTTTACATTTTTTTTGTTAGAGCATTGGGATTTTTTTATAAATTTTGGGAGAATGCATGAAATTCTCGAATACGGGTGCTTGTGTACTAAATTTTTTTTTTTATGATGCCTGAATATTGAAAACATTTGTTTGCCAGATGCCATCGGGTAAATCAGTTTTATTTAAGAATGCTTTAAATTATGTGCCAACTTTTTGACTTTGTATGACTATGCTCTACTATGGTGAAGGCATTCTCACTATATATGGGGCCATTTTAAATTCATATTAGTGCATTTTAACTTTTAATGATGGTGTTTTCACTCCATATAAATTGCATTATATATCTTTTGTTCTTAAAGGCATTCTAAGTTCCTTGGGAAAGATAAAGAAATTCTAAGGCAAAATGTTGTCTCGTAAAAGGATTCTTATGATATTTTGATAAACAACTTGGCTGGTGTTTTGATGTCAGGGTATAGACTACGAAAATGCCATTGATTGCATTGGAAAAATTGGGAGCAGTAGTATTATCTTCCTTTTGAAGTCTACAAATATACCATTTGCATTTTCATTAAGTGGTTTTTTTCAAATATCATTTCAGAAAGCATCATCCATACTTTAAATTATACCATCATCATTTATCATCTACGTTCTGGATGTCGCGTGTTTGAGGTATTTCAAATAGTAGTCAAAGCAATAAATTGAATTAATCTCACTGCTTAAGCTACTGACATAAAATAAAAAATGATGTGACTTGGTCTTTAAAAACATTTGGTGTAGAAATCTAAGTCATAATTTTGAATGTTCATCATTTCTTGAAGTAAATGTGCTTGTGCAACTATCTTGTCAATTGAGTTATTGAAAATTGCTTAGAATTTTATCATTTTTGTGCCTCGTTGTGCAAAATCAATGGTGGTCTTTTGATTTAATCTGATCATTCTTTCAATATAAAACTTGTGGATCAAATTTTCATGCTTAATATGAATTGATGTATAAAGCATGCTATTATGCTTATTTATCCTGATATCTTTGATCATATGGGGTTTCTTTAACATTATGACCATTTCGTTTATAGGTACCTTTCACCAAGGCGAATAAATCATAAGCGGATGGGATTTGAAAAAGTGGACATTAAACTTGAAAAAGCATTTCTTAATGCTTATTGAAAAAGCCTAGAGCATCCATTTCCTGCTTTTTTTTTTTTCTATTTAAGACCAACTGAATCACTGATTTGATCTTTTCAAAGTTGGATTGAAACTCAACTTAGAAATTGACTAGATTTTACTTTTGGGCTAAAATCAAACAATCAATCTCACATTTCAAAGTTGGTGCTTAAAAAGGAATTCATTTATGCTGTGAAGTTAAAATGAACAAGTGCTTTTGTGTTTTTGTAATCTGTTTTGCAAAATAATCTCATCTAAAAAGGTGTATGCCCTTCTCTCACGCTTCTTGGCGATCTTGAGAATCAAAAGTCTTTTTGATGACATTAAGTTGCATAAAATATTGCCTCCACATTTCAATTTGGGCTTAAAATTGAACAAGATCTTGTGCGAGTGTGAGTGAGGGCATTATTGCGTATATTCACTCTCTTTGTGGCCATCAGAGATTGATTGAGTTACATATTTTTTCTTTACTCACTTTTGTTCATCCTAGAGGGCCTGCCTTGGGGAAAAAGTACTCACCCAAGGGAATGACTCAACCAGTAACACTCTAAAGCCAAGAGTATTTCCAATTGGGATATAAATTTGGGTATTGGAGTAAATGCCAATATCACGTGGTTGATTCTGACAAGATGGATCTGAAAGGGGACTCTTGTTGTATGGGTCAATCTCCACGAACATAAAGTCTAAAATAGAACCCTTGTTTTGAAGTGACCAATTGATCCATTGAGTGAGTTTATCAAAGTGGTGCATTGGAACTTACATTCCAAGAATTTACTTGCCATGTCCAATCTTGGTTAAAGTATAGAGGTTAAGACTTCATTCTTAACATACCTTTATACTCTTTCCTTGGTTTCATGTAAAATCATCTCATCTTCAAAGGGCATGAGGCAAGCCCACCAACAAAAATGTACCAATTGAGCTAGGATGTTATATTTCTTGTGAGTCAGTTTGAAAACATAGTGCTTTGATCGAAAACATTGGAAAACCAACATTCAACATGAGCATCAAATCTCAAACCCTTTAGGAGAAGCAAATATCCTTGAACAAATTCACATGTTATTGCTTGCCCTTGGGATTTGTATCCTTAGAGGCTTCTAAGCATTTGGATTTCATCTCAATTTTCTCCTACTAAGGTCAACAATAGGTAATACTTGCCTCAAATTTCCTTGGTTTCCACATAATACACTTTGCAGGATAAGGGGAAAGTTGAGACATTAGACATCTAGATTCAAAATCTAATCAAGAGTGTGTTTGTGATAAAAAGAATCCATTAAGAAAAGATTAAATCAATTGGACCCCACATATGTACTTGGCATCTTTTGGTCATATGGTTTTCATGCAAACATTGATCTTTTGATTTTGAGTTACTCTTAGAGAAAGACATGTTCTTCACTATCTTGGTCTCTTAAACAAGTCCTTCTTAGGTTCATTTAGGATCAAATCATACACTTCATCCATCCAAATATTTATCATCTTCATCCCACAAAAAAATTTAGAGCTTTGGAAACATTATTCTAGACTTGGGTAAATCATCAAAATCTAAACCACCTTGATTAGTTAGGTGTATGGGAATGCATCCTTATGCATCCTTTCTCATATGTTTAATTGAATTAGCGATCCTTTGAACAAGTTCATCCTAAGATAACATCTAACATCTTAAGTTTTACAAGTTCATTATCCAATCAAACAATCAAAATCAAGCCCTAAGTCTAGCATTGATACAAGGTCCCTAAATGTTCAACACTCATATCATTTCCCCCTTTCATCCTTCATCTCGTCATTAGTCCTAAGAACCTTAGAGGTCACTTTTGCAACAAGGTCAAAACACAAGGAGAACGTGGAATACAAACTTGATCCATACATCATTAGTAATCCAAATCAATTGAACTTTGAAAGCCTTACAATGGCGATTGATTATTGAAACTCGTACTTATACAATCCATACATGGGATCATTACCTTCTACAAATTTCAATGGCACAACAAGTGTGAGCATGCCCAAATCAAAATTTGGAACACATTTCCCTATGGTAGAGCTAAGTCCAAACCTACAAATCCACCAACTGAACAATCAATGCATGAGCCTTCAAACGAACAACGTCATCCCACCAAATCCATACATGCCAAATGAGAATGTACCAAGTATAATTTTTCCAAACATGAATCTAGAAAAATTAGGGATGGATACATTTTCAAATCATATGAATATTCCAAACATCAACAATGATCAATTTCAACCTATCATGCCGAATTTGAACACCATCCCAAATCAGAACATTGTCCAAAATCAATTTTTTCATGATCCCATTCAAAAGCCATAAGTATGCATCCCAAATCTGCTTGAACAAAAACCAAATCAACTATACCAAGGGAGTCAAGATCGAAATCAAGATAAAATTTGGCGAGATCAAATTGCTACACTTACCAAAATAGTTGAGTCATTATGCCAAGAGACATATCCACCACCATTACCCATATCAACATCATTCCTTGGTTTAGGGCTTCCCCCTTTACCTAGCACCAATCACCCCATCCAAATCAATCCACCTAACACCAATCAAGCCATCACATCAAATCCTTTAAGTATTGCATCAACATCGCACCAACAGATGGTATCTAATCAAATGACAACATCAATCCCGACAAATAAAAATATGGTCTCCCAAAGACCTATCCCTTCGGTCATTCCAACCATCACTATGCCTTCAATCATTCCAAACACCACTCTCATCACATCTCAACCCCTCACTACCATGATCACTCCAAGTGTATCTCAACCACTTGTCACTACATCCAAAACAATTCCAAATCCACCACCACTACCATCTAAGCCTAACACAACAAGACAATATAACATTGTGCTAAAAGCTCACCAGGCCTACCAAAAGGCCATCCAACAATATCTATCCACACAACAAGAAAGAAAAGCTCAACAAGTGCAACAAGCCTCTCAAGCTACCCAAAAAACACAAGCACAAACACAAAAAATGACAACTATTGAGAACAAGGATCAAGATCAACCATCATTGAGCACCTTGAAGTTGTGTCTACTCCATCCAATGATCAAATCAACATATATCAAGAGTTGATTTTCAATCAAGATCAAAATCCACCAACCAACAATGATCCAATCCAAGAAATGCCAACATCACTTATGGTTGAAGACATTATGGTGCACGAGCACCTGGAAAAGTACTAGGTTCCCTTGAAGTTTTGTTTGAAGTTATATTTTGGTTGTGTTGTTTTTAGGTCATGTTGACCATTTTGTTAGCATTTGGTGGAGTAGTAATAAAAATTGATCTGTTGTGATCAATGGATTGGGAGGTGGAAAGCATGGATGGGTTTTGAAGCTCTAACTTGTCTAGGTTTCCAACCTTGTCAAAGGTCAGAAAACATAATGGATTTTATAAATTGCATCATTAGGTCACCTATGGGTTCGACAAGAAGAAATTAATTGTTTTGGGGGCCTATTTAAGACATGGCTCAACCATGAAAGAGGGTTGGAGGCACTATTTTTGTGTGACATTTTGTGAAGCTAAAGGAAATAGCGTTCTGAGAGACAGTTTTCTGATTTTTGCATTAAAATTGTGTTTTAATGGATTAAACTTGCTGGTATTTTGTTTGTAGAATGTAGTGTGAACATTTTGAAAGCTTAGTGTGCCAATATTTTTGTCTTTGTAAATCATTTTCATCTTGTACTTGTAAATAGTCTGTTTCCT
The DNA here is from genome assembly GCA_007258455.2 of Sequoia sempervirens. Taxonomy (NCBI): domain Eukaryota; kingdom Viridiplantae; phylum Streptophyta; class Pinopsida; order Cupressales; family Cupressaceae; genus Sequoia; species Sequoia sempervirens. The sequence continues at coordinate 4,060,145 of VDFB02000002.1, forward strand.
GTCTTTTTCTGGCATGAATCAGGCAGTTTTGAAAGAATGGAGTCCTAGAGCACTTTTCAACCGTACAAATTGTACGGCCCTTTGGGAATACTGTCTAGGCTCTCTTAGTGTAAATATGGTAGTTTTTAGGGCTTGTGGGAGTTCAAGAGGTTCTAGCAAAGCTTTTCCCTAGGCGATCCAGGCAGGGTCTGGCTAGGGAAGGCAGTGAGAAAAAGACTCATATCTTGCAGGGGAATTGAGATCTTGGAGAAATTATTTTTGGAGAATTTTTTTGGAGGTCTTGGTAGTGCATGGTGATCAGGAGGAGACTCCACCAATTAATTTAGAGTGAGAACTTTTTAATAGTCTGAAACCAGCATTGAAAAGCTTAAAAACCCTAGGATTTTGACCATTTTTGTGTGTGGACAGTGTACGGGCTGTCCAAGCTTGAAACCCTAAAAATCCTTGAGGTGTAGGCATGTGAAACAAAAACCATAAATAAATAACCTAGGTCCTTTGGTGGGTTTAGAAGGAAATTGCATTTTACCTCTATTGAGAGGCCTAATTGGGGCTCTAGGCTTGTAGCCCTTTTCTACCCTAGGAAGGGATTTTGTGAAAGCGATGGTTCTTAGGAGTTTTGTGATGAAACAAGAACCCTATAATAATTACTTGGAAGCAATTACAACAATTGAAAACCCCTGCAAGAATCAAATTGGATGTTGAGAGGATTTGGCCTTTAGGAAGGAATAAGGGTCAATGGTGAGGTTGTGGCAAAGCACCAAGATTTTCTTGGTAGAAGGAAAGTGTGTTGATAGTGGGGTTGGTCAGTAGGAGTAGTGGCACCTAAACCTGAGGCAGGACCACTAGGACAAGGTGGAAGAGACATTGAGGAGTTCTTAGGAGCAAGGACTTAGAGCATGGGGCAGTGAGTACCACATCCAACCCCATCCTATCAGATTGGTATCAAAGCAAGTTAAAAATTTGGGAAAGAATCTTGTATGTCAGACCCTGAGTCTAGTGATTCTTCCACCATGGTGACAAATGCAGAACTGGCCAAGATGGTTGAAGAGCAGGAAGAAGACAATAAACAATTGAGGGAAAGAATAGCCCAACTTGAGCAAGTAGTGAGGACTGCACAGTTTGAGGGAAGAATACCAAAGGAAGAAGAGGTTGTAGAGGAAGATAAGACCCCTACACCTGATCCTATTTTGAAGGAAAAGCCTTTCTTGAAGGCATTGAAAGCTTTGAGTGGGAAAGCACTTGAGGGCATACCCCCGTTTAGTGGAAAAATAGAACCTAATTTAGTTATGGACTGGATAGAGGGAATGGAAAATCACTTTGAATGTGATGGAGTCACTGAAGCACATAAGGTGAAGGTTTCTAAGTCAAGATTGAGAGGATTAGCCTTGACATGGTGGAAGTTCATTCAGATAGAAAGGGAAAAAGAAGGCAAACAACCCATATCCACTTGGAAAGGAATGGTTGCTAAGGTGAAGTAAGCCTACATGCTAGATGCCTATGAGATTCAATTGCACAAGAAGAGGCAAAGTCTAAGGCAGAAAGACCAATATGTAAACACTTACACTGAGGAGTTTCAAAGACTTTGCATGAGATCTAATGTGATAAAGGATGAGAGCCTCAAAGTGGCTAGGTATCTTAATGGTTTGAAATGGAACATTCAAGAGGAGATGGCTCTACTAAGTCCCAAGACAGTACACCAATGCTATCAGTTGGCCATAAAGATTGAGGAAAGGAACAAGAGGAAGCAAGATCAAGCTTCTAAGGGCAGAGGGAAAGGTAAAGATCAAAGAGATCAAAGAGGACATCATTGTGGCTACCAAGGAAGAGGTAGTGACCAAAGAAATCAAGGTGAGTCTAAACTCACAGAGCATGGAGGTGAAACATCTTCTATAGGAGGATATAATAGAGGTAGAGGACCTCAAGGAGGTTCAAATACAGGAAGATGAGCAAGCAGGAGCAACTCAAACATGAAGTGTTATCATTGTAACCAAATAGGCCATCCTACTTATAGGTGCCTAGAGAAAGCATTTTCATCTAGAAATGAAAAGAGATTGGCCTACGCACAAGAGGACACCATGAGTCCCAAAGCATCTAAGGTCAGTCATATTGAATTTGAGGTAGGAGAGAATCTGATGTTTAACAAATTTCTGATCAGACAGCCAGTCAAGGAGGAACCAAAACAAAGAAGAGCTCTTTTTAGAGTAAGGTGCAAGATACATGGGAAAGTGTGCAAGGTCATAATAGACTCAGGTTCAATAGACAATATAATCTCAAAGGAGGTAGTAGCAAAACTAAAATTGAAGAAGGTACCCCACAATAACCCCTACAAGGTCACATGGCTGAACAAAGGGCAGAGTGTTTTAGTGAATGAGCAAGTAACGATGGAGTTTTCTATTGGAGGTTATAAAGACAAGTTGGTTTGTGATATTTTTCCTATGGATGCATGCTATCTACTACTGGGCAGGCCGTGGCAATATGACAAAAGTACTATTTATGATGGGAAAGAGAATACTATTTCATTCAAAAAGGATGGAAGGACCTTCAAGCTGCAGTCACTGTCAAAGGAAGAAGAGGGACAATCAATGGCACCAAACATCATGTTGAGCAATGGTAAGGAGTTCCTTAAGGACCTACACCTAGGGAATGAAGGATATGTGGTTGTGTTGCAACCTAAAGAAGAAGACAAGGCTGAAAAGACAGTCTTACCAGAAGTAGTCCAAAGGTTGCTTGATAAGTACAAGAGCATAGTTAGTGATGGTACACTTGCAACCTTACCACCAAAGAGAGCAATAAGTCATCAAATTGACTTCATACCTGGAGCCTCATTACCTAAAAAAATAGCATACAAACTTACACCAGAGCAGAACGTAGACGTAGCTAGGCAAGTGCAAGAATTATTGGATCAATGTTTGATTCAAAAGAGAATCAGCCCATGTGCAGTGCCAGTGGTTTTAGCAACCAAGAAAGGAGGTAAGTGGAGGTTATGTACTGATTCTAGAGCAATAAATAGGATCACCATTAGGTATAGGTTTCCTATTCCTAGAATTGAAGACTTGATGGATTGTCTTGGAGGTGCTCAGTTCTTCACAAAGTTGGATCTCAAGAGTGGTTACCATCATATTAGAATTAAGGATGGTGATGAGTGGAAGACAACTTTTAAGACAAATGATGGGTTATATGAGTGGAAAGTGATGCCATTTGGCCTCTCAAATGGACCTAGCACATTCATGAGACTCATGAATGAGGTGCTTAAGGATTTCATAGGGATATTTGTGGTAGTGTATCTTGATGATATAGTCATCTTTAGCAAGACATCAGAAGAACATTTGAAGCATGTGGAGATGGTTCTTAAAAGGTTGCAAGAGGAGAAGTTGGCAATCAATCTTGAGAAATGTGAGTTCTTCAAGCAAGAGCTTGTCTACCTGGGTTTTGTAGTGTCCAAAGGCTCATTAAAGATGGATCCAAGCAAGGTGGAAGCCATCCTAAACTGGCCTACACCAACCACAACAACAGAGGTAAGGAGTTTTCATGGATTGGCCCAATTTTATAGAAAATTTATAAGGAACTTTAGTGGTATATGTGCACCAATCCTAGATACAATCAAGGGTGGTATGAAAACTAAGTTTGTGTGGACTCAAGAGGCTGAGAAAGGGTTTGAGAAACTGAAACAAGAAGTGGCAACTCAACCAATTCTCTTATTACCTAGCTTTGACAAGTTGTTCACCATTGAATGTGATGCAAGTGCAATGGTAGTAGGAGGTGTGCTAAGTCAAGAGGGAAATCCTATAGCCTTCTTTAGTGAGAAGCTAAATGAAGCAAAGAAGAAATATTCAACCTATGACTTGGAACTTTATGCTTTGGTTTAGTCACTTAGGAAATGGAGGCATTACCTTCTACCCAAGGATTTTGTGGTTTTTACTGATAATCAGGCACTTAGCTTTATCAACACTCAAGAGAAGTTAAGTAATAGGAATTTGAAATGGATGGAATACATCCAAGCTTTTACTTTTACCATCAAGCACAAGAAAGGACAAATGAACAAGGTAGCAGATGCATTGAGCAGGAGATTGTTGACAGTGCAAGAGATACAACTCAAGAGCATTGGCATAGAGAGTTTCAAGGACCTATATGGAGAGGATGAATACTTTTCAGAGGCCTATAAGGTATGTTCTAACTTTGAGAACCATTTCCATAGCCAATACTCAGAGTACACTTTGCAAAGTGGGTTTTTGTTTAAGGGCAATCAGTTATGTGTTCCAAGATGGTCAATGAGGGAAAATATGATTCAGGAAAAGCATAATGGCAGTCTTAGTGGACATTTTAGCATCAACAAGACCTTAGAGCTAGTACAAAGATTCTATTATTGGCCTAAGTTGGCAAGAGATGTTAGAAGGTATGTGGAACAATGTGTTGTGTGTATGAAAGCTAAGGGAGGAGCTAGCAATGTTGGTTTATATCAACCCCTGCCCATTCCTAACAGACCATGGGAGTGTGTGAGCATGGATTTTGTGGTTGGCCTTCCTAAGACCAAGACTAGTTTTGACAGTGTTTATGTTGTGGTAGACAGATTTAGCAAGATTAGTCATTTTATTCCCTGCAAAACTATCCATGATGCTAGCTACATAGCTCACCTTTTCTTCAAGGAGGTTGTAAGGATCCATGGCTTACCTTTAAGCATAGTTTCTGACAGAGATGTGAAGTTCATGAGTCACTTTTCGAAGACTCTATGGAGTAGACAACTTCAAGTTTTCCATGTATTAGTAGCCATATCTATCTTACGATAATTAAATCATAATCAATCAATTCATTAATCAATTAGACGAAAAACATCAAATATACATGTGCATCTAGGCCTTACAACTATTAAACTAAAATACATATAAAATTATATCATAGCTTAGATTTTTGACAAAAATGATTATTAATAACAAAACTAATTATTTAAAAATTTAAATTCTATTTAATTTTCCACAAGTAACTTATTAAGAATTTTTTTATTAAAAAATATTCTCCTAAGATTATTTTCATAATAAATTTTGAACTAAAAAATATTGATGTAGAAATGCAAAGATCATTTTCCCACTCTATGCAAATGGTTCTTAATCTCCTGTGGATTGCGTTATTTTAAGATAATTAAATAATAATCAATCAATTCACTGATTAGTTACCTAGAAAAAAATATCAAAGACCAATTTCCTTTTATATGCAAATGGTTGTTAGTCTTCCAATGCATTAACTTAGAGAAAAATTTCAAATATCAATTGATTGATTAACTTAGAGAAAAATTTCAAATATACATGTGCATCTAGGCCTACCAACTATTAAACTAAAATACATATAAAATTATATCATACCTTAAATTTTGGAGATAAATTATTATTATTACCAAAACAAATTATTTGAAAATTTAAATTGTATTTAATTTACCAAATGTAATTAAATAAAATAATTTTAAAAGAATTATTGTAATTAAAATTATTCATGATTAATTGCTTGAGATTGCTATTAATCGATACCTTGCAAATAATGAGCACAACCTACTATTTTATTATACATTTCCATAACCAATTTATTCAACAAATCTTATCTTAATTCATTATAATCTACTAAACAAATATTATCCTTGTTCACCTCCTACTATAAACTAACCTCATGTTATTCCATATTGAATTATTAACATGATTTCCTTTTTTTGACTCTTTCATACAATTGCAAACATTTTTGAATATTTGTACTTCACTATGCACTACTAAAACAACTTTCTTCCTTGCTTCCCATTGAATAGCCATTTGTGGTGGACCCCTATCGGTTGATTGTTGCATGCCTGTGCATGAGACTACTAGTTTAATTAAGGTTGGATTATAGAGGGAGTGATTAAAATCAAATTGGGAAGTATGGGCCATGGACAAGTATTATGTAAAATTTATTTTAAGTATGATTAAGAATTTCCAAGTGGATTCATTAATTAACTAATTGGTCAAATATTCAAATAATGACTTCAGATGAAATGAGGGAAATAAAAAAATATGTTTATTTAATTACTAGAAGATAGGGATATGAACGTTGAAATTAATAAAATAAATGCTAAATTTATTTAACAAGTGTTTTAATATAGAGGGATAGTCTAAAATAATTAATTAAATAAATAAATGAATTGATTTTATATAATTAATTTTAAGGAGATGATTGGAACCAATGATTTTTTATTTTTTTGTTAAATTAATGTTGAAAAAGGATAAATGTGAGTGAATTAGGTGTATTTAGGATTTAGATGGTTTTAGGTGTCTATATTATGCACTAATTGGATGTAATTCTATGATATTATTACTTAATTATAATTTTAAATGAATTAGTGTTGATTAAAAGTATTAATGTTTCAATTTAAAATTATTATTAAATAATTTCAAATAATTTAAATTTACTTGATAAGTGGAAGTATTTTTCACAATGCATCAAGTTATAATGTTTTATCATGATTTAATTATGTAGTATTAAATTCAAACTCATTCACCCATATTTCATATTAAATATTATCTACTATCAAATATTTTCTAAAAAGAGAGTTAAAACAAACAATAATAAAATATTTAAAATAACAAGAAAATAAAAATACTCTATTATAGCTATTACAAGTGTAATGCCTCCATATTTCACCCTATTGGTGTTGGTCGAGTATTTAGCTCATTCGAGTTAAACCAAGTTAATAGTACTTTGATTAATCATTACATCAAAATTAGAGTATTAAGGTTAAAATCCTTTAGATAATTGAATTAGGTGCTAACGATATTAAAGAATAAATAAAATAATTATTTAAAATTGTTAATTTGGAATATAATTAAATGCATTTATATGCATGAGTGTTAGTTTGTAACAACTTTGCATGGAAGGGATGACTTTAATTGTTTACCAAATTTAGTAGTGCATGTGCATGCAAATAAGGGGTGTAGAAGCTTATTCGAAAAAGGTCTACATGCAAAGAGTAACGGACATGCATGGGAATCTTCATTTGTAACTCCTCTAAAATAGGCGCAGAAACATGCATGGGGAAGGCTGGTTGGTGCATCTTCTTATGGATGTAACGATGGCTTGATTATGCATAGCGGGAGAAAGTCAGTTATATGGGGGAGGAATCTGGGGAGGTAAGGAGGTTTTGGAAGAAGGAATTGTAGCTGCAAGAGGAAGGGGGGGTTCTAGAGATTGGGTCGAGGTTCTGCAAGAGTTGGGGGAAAATATTTTGCTTCTGGAGGGTTCCTGTAGCGATTGTTGAATTTGGGAAGAAGATGAATCTACAAATGGTGAAGCCTGATCTCAGAATCAACTCTACAGCCATGCTTCAAATCAGGTTCCATTCCTTTTGAGATTTATCTTTGTGATTCTGAAATAAAGTTTCAATGTTATGCTATTTGAAATTCAGTATTTTTCTATGTTGAAACTGATAGAAGATTGAACTACCTGAAGATTACCTAAGCCTACAATGCTAGGATGCATGCTAGAATGTTTCGTTATTTCAAAGATTTGTGGGCTTCCTCTCAAGGTTTATATATTTTGCATGCATGTCTACTGGCACCCACAATTTTTTTTTTGCAAGCCTATTAACCTTTTCCTTGAATGAAATTCCCCATTCAATGATTCCTCTGTCGTTTCTCTACTGAATCCATTGCATCAATTATCATCTTTTTCAGCATGCTATGGTCTCCCAATAATATATTATTATGTTATGAAATGGCCCTATGTCGGCCTACAAGAATCATGGGTGTATCAACCTTGCATGTCTTCTTTTAATTTTCCTTAGCTTCGCCATCTGTCTCACTCCAGTTTTGCAATCACAGATTTCTTTATGCGAGGTTGTTCCTTCAAATATATAGAATTCATTGTCAACTAGTCTTGGCCGTAGCACATGAACTTAATAAGAAATTTTAAAATTTTAAATAACCTGCTTGATTCTACTGACAATGTATCGCAGATGCAACACTTGAAAATAAATATTGTCAATGTACTAACATAATAGAGAGCTTACCTTTGATCGTGGTGAATTTTAACTCCCAAATTTCAAATCTAAGCGCGTCTCTGGAAACTCGCCACCAAGCAGAAATGTGTCTAGTTCAAAAAAGAAAAGTTGTACATTATTTCTCCTACTCTTAAGTCACATATTTGCACCACCTTTCTCCTTCCCTTCAATCTTGGGGATAACATTTGCGACTTGACAATAATGCAAGAAGATGGTGATATTTCGAAATTCCAATATTCACTTTCTAATATACTTGACAACTTGTCACTGTATAGCGTTTAGAGTTGAGGCAGTGTACAGAATTAAGTAGCCTCCCTGAAACCTTTGGCAACCCATCACAGCTGCAACTTTTAGACTTGCAAAGGTGTAGTAAATTAAATAATCTCTCTGATTTCATTGTCAACCTATCACAATGGTGCACTTGAACATGGTTGGGTATATAGGCCTAAATAACCTCCTTGATTCGCTTGGAATCTCTTACAGTTGCGACACTTGAGCATAGAAGGCAGTAGAGGTTTAAAACACCTCTCTGATTTATTTGGAAACTTGTTACACCTGCTGCACTCGAAAATAGAATGTTGTAGAGATTCAAATAATCTCCAAGATTCCTTGTCAACCTCTCATAGCAGAAGCAGATGAGTCCTTATAATCAATTATGTTTAATAGAATAAGACATTATTGATCTTTAGCTTGTGTTTCTTGTTTCTTATCCTCCACCTTAGAAATTTCGCTATTCCTTGTTGATGGGAATGGTTCACATCCCTCAGAACACGTTATCTTGCAACAGACTTGTTACCAAAACATTTGTAAGACTTGGAGAATTAAGAGAGTAGGATCTATTTTAGTATTACTTTAAAGCAACCACTACCTCCACTCTCAATGTATCTTCAAAGGAGTTGTGAGTCTTTGATTGTGTTAATGTTGAAGGATATCGGTGAGTTGGTTATTAATCAAGAAATATGATATTATTATTAATTTTCTTATGCATAAGAATGCTTATAAAAGGAAATAGGGAATATTGTTGGAAGTTAGGATTATATGATAGATTTTGCATTTAGAAATCAAATACTCTCTCTTAGCGTCTAGTTGACCACTATTTGGAAATGTAGATTATAAATGTCAGTAATTTATAACTGATCCAATTAGATGAATTAGGTAACATGAGTTAAGAAATTGCCCTTGTTCTTAGCAATTTCAAATATAACTTGTTTCGTATGTTATCTAGTTATAGAAACCATTTTTGTGTATGCTCTTGGTTCTGTTAGTGGATTGATTGCTATGTGAAATATGTGTTGTTTATATGAAACTCAGTAATCTTGGATTTTTTCTTATGTATATATATAGGTGTAGGGTAATTTCCTTGAAGAGAAGAAGAATGGTTGATTTATATACTTTCATATAAATAAATTGAGCAAGAAAAACATTAAATATAGAATAATGATATATTTATAGAAGTTGTCCTATATAGACAAAGATTATCTTGGATTCAAATGATTTAGAAATAGGGAAATATTCTACAGATATATTAGAATCTCTAATGTGAATTAATTAGATTTGGAAAAGATGAAATAAAAATAAAAATATAAAAATATAAAAAAATTATTAGAGTTTATTTAATTAAGCAATTAGTGATCATTTTTATAGTATCTAATTGTTGGCTAGTGAAATTGACTTCTGAATTGAATATTGGAATATCATTATCATGAGGGTTTTCTGTTTCCTTGATAAAGATGATTGTATTGGGTATGTGCAGGATCATCATGGAAAAAACAGGCCCTTAAGTGGCAAAAAATTCAGAAAAATCAGTGTTAGGAAACTTGATGTAAAAATTTGAATAAGTTATCTATATTATTTCAAAAATATGTAAGAATAGAATCTGTAGAAAATTGAATGTAGTTTCTAAACTACTAAGTTTATTTAAAAATAAATAAAATCTATTTGGTGAAAATTTGAAATTTCAATGCATTAGTACTTAAATTTCGGGAAAAAATAAGAAGTAGGTGTCATTTGACCACCTAACCATAATAAAATGATAATATTTTTAATAATATTTTATATATAAGTAGAGGACTCATGTCTAGATGTGATGCATATTTTTGTATTTTTTCCAAGTAAATAATTAATTATGATTTTTATTACAACTTTTAAAAATATAAAACTTCATGTCGATCACCTTAGCTTGGTCAAAACTTCATGAAATTTATTTTTTATTTTTTAATCCTATAGTATGTGAAGCATAGAATGTGTATGTTTTGGATTCAAAAATTGTGATACGCTTTGAAAGTTATAGATGTTTTTCAATCAACCTATCAATCAGGGACTTTAGTCATAATTCTAATAGAAAATGAATAATAATTATTTATTGAATTCAATTTAAAGCATAATTTATATTGGTGGAAAGTTGAGTATGTCCTCTAAAAACCCTTTTCATTTCATCAATTTTGGGTAAAAAAAAAAGTTGTCAGCCACATACCCTACAAATACCCATAATATTGCCACTTTTTGGCCCATCATGATCCTGCACATACCCTATTCCCTAATAGTTGAATTGATGAGTAGAATAGCTGATATCATAGTGAATTGTGTGTTATTGTGAATATGGTTAAAGTGGTTGGTTATGTTGTAGTATTGATGTTTATCTATGGAAGTCGTTCTCGTTTGTTTGTTTACTGTGAGTTGATATAAAAAGTGTTTTCTTTGGTTGCATGTTGGATGGGATTTTTTTTTTTGGGATTGCATTGGTTTTGGAGATGTTTTTACTCATCAGGTTTGTGTTGGATTAACTGATGATTTGTCCTTATTGTTTTGTCTTCCATTCGAAGTATTATGGTTGAGCATTGCTTCTTTTACCTTCCTTTTTGGGCAATTGTTCTCTTTAGTTTTCTTGAGGCTTGGGTTCATTGCTAGTCGATGATTCTCTTTTTATGTGCTCTTGACATGGCAAGATATTGGTATCATTAATTTTTTAAGGGTTGTACGAAACTTTGTGAGACTCTGATTATGTACTTGTTAGCAAGATGGGTAATGCCTCGCATGCTTTTATGTTCTGATTCTATGTTCAAATTATGATGGTACAACCCTTGGTTTTGACGTTTGTTGGGTATCTAGGGAGAGTGGCTCTTCATGGGGGCCGGCTCCTCAGTTAAGAGGAAGAGCATAGGATAACCCACAAATGAGTTTGTTAATCAAGTGAAAACATAATAAATGAATTTTAGGAGGGATAGGTAGTAATCACATAATAAGATTAAAAATTGTGGTTACCTCATCTTCATTAAGGCTTTCGCAGACTAATGGAAGGCTGAGAAGGCCGTGGTTAGCAAGGTCGTTACCTCATTCTCAAGAGAGGTTAGTGGCTCTGCATGAGTCACCCTATGGAGTGGCGCCTTGTGATAGGCTATCAGGATAACCATAGATGGAGGTGGCACCTGGTGATAGGTTGTTTGGATAATCTATGTACAGATGGAGGGAACACCTTGAGTTAGGATGTGTGGATAATCCATTTAAGGCCACGTGATGACACTCTCCTCTAGCTTTCCCTTTTTGGAGTTGCTTCATTGAATTCCTCTGGAAGTGGTCTTTTCATTTTATGGCTTGAGATTTATTGATGTTATGATATTTGATTTATCGTTATTATGTTTCTGAAGTGGTTTATCACTATTGTGAAATGATTTGGATGTCATGTTTTTTGGTCATGGTTTAATTGATGTTGTGACTATCTTTGGGTTTCATGTTACTCTTGTATGATGTTGAGTCTTGTAGTTCTCTATTTGGATGTTCTTGGTTGAGGTCTCTTTCTTGTCAGCTCCTTAGCACGGGGGGTGGGTCTTCGGACCCACGTGGTCAGGTGGAACGTGCTAAGCACCCCATTGGGTCCCCAGTCAAGGATCAAGAGGTGTGAATTGTTGTCAGTTGCGGCAACTCCAAACTTGTATCTATCTTTGAGCCAGTTATGATACTTTTTATTCATCTGTTTAGTTGTATCATGTTATCTTGTTCTTGTTGGGGAACACTGTTGTATTGTTGTTACTCTTGAACATTGTAATGCAATGTAAGGTAGTATTTCATCTTGGTAAACCTTGTGTGGATATTGGTCCATGGAAATTGTTATTCGATATGTTGTATTTATGTACATGGATGGTTTCTTATCAATGATTTATCATGTACGTGTTATATTTGTAAATTTTTTCTTTGTTATAGATTATATCTTTGGTTTTCATCTTTTATCGATGTTGTATGGAATTAAGTTTCGTAATGACTCCTTGTGTACCCCAAGGGATGTAAGTGTTAGAGAATTTGTTTAATTAAGTTTCATGACTCATGACTTAATGTGTATTTCGTGTATGTTATGTTTACTTTAAAAAAAAAATTATGTAGTAATTGTTGTTTAATTGTCCTTTGGGGTTCGTAAAACGGGGAGTTACAACAAGCCTCCATTTGAGATTATCAAGTCATGTGCTCAAGATTTATTTTTTTTCTAATCTCAATAGGTCTTTTTTTTTCTCAACTCTTTCTAGTTGTCAATTATTTTATAAATTCTTTGTAAATATTGTTGTAGTGATACATTTTTTTGAAAATTTAGTGCACTTATTAAATTCCATTACATTCTTTTTTCTTTCTAGCATACTTGTGCCTATGCAAGCCCATGTAGGGATGATTTCAAGGATTTTTAGTTGATAGGCTTATTGTGTGGACGTTGCTCAAATTTTTCGTCAGCCTTCCTGGTTTTTAAACCCTTTCGGCGTTTAGCTCATAGTCGAAAAAGGTGGTAGTTTTTTAATTTGAAAAATAAATTAAAAGTGTTTGGCACGTCAATAGAGAAGGCCAAAAAAATTTAAATGGAAGTTGGCATCTTGCAACATCGATAGAGAAGAAAACCAAAATTAAACGTCGGTTGACATCAACACTAATTGTTGCATGGTTTCTGTGTATGGTGATGGTTGTAATAACACCTACCATTTAAAACCTCATAAAACATAGTGAAAGTTTGCACAAATTTTGGTAAGACATTGTTGGGTGTCATTCTGTGGCTTTACTTGCTATCAGATTTGTGAGCCAAGAGGGTGAGCTTCTATGAATCAAAGTTGCGAGCTAGGAGGGTGAGCTTCTATGAAGGTGCAAGTTCAATCATCCATTGTTGAGTTTCTCTGAAGGTGGTTGGAGGTTATTTTGTGTTATTTGCATGGGGAAATAGTTGCAAAAGCAATACAAAATTCTCAACTTTGATATTTTTTTCCCCATTTACACAGTCATTGGAGAAAGAACGGAGTTGAGAGAAAGCAAGTGGGAAGAGGTGCATTTGGGAAAACCCCTTAAAGCAAGCGAGAAGAGGTGCATATTGAAAAAACCCTTTGTAGAGTATTTCAAAATTAGTTTATGTTATTTTCCATAAGGCATTGTTAATTGTTGTTCTATGGCTTTACCAATATTGTTTCATTTATGGTTTTTGTGTAGTCATAGTGGTTGCAAGGAAATAGCTATATTGTTTCATTTATGGTTTCCATATAGTGACAATGGCTAGAAGGTAATAAAACAATTTATGCTATTTTTGACAAGGAGCTATTGGGAAATAAATTTGTTCATGTGCAAGGTTATTTTGTTTTCTTTTGCATGGGTTTGTTACTATAAATTCTTCTATTTTGTGGATTTTTTCATCTGGGTCACTGTTGAAACCAATATTGTTTCATTTATGGCTTTCATTTCATAGTGATGGTTGCAACACAATAAAATAGTTAATTCCATATAGTTTATGTTGTTTTCCATAAGAAATTGTTGATTTTTGTTCTGTAGCTTTTGCTATATTTTTTCATTTTTGATAAGGTGTTGTTGAAAAAAAAAATTCGCATGTGGGGTTATTATTATTATTATTTACATAGGTTTTCTACTGTGAATTCTTCTGTTTTGTGGGTTTTTTCATCTAAGTCATTGTTGAAATCAATATTGTTTCATTTATGGTTTGCATTTTGTGCAAATGATCATAACACAATAAAATATTCAATGTTATACAGTTTATGTTGTTATCCATAAGGAATTGTTAACTGTTGTTCTCTAGCTTTGGCTATATTGTTTCATTTTTTATAAGGTACTGTTGAAAAAAGAATTTTTTGAGACACTATTGAAACCAATATTGTTTCATATATGGCTTCCATTTTGTGGTGATGGTTGCAACACAATAAAATAGTTTCTGTTATATAGTTTATGTTGTTTTCCATAAGGAATTGTTGACTGTTGTTCTCTAGCTTTGGCTATATTGTTTCATTTTCGATAAGGTACTATTGAAAAAAGAATTTGTTTGGATGTGGGGTTATTCTATTTTTATTTTTTTTGCACAGGTTTGTTATTGTGAATTTTTTTGTTGTCTACGACACTGTTGAAACCAGTATTGTTTCATTTATGGTTTCCATGTGGTACCAATGGTTGCAAGGAAATTAAACAGTTTATTTTATCGAGGTTGATTTCCCCCTTGCATGTGTTTGTTGCTATGAATTCTTTTGTTTTGTGGTTTTTCCCCTATAATCCACTATTTTAAAAAAAATGTTGGGCTACGGGGTTGTTCTAATTTTTTTGGTATAGCTTAGTTAGTATGAATCCTCCTGTCCAAATTTAAGCATCATCTAATGTATTGCAAAAATTAATATGATAAATTTTTTTCATTACATCTAATTGTAGTATAAGAAAATTTAACACTTGAATACATCATACCTTTGTATTTAATCGAATGTATTAATTAAGGAACATCTATGAACTTCAAGATATAATAGTATGGTTATGCATTAATAAACCAACAATTAATTCACCATAACTTCATTAAAACAAATAACTAGCCAATAATTAACTCGATTTGATGTTATGTCTAACTCCATCAAAGTAACAATTTTAAAATGATCATCGGTACCTTCACTACTTATTGATATATATAAAAAAATATTCTTTCCATAGTCATCAAGCAAAATTATTTCTTAGTTTTCAATACAACATGGTCTAATGTTTTTTTTTTCTTTTTTGATATAGATGTACATAATATAGATATGTACAACAACTTGAAAAAAATCCCACACATCATAAATTCATCATTTTATAAGGGGAAACCCTCATACATGGGATGTGAGAATATAAAATATAGAGAACCCATGCTTTATTGAGTATGAATGTTTTGTTTTCCTATCTAAATAATGTTTCCTTTAAAATATAATTCTCATTAACATGAATTCCACTCATGATTCATATGATACTTAATTAGCATAACAAGGTACTAAGAGTCAAAGATTTAATCATGGAATTTGAGAATAAAGACCATAAGGTTCAATCAAAATGATATTATTAGTTTTACTTATAATAATATTTTCATAATTCAATTATTGCATTATAGAATGACTCAAACTTATGTACCTATTTCTCTTATTGATTGATATGTTTCATTTCCATTTTCTCAACCTTGCATTTAAAACTTGTCGAAGTAATAAAACAATTTATGTAGTTTTGCATAAGGAATTGTTGATTGTTGTTCTGTGGCCTCAAATAAATTATTTGATTTATGGTTTCTATGTAGTGGCGATGGTTACGAAGTAATAAAATAGTTCATGTTCTTCTCGATAAGGAATTGTTGGTTGTTTTTGTGTGGCCTGCTGAAATAGTTTGCACTATTTTCCATAAGGCATTGGTGATTTTTGACCCATGGCTTTAGCAATACTAGTTCATTTGTGGTTTCTGTATACTGGTGATGGTTGGAAAGGAATTAAATAGGTCTTGTGTATATACTTTTTGAAGGATAGTTATTATTTGTCTAGGCCTCAATAAGGATTTCTTAGAATGATAGGTTGTATAGTAAGTGTGAGATGAAACATTGGTCTCACCATTGATTATAGTGGCAGACCAACATATATTGTCCACCAGCATAATCAATGGTGATATCAATGTTTTTTATTACACTTAATATATAGGTTGTCATACATATGAATGTTGTTTGCATCTAATTTCACAAACATACATATCTACAAATAGGGAAAATAAAATGAAACACAAAAAAAGAAGGCATTCTCTCCAGCCTACCATATTGGGTCATGGAGCCTCATAGGCTCTCACTAAACCCATGAGGAAGAGCATACATTTTCCACCACTATGATCAATGTTGAAACCAATGTTTCTTATTGCACTTAATATAGAGCCTCTCACTATTGATTATAGTGGTAGACCAACATACATTGTCCACTAGTGTAATCAATGGTCATATCAATGTTTTTTATTACACTTAATATACAGGTTATCAATGTTTTTTATTACACTTAATATACAGGTTGTCATACATATGATTGTTCTCTACATCTAATGTCACAAACATACATATCTACAGATAGGGAAAATAGAATAAAACACAACAAACGAAGGCCTACTCTCCACCCTACCATATTGCGTCATGGAGCCTCATAGGCTCTCACCAAACCCCTGAGCAAGAACATACATTTTCCACCACTATGATCAATGGTGAAACCAATGCTTCTTATTGCACTTAATATAGAGCCTATCAGTCAAAGCTATGCAACCATAGCAATATCAAAGATAGTCATATGCAACATAACTTTATGAACTCACATGTAGTAGCAATATACTATACACTTAGCCAACATAAGAAGATTAAAACCACATATATCAAATGACAAAATTATGAAACCTTATGTTTTGTAGTTTTCCCTTATTGTGTGCACTTTTGCCAAAATTTTTGTCACCCTTCCCGGTTTTTAACCCTTCCAACATCTAGATCTCGGTTGGAAAAAAGGTGGCAGATTTTTTATTTTTAATACTATAAGTGTTTGGCACATTGATATACAAGGCCATCAAAATTAAACATCGTTTGGCATCAACATTAATTGTTGTATGGTTTCTGTGTAGTGGTGATGGTTGCAAAGTAGTAAAATAGTTCATGTTATTCTCGATAAGGCATTGTTGGCTTCTTTTTTTATGGCCTACGGTAATAGTTTGCACTATTTTCCATAAGGTATTGGTGATCTTCGACCTATGGATTTAGCAATACTATTTCATTTGTTGTTCCCGTATACTACCAATGGTTGCAAAGGAATTAAATAGGCCCTATGTTTATACTTTTCAAAGGATAGTTGTTATTTTTCTAGGCCCTAATAAGGATTTCCTAGAATGACAAGCTATATATTAAGTGTGGGATGAAACATTTGTCTCACTGTTGATTATAGTCATAGACTAGCATACATTTTCCACTAGCGTAATCAATGGTGATATAATTTTTTTTTATTACACTTACTATAATACATGTGGAAAATGAATATACACACATACACACTCATACATGCATATAAACATTCAAATGTGCATTCATATATGCATACAAATGCATTACAGACACATATATCTACAAATATCTATATTAAGATGTTGTATGAACTCAAAAAATTCAATTGTATGCATATATTTTTATGTATATGCAAATGTAGATGTATACATGCATACAACCATGTCCACAAGTATATATAAGAACAACTACAACTATTGATACATGTGTTGAATAGGGAAATCGAATTTGCACCTTTACAGAAGCTTGTCATCTTGGATCACAACTCTGATAGTGGGTAAAGCCTCAAAATGACACCCAACAATGTGTTATCAAAAATTGTGTAGACTTTCACTATGTTTTCTGAGGTTTTGAATGATAGGTATTATTACAACTATTTCCATTGCATAGAAACCATACAATAATTAATATTGATGCCAAGACGACGATCTTTTGTGAAGGTGTAAATTCGATCATCCATTTTTGAGCTTTTGTGAAGGTGGTTTGATAGAAACAAGGTTGGATTGAGAAAATCACAATCTCAATGCTCTGAGTCCTTTGACTTGAGAACTCCTAAGGTTTCACTTCATCCACCATTCAACCTATAGGTTCCCTGCTAGCTTAGGTACCCCTGGTTCATTGCCAACCCTGCTATCATCACTAATTTGCTGCTACCAAGCAGTTCTTGGTGCTTTTCCACACATTCTCCATCTAGCCCTTAAGCCTTTTAAAGACTAGACAATCTCTAAATCCTCCTAACTTGCATGCAAGGGTATGCATAGGTTTTCTTGGCTTCAAAACGGTCAAGGACAGGTTCTTGTCCAAGCTCAAAACTCCTTTCTTTAATCGGTGCCAACATACCCTAGGTTAGGGTTTTAGAAGGGCTACTAGGATTAGGCCTCCTCAAACAAGAAAAGTGCTACCAAATTCTCTCCTTCAACTATTCAAGCCAAACATTCTTCTGACACCATGACTCAAATTATGAGCTCTAACTGATTTTCTTGGTCTTGGACTCATGTGCTGTCCGTACACAGGTGTACCCTGTTCTTGCAAGAACTAGGGCTTTCTTTGCTTCTTTTCTTGGATTGTTCTGGTTCTTCAGCCACAAATGTCTTGATAAAGTCTCTTTCCTCCTTCAAGAACCTTCACAAGGCTTCCTGAAAATGCCACATAACTCAGTCTTCACAAATACTAGCACCCCTATAATGTTAGGGTCTATTTTCAACTTTCTTTTCCAAACCGGGCATCACTAGCTCGCTTAGGAAAAGTCATTTAAGCATGCTCTTATCACCTCTAATGCTTCCTAATGCTAACCTATGTATAGGTAAGGAGCTTGGCCACATTTCCAATGAGCCCATGCTTGCTGGCACAGGAGGAAAGCGGCCTAAGACCCCATTTTGAACAAATTTACAGTCAAAAAGAATAAGCAAGAAAACATAATATATACAAGAATAGGGAATAGCGATGAACTAACTGACTATACAGCCACCAGAATTATTAGAATGTCTTCCCTACATGCTGAATCAAATAACCAAATGCCTAACTCAGTTCATTTAATCGTTGTTTCTAGAAAACAAAACAGAAAACTATATTTTATTCACCAAAATCACTGTTCTATTCACATTCTCATAAAACTGCCAACTCAAAAAAAACGTCCAACCCCTTCTAGAGTCAAGAGTTCTCTTTTACAACACAAGGAATCAGTTAGGTTAATTTCCCCGAGCCCAAGAATGGCAAAAACCATGCTTTTTGAAAACACAGTGTGTTTTCCAACCCTTGCTAAAACTTAGGAAATAACCACACAAATGAATTCCAATTTATTCAACTTCTAACCTTAGAACCAAAAGGTCCTCAAACACAATCTAAATGGTGTTAAAGACCTTTCATAACAAAAACATATTGATTTTAAAACAATACTTCAAAATGTGCTAGTATTTTGGCACCTTGGCAGGTGCTCCTGCACCATGGTTGGAGGTTTTTTTTTTTTTGCATGGGTTGATGGTTGCAAAAGCAATACAAAAGTCTCAGCTCTGATAGTTTTTCCCCCAAAAATGAAACACAACAAAAGAAGACCTCCTCTCCACCCTACCATAGTGGTTCATGGAGCCTTATAGGCTCTCACCAAACCCCTAAGCAAGAACATACATTCTCCACCATTGTGATCATTGGTGAAACCAATGTTTCTTATTACACTTAATATAGAAACAATCAGCACCACACGCAAACCATAAATGAAAAAATATTGGTTTCAACAGTGTCCTAGATGATAGTAGAATTCACTGTAAATCACCACAAAATGTGAACCATAAATGAAACAATATTAGTTTCAATAGTGACCTAGATGAAAAAACCCACAAAATAGAAGAATTCATAGTAACAGGCCCATGAAAAAAAAAAAACCCCGCATGTGGACAAATTATTTTTTCAACAGTACCTTATAAAAAATGAAACAATATAGCCAAAGCTAGAGAGCAACAATGCACAATGCCTTATGGAAAACAACATAAACGGTATAACATTAACTATTTTATTGCATTGCAACCATCGCTACAAAAGAGCAGATACATATGTTTCAATTGACAATTGCAATTTTCATGTTTGAGAGCAACATTATGCATTTATTCTATCTATGTATGTGCGCTTGAAAATAACTTATGCAACCATAGCAATATCAAAGGTAGACACATGAAACATAACTTTATGAACTCACATGTAGCAACAAAATATCATCTACACTTAGCTAGGACAAGAAGATTAAAACCACAAAAAGTAAATGACATAATTTTGATTACATTCTACATTTTAACCATGTGCAACAATCGAATGTGGAATAAATAAAATTGGTAGAGAGGAAGAAAAACACAAAACAAAAGAATTCATAGTAACAAACCCATGCAAAAAAAAATAGAGCGTGTTGAATGCTAGATATGAATATTTTATGTATATATTTTATTTCCCCTATGTGCAGATATGTATGTATGTCATAGTAGATGCAAACAACATTGGTACATACTGATCCCTATGTTTATTCTTTTGGGACATTATTGGAATGATAAGCTATATTTTAAGTGTTATATGGAACATTGACGTCACCATTGATCGCAATGATGAACAATGCCTTGTTTTGTTGTGTTTATTATATTTCCCCTATGTGCAGATCTTATGTGTGTATGTCATAGTAGATGCAAACAATATTTATACATACTAATCCCTATGTTTATTATTTTGGGACATTCTTGGAATGATAAGTTTTATTTTAAGTGTTATATGGAACATGGATGTCACCATTGATTGCAATGGTGGACAATGTATGTTCTTGGTTGGTTTTTTAATAAGAACATAGATTGTTTTCAGAATTCTCTACAAAGGGATTTCCAAATGTGCCTCTTCTTACTTGCTTTCTTTCAGATGTGTTCTTTATGTAGCCACTATAAAAATTCAAAAGAATCATTTTAGAGGGAAAAAACCAAAAAATAGAAGAATTCACAGTAACAAACCCATGTAAATAAAAAAATGGGTTGCATGTTGCATATGAATATTTTTTCTATATAATAATGTTTTCTACATATAATTTCACATACATAGATATCTACACATAGGGAGAATAAAATGAGTGACATGAAAAGATGGTTTTGTCTCCATCCTGCCATAGTTTGGTGAGATCTTGTGACGCTTCATGACCCAATATGGTTGGGTGGATAACATGCCTTGTTTTGTTGTGTTTCATTTTATTTTCCTATGTGTAGATATGTATGTATGTCAAAGTAGATGTAAACAACATCCATACATATTCTTCCCTATGTTTATTCTTTTTCGAAAAATAATTGTTATTTGTTTGAGCCTCAATAGGGAATTCTTGGAATGATAAAATTTATATTCAGTGTTATATGAAAATTTGAAGCCTTTTTTTATTATTTATTTTCCCTCATATTGTTAATGTCTCTACAAAAAAAATTGAGAGATCATGTTGTGTTTTGAAGATCTTGATGGTTGTCATTTTATTGGTGTTCTATATTTCTTGTATGTGTTTTGGTCAGGATTCTCGTCAGCCTTTGTTTCTTTAATTGAACATTTAGACCTCATGTTGTTGTGGCATAGAGCTCATAGTCAGCTATTGGCATTTAAACTCTCATCTTTTTAAAGACCAGCCCCAACAATGTCGATGGACTCTGGTTCTCCCCAGGCTGTTGAACAACCCTCTGACACCAATCCTATAAGTTTTTTCCTTGTTTACTTTTTGTTGCTGAGAACTATATTGGATCTTTTCCATGTGCATCCAGTGAATTATTAATATACTTCATTTGAATTAATAGTCCTTGTAATATATAGTCTAACTAATTTATATTTGAGCTCTTTATGTTTCCTTTTCCCTTTTGTTTTCTAGCCATTTGGGAGTGGCTTATGTATTAGAAAAAAAAGGGTTGCAGTTTTGGAATGTGTCAAAATTGCTATGTTCTTCCTTGTTTATATTCAATGAAAAATATAATCTTGTTTGCTTCTTGCTCGACCTTGACCTCCTTCCATATTCATCTATTATATGCAATTTTAAAGTCACTATGATCTTGTGACCATGTATAATTATCTATGTGTCTACATATTGGATACCAATAATTGATTTGTTATGTGTTGCCTCTTTCCCCCTCTTTTACTTCTAGATTCATGTCATAGTCTTGAACATTTCATTGCTTTGGCTTAGTTGAGAAAAACGGCCGAGCGTAGGATTCAAATGTACAACCAACCTTGACAAGGTGTGCGATCCAATCTATTGATGTTGGAGATGTCGTCCCATCTTCGGTTCTTCAACTAATGTCTTTTTAGAAAATTGGTAGTGATCAAAGCCCAGTTGACCATTACAAAGTTTTCCTCTCTAATGGAACCCATGTGTAGATATGCACTTTTCCTAAAAGATACAATGACCTTTTGTTTGCAGGGGCGCTGAAAATAAGTTCCATCCTGTGCTTGACAAACTATGTGTGTACGAAGTTGTAGGAATCAAGGTTGGCTATTGTTTTGCACTAATTGTTCTTGTTGTTGTATGCTTTCTTGTTTGTGGGGACCACCTTTTATAATATTTGATCTTGGTATGGTTGTAGAGCAATTTTTTTATTGTCCTTAGATGTCAAAATGTCAGATTTTTAGTTAATTGGAACACCTAGATATCTATTTAAAGATCAAGAAGAACAAATGGCGGGCTCAGAGTTTCCTTCCCCATCCAAAATAGCCTCAAAATTCTACTAAATTTTTTTCTCTACTACTTTGGCATGTCCATTCATAAATTCATGTTGCATATGGACATCATATGGTTCTTGGCTATAATGTTTGTTCCCTTTAACCCATACTTATCTCAATCTCATGACTATGCTTTTAATCTTCTAATGTTGGTTGAATGTTGAATATATTGGTCCTACCTCTACATTCATAAAGCCATGTAACATATGGTTATCCTTGATTTTATTAGAGTTGCATAACTTCATTTTTGTTATAATATTTCCTATGTAACATTCAATGATGACTATCCTCTACCTACTTTGCAATACTTTTTTGATTTTTCTTGAGTCGAGGTTATTAAAATCTAGGATTGCACATGATTAAAATGCAAAATGTAATCTAAATTTTCTTATATGATTTATGTGGTTTTAATCTTCTTGTCTTGGCTCAGTGTAGAATATTCTCATATATGTCCTTTATAATCTTCTAATGCTACTTAAATGTTCTCTCTATTGCTTTGGCATGTCTATTCATCAAGTCATGTTGCATATCAATATCATATGGTTCTTGGCTATAATGTTTGTTCCCTTGAACCCATTGATGAGCTCAAAATATGCTCATAATTTGAGTATTATGATGTATTTTTAATATCCCTACTCTTATTGCTAATGGATGTTTTAACTATGTGATTAAAGACTTTGGGTAGTATCCTGTAGCAATACATTCCTATATTTCTGCAGCTTAACATCTCTATGTGTCTTATTAATTACCCTGTTTGACCTCTCGAATGACTGATATAATGCATATGGTTTTTGAATAATGAAAAAGATTTAATATTTGATTAATGAATGTATCGTGTTGTTTTCCACGCATGCTCTCTTTCACTTATGTTGCCATGTGCATCACAGGTTGTTGAAGGGAGCATGAATGAGTCAAGCGCAATAGATCTCAGCCCTGCAGTAAAGTTCATTTCCATCACAACGTCGAGGAAGTTGTTCTAGAAAAGACTCTTTGATCAAGTCATTGGGAAGAAACCTAAATGATCATTAGACTGGGAAGAGTGGAATGCTAAATTCTCTCTAGATTGTGTTGAATGGATATGATTTCATTTATGAGAAGTTTGTTCCTCGGTTTCAGGATGCACTTATTGTTGGAGTTACGGAAAGACACTGAGAGGGGGTGGGTGAATCAGTGTCTATAGTTTTTCAAACTTCGACCAAGATTTTACTATCTGATTTCCTTTTCTTTCAACAATAGTGTAGAGTAATCTCATTTGAAAGCACAAAGATATGACAACATAAACTTGGTCTTTTAGAAAACTTATGAAAACATGATTTGAGTGAGATATCTTGCATTTCCCAAAACATAGCTCATATTAGATCTCAATATTATTTTGATTAATGCATTCATGAGTTGAATGTAATCATTCATAAATATAATTGAGAACAACAATAAACCCAACTATGAATTGAAACAACAATCAACACAAAAAAGTAGTGAGCACACAGAAGAACAAAGATACATAAGATTTTCCAAGTGGAAAACCATCCTGGGGTAGAAAAACTACTCCTAAACTGCCTTACTGGCTTAATCTTCAAAACCACTTTTAACAATGCCTTATAGGCCAATTTCTAAGCACCAACTCAAGGATCACCAAACCCTCATTTAGAGACACCAATCTCAAGGAGCGCCAACCCCTCATTTAGAGGCACCAATCTCAAGGAGCACCAACCCCTTTCTCATATTATAGAATTACAATAAAAATATATCAGAGGATCACTCTGTTTTCAGTTAAGTTCATAACACTCTGCTTCTAATACTCTAGGAGCAATGTCCCAGTATTACATCCAGTTCCCTCTCTTGATTATGGCCAGAATAACTATCTCTTAGAATTACAGGCCAACAACTTTTCCACTATTTTCAACATTGGTTTTTATATACATTCCAAGTGTGTCAGTTACGAAGAGATCTTCAACAAGCGTTTTTCACCAGATTCTCAAATTCTCTTACTAATTTTTGAATTTAAAGCTGATTCATAATGATCTGTAGATTATGGTAAAAATCAGAGAAATGCCTATCCATAGAGCTTTTAGTTTCTACGTAGAATCAGGAGACTTCAAATTGTAACACAAATATTTTCATCAAAGTCATGACAGCCCACAAATAGAAAATCATATCCTCTGAAATCTCAGAGAATATTTTCCAAAGAATCGATACCAACCAAAGATGTCACCATGCAACTAAACTTAGAAAAATCCATTAAATAAAAAATGCAATAGCTCAAAAATAAAACTCAATGAATATCCTACTATGTAACCATTCTGAGATTTGATGCCAATCCATGATGACGACCACGGAGTTTTGAGTCTTCATAATTATTCGCTGAGACAACCATATAGTTTTTCCGAAGGAAATTAAATCGCCAGACAATCCCTTTAGATATCACTTTCGACAAGAGCCATCAGAGTTTGGAAGAACACATAGCAAATAGATCATGTCTCATCGATAGGCTTCCTTAGAGTATTATTCATTTGCTGACACTGTAGCCTAAAGGTTCTCTCACCAAATGCATCCTTCTATCTGTCATTGTGACATCCTACTGTCGGGGAAACTCTTTGTAGATTTTGCTGTGTTTCACCAAAAGACTTTATCCCTTATAAGTCACTGTAACATAATGGTTTTCTTACTGACTAGACCCTTTTTTTTTCCATTCACTATCGCTATAGCTTTTTGATATCAGAGAGACCTCTCAGAGATTACTTTATGTTATACCGAAGGTCTTTGTCATTTCTAAGTCTCCAAGACAAGAACACACTTACACTGATGAGCCTTTGATAGAAACCCCTTGTGTGATGTCACTGTAGCTTCAGTCTATCAGGGAGACATCTTGTAGATAGGTCTTTGATTTACCGAAAGTCATTCTGAGTCGCTGTGACTTTATGATTCTCTCGCCAATGCAACCTTCTCCCTTATGGGTGTCGCTATAGCATACGGTCATCAGGGAGACCTTTTGTAGAATATATTATGTCATACTGAAAACCCTTCACTCACTTGAAGTCACTGTGACAATACAAACCTCTTACCAAAAGCCTCTCTTTAGACTTAGTCGCCAAGACTTGACACGTTTGCTGAGACTTTACATCAAAATTCATGAGTCTTACCAAAATACCACGTGATCATTCTTGTTCGCCGAGACAAATTGATGCTTATGCCGATAGAATCTTTATCGTCATTTGTCATCCTCTATTTATCACTGTGACAACCAATCTCACGCCAAAATACCACCGTCACTGAGACATCTTGAGTTTGGCAAGACGTTAGCCCAACCATCTAACTCACACTGATGAACTGTTCCATGTGCACAAGTCAAGGAGACATATAGAACTCGGTGAGACACCACCCCGATAGCCACAACCTTTGCCGATACAATCATCCTTAGTCGCTGAAACCACGTGAATGTCTCGCCGATAGACATCCACAAGCACTAGTCAGGGAAACAATATGTCTTTGCTAAGACCTTATCCCAAGAACCCTGACTTTTTCCAATACACATCCATTCACCATCAGTCAGTGTAACATTGCAATCTCATTATGACATCATACCGAAGGGATAACTCATGCCGATATGATTCTTTCCTGTGCCGGTCGGTGTGACAAACCAATATCGCTGAGACCACATGCCGACAGATTTAACTTATGCTGATATAACTACTATCGCCAAGACCACACACATGTCTTTCTAAAATAACCCTTCTTGAGCTGGTCACCAAGACAACGCTAATGTTACGCTGAAAGCAGCCTGAATGTTAAATACAATTGCCATGACATCAGAAATGTCTTGTCAATAGGCAACTCAGACATTTCAAAGAGGATCGGTGAGATCCTACCATTCTCACTCCAATATGAGTAAGCCTGAAAGAGAAACAACCAATACCTATGATATGCAAGGAGAACCATCTTTCAAACTCTGTCAGTCAAAGATGTAGCATTCATAACTTGAACCAGAAATGGTACGAAGCTCAAACTGATTAGTACAATAAGATATTAACGTTCTGAATGTAGACTGTCCACTTAATGCCAAGACAAGTAAACCATATAGACAAAACTGTACCAAGATAAAGCATGAGAGACCAATCTGAAATAGTCAACAAGTAGAATCAACTGAAAGGGGTTTAGACATCAAGGACAAACCATATGATCACAACTGAGATCCAACACTTATGTCCATGTCTTTCTCTATTAGAGTTAGTTAGTTAGTTGCTTTTCTGATATAAATAAGTTCTCCTCCTGCGCGAGTGAGCAACGGGATATGTAAAAGTTAGTATGATAATAAAAAGCAATGTTTTGTGTTAGTTTTCTTATAAGCAAAACAATGTATATGATTTCAAGTTTATGAATAAAAGATGATGAAGTTTTGAGTTCAATTCTTGCATAACTGGTTGATGCTTGCTAAGGGGGCCCACTTAGTGACTATCTATAGTTAGTTAGTTGTTTATCTTCTATTGATCATAAGTTAGATTTCATTCTGGAAAGTTTCAGTGCAAACTCAGTTTTATATTGTTCCTGCAGCATCGGGAATCCATCCCTGTGTTTCTTCTTGCAACATAAGGCCAGTTCATAGTTTTTTTCATAGTAACAATTATCATGATTTCTACTTTGATTAAGTTATGCTTAAGTTAAGAAAGCTTTACGTTACATTCATGTAGCATAAGTAGAATTCCTTTCACGCATTTATTTCTAGTAAATCGTGACTGAAGCTAGTTCTTAGTGCACATACAGTGCTGCTCCATTTCAAGTATACGTTCCCGAGTTTGACAATGTAAATGAACGACCATAAGAAGATGTTAGTCACCTACTGGAATTTCTAATTCCCAGGTTAGGATTTTCTGTGACTTTTATATCCTTTAGTGGACGTGACCACCCATACTTATTTCAATCTCATGACTATGCTTTTAATCTTTTAATGCTGGTTGAATGTTGAATATATTGGTCCTAGCTCTCCATTCATAAAGCCATGTCACATATGGTTATCTTTGATTTTATTAGAGTTGCATAACTTCATTTTTGTTATCATATTTCCTATATAAGGTTCAATGATTACTGTCCTCTACTTCTGCACAATACTTTTGTGATTTTCCTTGAGCCTAGGTTATTAAAATCCAACCTGCAAATACATATTGTTTCTCATATCATGTGAGCATTTATAATTTTTATATTGTATAGTAATCTTGTAACAGTAGTCAACCATGCTTGGTTGGAAATAAAATAAAATGTTTTATTGTTTTGCTAAGTTTTAGATGGTATGTGTTATTACAACCATCACCACTACATGGAAACCATGTATGAAATAATATTGTGGTTCCATAGGAATTATCAAAACAATGAAAATGGTGAAAATGGTTACAATTTCAAATTCACAAACTTGAACTTGCTTATCAAAATTAATGTTACTCAAAGCAATAAAACAAATGCTTGGAGAAAGAGAAAATGTTCTATTGTATCGAAATACACATACAACAAAAAGAAAATGTGCACATATATATGTATCTAAATGAAGATACACACAAAAAACATATATATATACACTTATACTTGTTGATACATGTAATTACATTTAAACTTAAATACATATATATGTTCTCACATGCATTGAAAAGTATAGGTGCATATATCTATGTATGTTGTGCAACTCAAGCTACAGCCAAACACTGAACAATGCCTTATTGAAAATAACATAAACTGCTCAATTACTTTTCTAAGTTTTAAATGCAAGCTATTATTGCAACCATCGCTAATATATGGAACCTATAAATGATATATATCTACATTTAAAATTATCTATATTTTTTCTCACATGTATTAAAAATTTTAGGTGTGGATATCTATGTATGTTGTTTGCAAAAACATTTTTCATAGTGGTGGCTCACAATCTTGATAGTAGTTGAAGCTACAAAAAAATAGTCAACAATGCCTTATTGAAAATAACATAAGTTGTTCAATTGCTTTGGTAACTTTAGAATGCTAAATATTATTGTGGCCTTCTGCACTATATGGAAACCATCCATGAAACAATGTTTCCATGCCAGCCTCTACCAAGTGATGTTTATTTCCTTTTCTCTCATGGTGGTTTCTCTATTGACAATTCCACCTATGGATATAAATGTGTGTTGTCTACATATAACTTTAGATGCATATATATCTGTATAGATTTTTCTTTGTAAGCGTATATGTGGATTTTTTTATTGCTTTGCAACCATCACCACTACATGGGAATCATAAATGAAATAATATTTTTCAATCTATTGAACAACAATCAATAATGCGTGGGTATCAACTCCTTCCTATGTTTATTCTTTTTGAGGGATAGTTGTTATTTGTCTGAGCCTCAATAAGAATTTCTTAGAATCATAGGTCGTATATTAAGTGTAGGATGAAATATTGGTCGCACCATTGATCATAGTGGCATACTACGTATGTTCTTTCTCGAGGGTTTGGTGAGACTCTATGAGGCTATATGACCCAATATGGTAGGGTGGAGATTAAACCTTCATTTTTTGTGTTTAATCTTATTTTCCCTGTGTGAAAATAGTATGTGTGAAATTAGATGTAGGAAACATTCATATATACTCCTTCGTATATTTATTGTTTTGGGACTACCAATTTAATCCACTTTTTTGGTTGGAAGCCACTTGCTGGAAGATGTTTTCCATAGGAAATATAAAATGAAACAAAAAGAAAAGAAACCCTACTACCCACTGTGTTCAATGGTTGGATCAAAGTTTCATATTACACTTAATATATAGCCTATCACATTGTATAGTTAATATACAACCTATCATTCTAAGAATTCATTTTTGAGGCTCAAAGAAATAATAAATAAAAAGGTGCATCTAACTTCAAATACATATATATCTGTATAGATTTTTTTTTGCAACTGCATATATCTACATTGCATGTATTGGATGCATGTGTAGGAATTTGTTGCTTGGATATATATACACACAATATTTATGTGTTTCTTTTGTTCTATTTCATTTTTCTTTTCCTATGTTTAGATATGTATGTATGTGATATTAGATGTAGACAATTCATTCATATATACTCCTCCCCATGTTTATTGTTTTGGGAAGATATTTGTTATTTGTTTCATCCTAAAAAATGAATTCTTACAATAATAGGCTTTATGTTAAGCATAATAAGAAACATTGGTTTCACCATTCATCATAGTGGTGGACAATGTATGTTCTTTCTTGGGGGTTTGGTGAGAGCCTATGAGGCTCCATGACCCAATATGGTAGGGTGGAGAGTAGGCCTTCTTTTATTTTGTTTAATTTTACTTTCCCTATGTGCAGATATGTATGTTTGTGAAATTAGACACAAACAACATTCATCCCTATGTGCAGATATGTATGTATGTGAAATCAGATGCAAACAACATTCATATATACTACTTCCTTGTTTATTCTTTTCATAAGATAGTTTCTATTTTTTTTGTAGGTCTATACTTAAACTTCTCCAAAAAAATTATTGCTACTTGGCATGGCTTGGCCTTGTCTCCATTCATCCAAAAATTTCCAAAACATTTGACAAAATAATAGGTACATATATTTCAATTAAAAGTTGTAGTTTTCTTGTTTGAGAGCAACATTGTGAATGTATTCAAATTGCTTTTGTTAACTAAAACATGTGGTACATGTTCTTGTGTGAAGTAATTGTCTTAAGCTTAGGATTTTCAAGTTGTTTTTGTCAAGAAAAAGGGAAAAAAAACATCCAAAAAATATGTGAAATTAGATGTAGACAACATTCATATATAGTACTACCTATTATTCATGGAAGGAATGCAACAGATACATACATACTTACAAAAAAAAATCTATACTGAGATATATATTACAACCATCGCCACTACACAAAAACCATACAACAATTAATGTTGATGCCAACTGACGTTTGATTTTGTTGGCCTTCTCTATCAACGTGCCAAATGCTTTTAATATAAAAAATAAAAAAATCTGCCACCTTTCCGACTGGGAGCTAGATGCCAGAAGTGTTAAAAACTAGAAAGGGTAACAAAAATTCCAGCCAAAGTGAACACAAGTGTAGATATGTCCATATATTTAAGTTTGCATCTATCTATATATGTATATTGTCTACATCTAATCCCACATACATACATTTCTACACATACTTTTTGTGTATTTGTATATCCAAGCAATATATATCTACATATGCATCCAAATCATGTAATGTAGATATATGCAGTTACAAAATAAAGTCTATAGCGATATATATGTACCTAAAGTTAGATGTAGCTTTTTAGTTATTATTCCTTTCAGCATCAAAAAGGAATTCTTAGAATGATAGGCTATATATTAACTATAATATGAAACATTGATCTAACCATTGAACATAGTGGTAGATAATGATGTTCTTGCTTGGGGGTTTGGTGTGAGCCTATGAGGGTGCATGACCCAATATGGTAGGGTGGAGAGAAAGCCTTCTTTTGTTGTGCTTCATTTAATTTCCCCTATGTGCACATACATACACATATATATAAGTTTCCATCCATCTTTATATGTATATTTTCTACATCTAATTCCACATACATACATTTCTAAGCATACTTTTTGTGTGTATATATTTCCAAGCAACAAATTACTACTTATGTAGCCAATGCATGATGCCAGTTGGCAAGGCTTGGTACTTCAAAATTAATTGTTATATGGTATCCATATAGTGGCGATAGTTGTAATAACACCTGCCATTTAAAACTTGAGAAAACATATTCCTTTCCCACAAAAAAAATTGCCATTTATGATTTTCCCTTTTATAACCATTGCAAATTGTGGTTTATGTGATTGTGGAGGACAACCACACACCGTTGTCATGTGCTTGTGAGAGGACAAACAATTTTTTGGTTGCATCACATTGTTTATCACTACAAGCACAAGAAAATGGTGTATGTTGCTCCATTCAACATAACCATTTTCAATGTTATAGTTGGCATGGTTTTTATGTTGTAAATATCTACATTTTTTTATTTTTTGGTTATTGCTTGTTAGATGTACCCATGTTTGGTGAAAATATACCTACATATGCATCCAAGTCATGGAATTCCTATATATTTATTTGCAAAACAAAATCTATATTGATATATAGGTATATGAAGTTAGATGCACCTTTTTTGTTATTATTTCTTTGAGCCTCAAAAAGGAATTGTTAGAATGATAGGGTATATATTAGGTGTGATAAGGAACATTGGTTTCACCATTGATCATAGTGGTGGACAATGTATGCTCTTTCTCAAGGGTTTGGTGAGAGCCCATGAGGCTCCATGACCCAATATGGTAGGGTGGAGAGCAGGCCTTCTTTTGGTGTGTTTCAAATTATTTTCCCTATGTATAGTTATGTATGTATGTGAGACTAGATGCATATAACATTCATATGTATAATAGGTTTTATATTAAGTGTAATATTAAACATTGATCTCTGTATTTATTACAATGGTGGATAGTATACCTATTCTCTACATGTAATTCCACATACATACATTTCCACACATTATTTCTGTGTGTATATATATCTGAGCAATAGATCCATAATAATGCATACAAGGCATATAATGCCTATATATGTGCTTGCAAAACAAAATCTACACCAATATATAGGTATTTGAAGTTACATGCACCTTTTTAGTTATGATTTATTTGAGCCTCGAAAAGGAGTTGTTAGAATGATAGGTTGTATATTAAGTGTAATAAGAAACATTGGTTTCACCACTGATCAAAGTGGTGGACAATGTATATTCTTGCTTGAGGGTTTGGTGAGAGCCCATGAGGCTCCATGACCCAATATGGTAGGGTGGAGAGCAAGCATTCTTTTTTTGTGTTTCATTTTATATTTCCTATGTGCATATGTGTATGTTTGTGAGATTAGTTCCAAACAAAATTCATACATATGATAGGCCATATATTAAGTGTAAAATTAAACATTGATCTCAACATTGATTATAGTGCTAGAAAATTTTTGTTCTTGCTCAAGGGTTTCCTAGGAGCCCTCAAGGCTCCATGACACAATATGGTAGGGTGGAGAGCAAACCTTCTTTTAGTGTGTTTGATTTTATTTTTCCCATATGCAGATATCTATGTATGTGAAATTAGATGCAGTCAACGTTTATATATATTCTTTCCTATTATGCATGCAAGGAATGCAATGCATATACATATACTACGAAAAAAAATCTATACCAAAATATATGTTTCCCAAGTTAGATGCACTTTTTCTAGTTTTTATTGGTTGTACATCTGTTTTCATTTCCCTTTTCCCCAATGTTTGTCACATCAAAACAACTTTTGTTACTAATCTTGTTGTTTTGCTGCTTATAGAAGTGGTTATACATTGAGACAACATGCTCTATTTTTTAAGCTTTGACCAAAAAAGTCTATATGCGGATATGTATGTATGTGAAATTAGTTACAAACAACATTCATATACATCTAAATTTAAACTTGTTTGATACACATATATATACATCTTTGCAACTTTTGCTTTCCTTGCTTCCTGTCCATCACAACCATATGCACCTATGTTTATAAATTCTCCTCTTGGTTCTTATTGTTCATCATGCTACTAAACAATTGTGATGTTCTAAGTTGGGTTAATCTCTTTAGCTATACCATTGTTCTTTAAGTTAGTGTTTGGAAGCACTTTATTATTTTCTTCATATTATGGTTGTAGGCTCCTCAACCTTGTTCAAGTTCTAATCCTACATCAAGTGTGGACCAAAAAAAGGCATCAAAATGCCAAAGAAACCAACTCTATTATGTGCAGTATAGAGAAAAAATTTGTGCAAGTCGTCGGGCCAAATATTTTCAATAAAGAGTCGATGTAGTTCATCCTTACTTGGCCCTACCTAATCAAGAGGTCACACTGCAATTGTTGTCAAGCTTGTTAGAAACACATGTTCACTTCTATAGTCCTACACCCTCCATCCCTTGGTAGCTTGCACATAAACTTCCCAGTAAAGGTTCCTCAACAATTGTTTGTTGTGGATCTCAGTACAACCTTTCCAAGCATGGCTTTTTGTCCACATCATCAGTCGGTCACCATTTTAATAGTATGTTTAGAGATCCTTTTTGCATTGCAATGCAGTCCTTCTGTCAGCGCATTGGTTCTTTGTTCAGTTTGAAACTTTATAGTATTTGCAAGGAAAGCTATGTTAGAATGAAAGTGTGAGCATCCAACCCAGACATTGTATTTCTACGTTGTGATTTTGAAAAGGGTGTCCACCGATTCAATTCAATGAACAAGATGGACTCAGGACCAAAACCTCTTGTCCTTGCAAAGTTGACTCAGGTTGAAGAAATGCTTATAGCTAGAGTTGCTCTAGTTTTGAAAATGACCCATGCTAGAGGAGGGAAATACAAATATAGTGGCCATATTATAAACTTCCCTCAAGACATCATGACCATTGCAACTTTTTTGCCACATTGCCTACATGATGTTGAAGTGGTAATTGTTCGAAGAATTGGCATTCAAGGAATGAACTATGATTTCTATGTTGAAAAACATAATGTCATGGTTGGGTATGTGTAGGATCATGATGGGCCAAAAAGTGGCAATATGCAATTGATATGATGGCCCATGTGGCTGATGACTTTTTTTTAACCTAAAATTGATGAAATGAAAAGGATTTTTAAAGGAGATTCTCAGCTTTCTACCAATATAAATTATGCTTTACATTGAATTTAATAAATAATTATTATTCATTTTCTATTTGAATTATGACTAAAGTCTTGATTGATAGGCTGATTCAAAAAAATCTATATAGCTTTCAAACGATATCACATTTTTTGAATCCAAAACATGCGTCAAATTCTATGCTTCGCATACTATAGGATTAAAAAAAAATGAATTTTATGAAGTTTTGACCAAGTTTAGGTGGTCGATAATGAAGCTTGTATATTTTAAAAATTTGTAATAAAAATTCATAATTAATTATTTACTTGGATTTTTTTTTTTTTAAATTCATCACATCTGGACATGAGTCCTCTACTTATATCTAAAATCTTATACAAAAATATTATCATTTATTGTGGTTAGGGTGGTCAGACAGACACCTACTTCTTATTTTTTCCTTGAAATTTAAAAGTTTCACCAAATAGATTTTTTTTAAATAAACCTAGTATTTTAGAAACTACATTCAATTTGCTATAGATTATATTCTTAGATATTTTGAAATAATATAGATAACTTATTCAAATTCTTTTATGTCAAGTTGTTCAACTCGATTTTTCTAAATTTTTGCCACTTAAGGGCCTATTTTTTCCATAATGATCTTGCACATACCTAGCTACATTGATATACAAAATTCAAAATGATTCATACTATAGTGATGTTGCAATTTATTGTGATGCTTTAAATTTGTTGCCTACTACATGTATCAACATCTCCAATATTTTTCATATAATGAAAGAACTAGTACAGAACATTGTTTAACTAGTAGAAACTTTGAAAATTGGTGTTTATGAGGAAGTTGAGATTGTAGACTCATCATCATTTATTCCATTGTTTCCCAACCCTCCTCGGAAATTGCAAGTGATCAAAGATGCCTTGCAGATCATTGAAGAAATTACTCAAGATACTTTATCTTGGCCTGAGATAACTTTTAACCCTATCAATGAATACAAAACAAAAGGGTTATTAAGTATGGGTTTTCCAACATTGTTGCCCACTATAATAGTGATGTTGGGTGATCCCACAAAGCTAGATTACAATTTCTAGGAGATTTTTATTTTTGTTGAAATCACATATTTTTAGAAAATATAATGATTTAAGCCTTACAAAGTTCCATTAAATCATTCCAATTGAAGATGGTTTGATCAAACTACCTTAGATCAAACCCCCTGTGGATAGAACCCTACTATTTTTAAACCATACCTATATAATAGAGTCTACTTTACACCTATCCAAATGCTGATAAAAACCACTTTTGATTTACCTTTTGGGGGATCAAATAAATTCATTTAAAATTTATTTTTTGTAATTATGTAGTCCTTATTATGATCTTCCCAAAAATTATAATTTTAAATAAGTTTAATTTTATTATTATATTTATTTTTTTATTTCTTGTGAATGTAGGTTTTTCACCAAAAAATCAAGCTTCGTTATGCACATATGAGAAAAATAGAAGATTATACAAAAAAAAAATTGAAAAATATGAGTGCACTAGAAATTGGAAATCCTGATCCAACAAAAAATAAATAAATAAATTGATACATACAAAAAATGTTGTGTTATATAGTTTGCCTATGTTTGAATTGTAATCAGTTTGACTTCGAAACTTGATTAGGGAAAAAATATTCAATAAAACACTATGAAACCAATTGGAAGCACTACATATCGTAGTTACAAATATAAATTCAAAACAAGTAGAATTTTATCCTTCATGGAAAAAAGTTGTGTTATACGGTGAGTGTCACTCATTAAAAATGGTGTTTACTGAAAAAAATTAATTTTCGAAGGAGATGGAAAAAGAAGTGCAATCTGATTTCAAAAATTCTGAAAAAAAAATATTTAGAATCTACGTAAAAAAATTTCACAAATTACTATTTTCATCATCTACAAATTCCTCACAGTTTAGCCACTATAGGTGCCCAAAAGTGAAGGTTTAGTTAGAAAATATTAGTTCAGTTTCCAATTTGGCCAAAAATTGTAAACTAGTATTGTGGGATAACCCTAACACCCCTACAATTGAGAAGCATATAGAACACTTACATGAATATGCATTGCACTTGATGAGACACTATGATAATAGATTTTGGAGGCATGTCAAATTTAGATATTACCTTTATAATTTAATAATGAGACATCAAAGGTAATAGTTAGCTTTTGTTTTCATCAAAACAAACTTGGAAGAAAGGATCCCAAGGTATGTGGTTGCACTATGAAAACTACTTCAGGATGCACCAGAAACCTATATAGCAAATCAACTCATTCAATTTGGTGCATCTTTGTGATGGATGTGCTCATATTGGGGCAAGTGTCGGCAAGAGCTCGCTGCAATGATCCACCAGCTTGGGACACTAGCTCTTTTTTTCACTTTGAGCTCCATAGACACAAATGGCCTAATTTTTAGAAGATACTAGATCCTTGTTCTCAGCCACATATGCTATACTCCTAAAGATGCTTCATGAATAATGTTTTCTAGAACTTGCATATAACATCCTTGTAC
Source organism: Sequoia sempervirens (assembly GCA_007258455.2). NCBI lineage: Eukaryota > Viridiplantae > Streptophyta > Pinopsida > Cupressales > Cupressaceae > Sequoia > Sequoia sempervirens. The sequence continues at coordinate 4,096,889 of VDFB02000002.1, forward strand.
ATGATTTTGTGGTTCACCATTTTCCATGACGAGCTTCTTGAGATACTTTTCCATGCAAAGGATTACTAGTATAGGTATGAGTGGAAAAACCATGAATTAGCACATGTCCAAGGTTTCTTATGGATTTTAAGTGCCCCAAACATGGAAATTCTTGACTAGTCCAACCCACATGAAGTTCAACAGGAAAAAAGCTTCTTTGATCACTATGTTTCAACATGGAATCCTCATTACCTAGAACAACTAATATCAAGAGTCCACCACTCTTCTTTGGAGGACCCATGTTCACTTGACACTTCGCAAATTAATTCCATGGACCCAATTGATGATTATTAATAGCTAGTGGACACGATGTAGAGGCATACCAATTGTACTCAGTACACATGCCTTAGAAAAAAATTCTAACAATTTTAATTTCGCTACAAAGCTCCATGGAATGCACACCCATCATTGACATTGGAAATTCACAATGAATCAAACAAATCCTATAAGCCAGCAAGAAATGATGAGCACCTTAATATCCACAACCCTAAGATGCTTGTGATCTGGTGAGCAAACATTGATTTATAGCCAGTCTTGTCAAGACAAATTGTGCTAAACTACATTTCCAAATATGCATCAAAGTCTAAAAAATATCTGAAACCTATATTGATATGTTTTAGAGGCTTGGAAATACAAATTCATGTGGGGATAAAGCGTTTTTTCCTATCAAAAGTTCGTGATGAACTTGGTTGCAGATCATGACATTGGTGCACAAGAAACATGCCATATGCTGCAAAAGTTTCCCCTTGTCATGTCAAGCTAGAATTTCCTATCTTTGAACATGAGTAGGAAAACCTTCCACCATTTGAAAATAGTTAACAATAGTGAAGAGCTTGCAATTATTTATATTCATTGTTACATGAAAAGGCCAAATGAGATGGACACTATATCCCTTAGACAATCTGTACAATTGTATACACATCAGAAAAATTGCAATGGAGGGGATTGGCATTTGCGACCACACCTTGTTGTGATAATTGTTTACTTGCTATTCAAGTATGCCCCTCCTAAGAATTGTGATACCTAAAGAAAAATTGTGTTGGTCAGAATTACTGCTATAAAAGTCTTTCTGAAATGTCGAAGAAGATATATGCCTAACCAGAGATAGTATAACACAAAACTAGAGACTATTTCATGTTGTTGGCTATCACCCTTGGCATGTCAATAGAGTTATTTCTCCCCTCACTAGTCAAGAAGAAGGTGATAGTGATATTGACAACACCTAGAGTCTCTACCTCCCATGGATGAATACAAATGGGAATTACTTTCTCACCTTGGTACTACAAACATTGTCTACTTGGACAAGTTGCGGCTATTAGGTAGATGAGACTTTGATTTAAATCATATGTTGAACACACACCATGTTCCTGAGAGTCTACATAACATTTTTGTAGACTTCATCTCAACAAGTAAATTACATATAGTTGAAGATAGTCTTTTCCCACCTATTGCAACTACACTTTGTCATTACCTATCTCCTAAGAAAAAGCTTGCTCTAAATATCATTAAACACAACCCATCTTCACCATCACCATTGTGTATGATTATTCAAGGAACTGGAAGTATAGGTAAATCATTTATTATACACAACATCTAAAGAACACTAAATACATTGCCAAATCAGAGAATGAATCCTTTTCTTTCTTTGGCACCAATAGGGGTGGCCACTTACAATATACATGCCTCAACACTACATGCATCCCTTCAAATACCAACTAGAGATATGAATCTATTGAAAGGATAGTCATTGACCATATTTCAAGAGGACTTCAAACATATTAAGTACATCTTCATTGATGAAATGAGCTTCTTGGGACCCAAGTTGTTACTCAAAATAGATAGTTGGTTGTGGCAGGCATTTCCTGCTTGACATATGGAACCATTTGGTGGTACCTTTGTTATACTTTGTGGGTGACCTTGCATAGTTGCCACCTATTTTGGAAAGGCCTATCTACGCTTCTCACTCCAAAACCTTGGATCTTTGGCACAATTTTAATGTTTTTGTCACGCTTGACATAGTCTTCTGCCAACATGGACAATCTGATGCACAACAAGAGTTTCGTAGACTCCTCTTGAATATTATAAATTCTCAGGCATCTCATGCTAATTGACAAAATATTATGAATCAAACAAGCACCATGCTTTTAACTCAACAAAACCAAAATTTTGATGCAGGTATTCACTTATTCCCAACAAATAGCTTGGTCTCCTTTCCCAATAAAAAAATGCTTCAATAGTTAAAGGTTCCCATTGCAATTAGTATTCCTAAAACTACTCAACAAAATGCACCTGATTATGGCGATGCTAAGTAACTTCAAGCAAAGCTCTTACATGCAATTGGTGAATAAGTAATGTTAACAAAAAAATATTTGGTTGATAGCTAGACTAGTCAATGGATCATTGGGTTTTGTCATCTATCGTATATGCTAGGGGTGTTAAACCACCTCAACTGCCTCAATATGTTGTTGTGCACTTCCTAAACTACAATGGACCAACATGGGATCAAGACAACCCAAAAACCATCCTCATTCCCGAATCACATGGGGCAACCGAACATAGCTCCCCTTGACAATGGCTTGGGAAATAACAATACATAAATATCAAGGCTTGACACTAGAGAAATCTACAATAGATATTAGAACTAAAGAAAGATGAGGACTAGTGTTCACAAATCTTTCCTGTATAAAATAAATTGCAGGAATAAGTATAGATCAACCTTTCTCTTTTGATAGATACTCTAGATTGCATGCCAACAAATACAATACACTCTGAATCAAAGAAGAGGAACGCCTCCAACAATTGTGTGCATTACCAACATGATGAATTTTTTTCATTCTTTTCAGTAACTATATCACTTCTCTCTTCCCTCTTCATTGCAATGCATATAGAATTTACACCATTCCTAATTGTTTGATTCCATATGTAAGTTGATTCACTGCTTCCTTTTCATTCCCTCCATAGTGCAATTGCAACCACTCTGGCCAAGCTAGCCACAGTTTTGCTTCTATGGTGATTACTAAGAGAAGTTGTTGTTCAATTCTTGCATTATGCTTCTCCTCTCCTCCAATGAAAAACCTGCATTCCTTTTGAGCTTCTTTGGTTGACCATATAACATTTATATTTAAATTTTCAATTCTTATAAAGATCATACTAAAATACCTCAACCCATTTTTTAGGCTTCGTAAACCCACATAGCCCAAAGTTGTTGCGATCTTCAATCACTGATGCCACAAATAATAATCTCGCCTTTGATCTATGTGTGTGTGATTATATCTAATTGAAACCATTTTATATTAGAAATGTTCTCAACTATAACTACAAATCTCCATAATGCTAAATAGCTTCGCAATTGCATGTTTGGCATGGTGTAGGAGCTGCAACTACATTCTATTTATATACTTGAGGTAAGGCTATATGTGCTTTATTTCATCTCTTATTTCAAAACTACATTTGAAATTATTTTTAATAAATGATATAACTATATATACTTTTATAAATGTATAACACTGATTTCAACTCAACAAAATTCTCAAGTACCAAAACAAAATTATATGGGACTTCTAATTGTAAACATACTGCATCCTGCTGTGTGTACAAGATATGCCTACATCTTATTTATTTGATCTCTTCTATTGCAAGTGCATTACATATTATTTTTTATAAATTATACAACTATTTATATTTCCTAATTTAGATATTGTCTAACAATGACACGTGTTCATCACACTAAACTCTACATTTTCCTTTGGTTTTTGCAAAACATACTCAAGAAAAACAAATTCAGTGATAAGAAGATTACTATAATGGAGATAATGATAATGATCATATCATCAAAAGATCAGCCTACAACCAGTGATTTCCAATATGGGCTATTTATATTTATCAAATGCTTCACACTTCCATTTGATAGAAATTTTTCTATTCATTTTTAACATTGACTATGGTTGTTCTCAATTATCATGGAATATTTTTGGGATTTAAAATAAATTCAAAATATTGTCCCATGTGTAGTTGTATTGAAAAAATCAATTCAAATTTATCTTCCCTTAATGGCTATTGTTTTTGTTAATTTTATTTGTTGGCTATCAATAAACTACTCCCAAATTCTTTAAATTTCCCTTTTATACACTAATGTATTCTTTCAAAGCACCGTTTTCTTTCCTAAATATTTTTCTATATGGTCACGATAGCAATTGTGAATTTTTCTTCAACTCCTATGCTCTCTCCTATACTGTTCTTAGCATCCCCATCTTTAATTCCTTCTATGCATGTATAGATCCCTGTTGTTTTGGCTTCCCCTCCACCTATCGGATCATCATTGCATTTCACTACATGCAATCAAGCTAGTTTAAATTTTATGTTGAGTTTCTCCCAAAAAAAATTTATTGTTGGAATTTTTTCCTTTCCAATACTTATGGACTATACCATTTCTCAAACAAGGAGTCATTCTATTACTGGAATGAAGGCCTTTCTTACCATCCTCCACCCAATCTAGAGTCATTACTAATCCTCGTTAGCTAACCATTAGGGGTACACCTACCCTTGTGTTTTATTACATAAGGGAGTTATGTTTTTTGGCATAACATAGGTATACAGTAATCAAATTTTCATAAATAAGATATTATTGAGAGGATTTGGGTATGTGCAGGATCATGATGGGCCAGAAAGTGGCAATATGATGGGTATGTGGAGCTGACAACATTTTTTTTACCCAAAATTGATGAAATGAAAAGTGTTTTTAAAGTATATTCGCAACTTTCCACCAATATAAATTATGCTTTACTTTGAATTAAAT
>VDFB02000002.1:4101822-4148305 GCA_007258455.2 Sequoia sempervirens
TAAATTTGATGGTTGAATTTACCTGTCAACAAATTTTTTAATTACGGTTATCTATTCAAGGGTTCCCTTAAAACATTATGATATAACTTAGTGTATGTAAAATTATATATAAATCAAACATATATATCAGTATAATTATATATAAATTTTGACAGTTTATCCAAAAGATCTCGTTTTACAATCTTCTTAAAATTTTGATTGTATTCTATGGCAAAAATATTTGTCTTAAGCTATCATTTAAAAAGAATATAAATAATATTTATATTAATATTAAAGTCAAGGTGTTCGATCGAACATCTTTAGAATGTTCGGTCGAACTCATTTAAAATCATTTTTTTATTTTTTTTATAGTAGGTTCGGTCAAACATGGGTTCGACCGAACCCATCTTTGACTGAACATTTTTATTTTCTTCAACTGAACAACTGTTAAGTCGAACCCTTGTTTTTTCACCCTTGCCTCCTAAGGCACCAAAATTGTTGAAAATTTTTCCCTTCAAAACTCGATTTGAGAATGAAAATGGAGGAGATCTCAAAAACCCAACTAGTATTGGGTTCCCCTCAAAACGAGCTATCCAATGAATATAATTTTAATATGTTTTGATTATATTATCTATCTTTTTTTTAAGTTTTATTAAATATAGTTTTTTCACTGAAAACAAAACTCTTTGTCCTGCACAAGTGGAAAAATAGAAGATTATAAAAAAATTAAAATTAAAAATATGAGTGCACTAGATATTGGAGTCCTTGATCCAACAATTAATAAAAAAAAGAATTTCGATACATACAGTAAAAGTTATGTGTTATATGGTCGTGTTATGTCTGAATTGTAATTGATTTGACTTTGAAACTTGATTAAAGAAAAAATATTCAATAAAAAACTATCTAACCAAGTGGAAGCACTAGATATCGGAGTTAGAAATATAAATTTGAAAGAATTGGAATTTTATCTTTCAAGGGAAAAAAGTTATGAGTTATACGGTGTGCATCACTTTTTAAAAATGCAGTTTTTTGAAAAAAACCAATTTTCGTGGGAGATGGAAAAAGAAGTGCAATCTGATTCCAAAAAAATTGAAAAACTATTTTTAGAATCTACAGACAAAATATGACAAGACTCTAGTTTGCATCATCTTCAAATTCCTCACGGTTTAATCGCTATAGGTGCCCGAACGTGGAGATTTTGTTAAAAAAATATATCAGTGTCCAGTTTGGCCAAAAATTGTAAACCACTATTGTGGGATCACCCATCTATAGCTTTCAAACAATATCACATTTTTTGAATCCAAAACATGTGTCAGATTCTATGCTTTGCATACCATAGGATTAAAAAATAAATTGAATTTTATGAAGTTTTGACCAAGTTAAGGTGGTCAGACATACGAGTTTTTATATTTTTGAAAATTTTTAATAAAAAATTCATAATTAATTATTTACAAGTATAAAAAAAATTCAAAAAAATATGCATCACATCGAGACATGAGTTCTCTACTTATATCTAAAATCTTATAAAAAAATATTATCAGTTTATTGGGTGTTAGGGTGGTTAGACAGACACCTACTTCTTATTTTTTCATTGACATTTAAGTACTACTACATTGAAATTTAAAATTTTCACCAAATATAATTTTTTTAAAAATAAACCTAGTAGTTTAGAAATTACATTCAATTTGCTGTAGATTTTATTCTTAGATATTTTTGAAATAATATAGATAAATTATTCAAATTTTTATGTCAAGTTGCCTAACTCTATTTTTCTAAATTTTTAGCCACTTAAAGACCTATTTTTTCCATGATGATCCTACACATACCTAGCTGCATTGATATACAAAATTGAAAATGATCCATACTATAGTGATGTTGCAATTGATTGTGATGCTTTAAATCTGTTGCCTGCTACATGTATCGACATCTCCAATATTTTGCATATAATGAAAGAACTAGTACAAAACATTGTTGAAGTAGTAGAAACTTTGAAAATTATTGTTTATGAGGAAGTTGAGCTTGATGACTTATCATCATTTATTCCATTGTTTCCCAACCCTCCTCGGGAATTGTAGGTGATCATAGATGCCTTGCAGGTTGAATAAATTAGTCAAGATACTTTTCCTTGGCCTGAGATAACTTTTCAACCTATCAATGAATACAAAACAAAAGGGTTATTAAGTATGGGTTTTCCAACATTTTTTCCCCACTAGAATAGTGATGTTGGGTGATCCCACAAAGCTGGATTACAATTTCTGGGAGATTCTGATTTTTGCTGAAATCACATATTTTTAGAAAATATAATGATTTAAGCCTTACAAAGTTCCATTAAATCATTCCAATTGAAGATTGTTTGATCAAACTACTATTGACGTCCCAAATGGCACAACATGCAAATAGAATATTGCTACTTTGTTTCTCCTGAAAGAGAAAGGAAACACATGGATGCCTTAGCTCCCAAGGTCTTCGTAGTTGGTTCTCAACTGTACTGATGTCCCTCAGTGGCCAATGTAACAGCAATATTCAAGGGGCCTGCTAGTGTTGAGCTTTTGGACTATTATGGAGTTAAACACGAATTTAAATATACTCTAACCGGGGTTTTTAAAGAAAAAGAAAAAGATGGATCAGGGCTTTGGAATAGAAAAGAATGATACTTCATCTAAATTAGCTAGACCTATCAGCTTCCAAGGAATTGCTAACTAAAACTACTGAACAAATTTAACTTGTGAATAACACAATTTCATTCATTCACAGTGCTGATTTCAACAGCAGATTGCAAGTTACCATTCAAAAAAATAAAAATCAAACCTCATCCCTTGAAAGCTTCACAAATCAAATGATTAACATAAGACAAACAACATTCTGGAACACAATATGAAGTAGATTAAGATCTGGTTTCTTCTACTATTCATAAAATAGATAAACAACAATTACAAAGCTGGCACACTCACTATTGTACAGAAAATCTGTGGTTCCAAATTGTTTCCATTTACACTAAGAAAACTGATAGATACATTAGTCTTCTACTTAATCTAACTCCTAACTACTAATTCTATTCTACAAGTCCTCTATCTACTACTTTCTAACCCTACAAAGTTCCCCCCTTTTGTCGCCATGACAACCTGATTCTCTCACTGAAGGCCACCAACATAATCCTTCACGCCATGTCGGTGTGACTGGAGCCATTCGGTGAGATGCTATTCTGATGCAGTTGAGTCTTTCTAAAGTGTGTTTTCTTTGCTGGTGGTGTGGGGGACTTGAAGCTTTCGCTGAGACCTCTTGGCAAGGAGAAAACCTTATGCCGATATATGAATCCTTTTGGCCGTGGTCAGGTATGTGCAAGATCATCATGGAAAAAATAGGCCCTTAAGTGGCAAAAAATTTAGAAAAATAATTGTTAGGCAACTTGACGTAAAAATTTGAATAAGATATCTATATTATTTCAAAAATATGTAACAATAGAATCTGTAGAAAATTGAATGTAGTTTCTAAACTACTAGGTTTATTTAAAATAAAAAATCTATTTGGCAAAAATTTGAAATTTCAATGCATAGTACTTAAATTTCAGGGAAAAAATAAGTAGGTGTTTGTCTAACCACCCTAACCACAATAAAATGATAGTATTTTTTTTATAAGATTTTAGATATAAGTAGGGGACTCATGTCTGATGTGATGCATAGTTTTTTTGTAATTTTTTTCAAAGTAAATAATTAATTATTAATTTTTTATTACAACTTAAAAAAATATAAAAACTCATATGTCTGACCACCTTATCTTGGTCAAAACTTCATGAAATTCAATTTGTTTTTTAATCCTATAGTATGCGAAGCATAAAATGTGATGCCTATTTCAGATTCAAAAATGTGATACTGTATGAAAGCTATAAATGTTTTCAATCAACCTATCAATCAGGGGCTTTAGTAGTAATTCAAATAGAAAATGACTAATAATTATTTATTAAATTCAAAGTAAAGCATAATTTATATTGGTGGAAAGCTGAGAATCTCCTTTAAAAACCCTTTTCGTTTCATCAATTTTGGGTAAAAAAAAGTTACCAGCCACATACCCTACAAATACCCATCATATTGCCACTTTTTGGCCCATCATGATCCTACACATACCCGGTCGGTGGAAGATAACGGAGTCGCTGAGACTTTATACCGACGAACAGATCTCTCTGTGAAGTGCTTGTTTGTTGTGCAGTAGTCGGTGAGACTTCATGGATTCACCAAGACTTCTTGATGAAGGGAAAACCTTTCACCGATACATGAATCCCTTTGCTACCGGTCAGTGAGACCCGAGGGTCTCACCGAGACTTTTCTATGAAGGAAACTCCTCATGCCGATAGGAAACTCCATGTCACCAGGACGATGACCTTTGTCTTGTCGATAGATGCCTGCATATGAATTCCACTCGCTATGACAATCTGTAGGTGTTGCCGATAGGCAACACAAATGCATATCGATATAATGCACTGGTAGTCAGTGAGACACCTACAAGGTCTTTCCAAATTTTTCCTTATCTGATTTTTTAGACCAACTAGACAGGAGAATGCCTTCCAACTGAGCTCCCTTGGCAAATATCATCCTGTGTGTGATTTAATTCTACACTCAACAAAAAAACCCATAGTAAAGATCACACGAACAACAGTTAATTAATCAAAATCGTCATTGAAACAAATCCTATGTTAGTAAGGTGTTGTTGAATCTTCAAACAAAATGATCATACAAACAGTTCGAGTTTCAGGTCGACCCGCAGAATCCAAGCCAAGGAGGAATTTCAGAGAATTCTGAGTCAAGTGTATTCCAATGGAATGAGCATGAAAACACCCACTAGAGACTTAATCCGATCATTATAAGTCAAGAAACAACATGTGAGATCTCAAAATAACATCAATTATTCATAAAATGCACCATCATTTACTAACCAGTCGTACTTCTCCATACTTCCTCACATTTCACAAATTCTGGGGAAATCCACACAGGACGGATTTTCGCGAAGGCAAAGACATTCTGGTGAACCCGAAAAAAACAAAGAACAATGGATTTTGCTAAAATCCGGATGAGAAAGAAATTCGTGAAGAAGGAGACATTCCTCAGAGGCCTCGAGTATTTCGGGAAAATCTAGTCCATGCGGAATTCCATGAAGACCAAAAATCCATGAACAACAGTGCTTAGCTAGAGTTTGAGCGATATCTGGGAAAATCCGGATTGGGTGGAAAATCCCGAACTCAAGAGAAAACCTGAATTCTGACTGAGGCAGAACCAAAATTAGATCAAACAGAAAAAAAGATAAACATGGAGAAACAGAAGAACTCCCAAAAACAAAACAAATAACAGAGGCAAAGAAACCAAAAGAGAAGGGGGACTCATTTTGTTCTAGAATAAAATGGGGTGGTTATGCAAGGCATAACAAATCGCGACTTGGCTGGGAAAATGGTTTAACCATTTTCAAGAATCTAAAGGATTCAGCTACCTAGAACTCCTGGTTCATGAACACCACAACTCCAATTGGGTTAGTTATAACAAACAAGGTAGAGCAGAATATCAAATGTAAGTCAATCAATGGCTACCCCCTTAATCAATGTGTGTACTTGATTGTGCATCACTCTCTCATGAAGTTTTCCTCATCTTTTGGACAACAATGTGTAAGATTTGAGCTACATGAGTTGATTTCCTTTGGCTGTTGTGCAATGATATTCTGGGAATTGCTCTGCTGCCAGTCAAGTGTCCATAGCCCCGATGAAGATACCTCTAGTTTTCTCACAACATAACTCTATTGCTAGTCAGGCGTCCATAGCCCCAGTAGAGATACTAGAATCACCCATTCATATTGAATCTTCTCTCTCTTTCAGATAATTCTTCTCTCTTTTTTTTTGTTTTGTTTTCTCATAGAGTTTTAGATATTTAATTCAATTCCTTTTCAATATTTCAGATGTTTAACATCTGATCTGGATTGAAAACTATCATGGACCTCATAACAACACTTGCGAGATCGGATTTTTCACTCAAGTCTTACAACATTTCCATCCTAGGAAAAATATATCATTACAAGAGGAGATTATCTTATTGAATTGGAACAGATTCAAAGGGAGCTGATGAAGGCTACATACTTTGCACCTTGTTTTCAAGATGTTCCACAACTCTTATTGACAATGGGCATGAAACAATGAATTGAGGACAAAATCACCCAACCAGAAAGCATGAAAATACCTAAATCATTTCTCTCTAAATGACCATAGTATGCTTCAGATAACAGCCACCATTCTAAGATGGGAAAGAATAGGTAAACCCCAAAAAATAAAAAAAATAGAAACAAAAGAACCAAGGAAGTAGAAGACAAAAAGAAAGGAAGAACAAACAAATAGCAAAGTATTTACAAGCAGACATAATGTTTACAAATAGAAAAACAAACTATTTACAAACAAAAACAAAAGGAACAGGAAAAGCATGAAAGACAAAACAAAGGAAAACTAACTAAACCAAAAACTAACACTAACCTATCCTAATCCTAAACTAACTCAAAAGCTAAACTTTACAAACACAAAACTGTAAAAATTTATACATTGACTTGACTGATTTTTCATTTTGTGCAACAATCTTAACTTACTAGGCACAATTCTAAACCTAGCAAATTTATCTTTATACTCATAAATATGAAGTTTATAGGAAATAAGATCATTCTGAAGACATAAAGCTTGAAATATTATCAACTGTGGGTTCTCAGTTTCGTCATGATTTATCGACAAACATGTTTTACTATCCCCAATGTCATAATCAAACTAAAAATTATTAAAACATAGAGGATAATGAAAGGACACCACCTGATTCAAAAAATTTATAGTTACCAATGCTAGCTTGTGTTGTATGATCTCCTCCTCACAAGGTCTCAGCTCATGGAACAACACTAAATCAAGGTTCGGCTTGCAGTCAGGATATTCACTCACCAGCATCTTTGTATTCATCTCGGGCATGGAGTCAAGAATTTTTTGAACTTCTTGAGATGAAGTCTTACTTTCATTGTTCTCTTGAAACATGTCATCCCCAAGGGTTTTAGAAACTACCTCCAGCTTATCATCATTAGTGTCAGGGATACTTGCACATGGTGAACAAGGACTTCCTTCAAGCTCACTTGAATGCATGGAGTCAGAGACAAGAAGGCACTTTCTCAAATTAAATTCTTGCACCTCATCAGCAAGGACATGCCACTTAGCATCAAATTAATCAGTGCTAAGAACAAATTGACAAGTGGATATCAAGCAAGGACTTTCTTCCAACAACACATTTGAGCAATCAGAATCAAAATCAAGAAAATACTCATCTCATTATCTTCATTATGTTGAAGAGATTCAACTTCTAAGATAACCTCCTGGTTGCTTTCTTGGCATTCCTCTGGTTCATCCAAATGTACTCTGTCATGAACTTCTTCAGGGAACAATCGACTGATCTGCACATCTACTTGAATTTATTCCCTTAAAATTTCATGCTGACATTTAAGTCCTTGACTTTGACAACAAGATTCATTGGCAATCTCATTTCGAATCATGTCACTTGTTTCAATTTGTTCACTACTTATATTAGTAGAGTCATCTTCTTGCACTAACCCACCAAAGTGTGTTTCCTCCTCATTCCCCATCATGAAAGAATCTATGAATGCATCAATGAATTCATTTTCCACTTCTATCAGGTTTGCACTAGGTAGAGGAGTTTCATCAGTTGTGGAATCCACCTCACTGCAAGAATCAAGGTCATCAAAAGATAGGGAAGAATTTAATCTCCTCACACAGTCATTCTCATCATTTTGGATGAACCGATTACCATTTTCAAGTGTGCTAGTTGTTTCATCCTCCTCATTGACAAGATACGTACTCCAAGGATCTTCCATAAGTATTCCTTCAACAGTGATCTGATGTATGAAATATAACTCCATTCTACCCAAGAAAACATGGCAATCCATCTGAGAATGTGGATTTGTTTGATGTATCCTACATCCCCCTGGCCCAACAAGTTTTGATAGTTTCAGATCTCCCAGCTCTTCTAATTTCTCCCTTATTCGATTTTGTGCACGTCAGATATCTAGCCAACATGAGCCATGTTCCTTTGTCCATTCCTCATCACCCTGATTCTCATCTTGATCAGAAGAATTTACCACATCTCCTTGAAATCCATCGTTAGTACTAGCGTTCTCAACAAAGATAGATTTGATATTGAGATTTCCATTATGCTTTGGATTTACATCCATTTCATGACTTTTACCAAACAAGTCATCAAAATTATATTTTGGTGAATCAAATGTTCCACCTAGAACTTCATGGTGATGTAATGGAGTATGCTTTGGAAGATGAATGAAAAGAGATGATATGGTTATAAATTCATTGATAAGTGGAGTACTGAACTCTATGATTGGATTTTGCAGGGATGAGTTCTCCCAATGGTCTTGTGTGCGAGGACCAAACTGATCTAAGAATAATATTTCTAGCTCCGCCCATGATGAAATACAACTTGGTGGAAGATTAACATACCATTGCCTTGCTGAGCCTTGAAGTGTATTGAAGAACAATTGACAGACAACATCCTCATGTTGAACCTAGAGAAAGGTAAGTATACTCCTGCAAATTCCAACATGTTCAGAAGAATTTTTCCCATTCTTAGGGAAAAATAATGGAAGCCGATCATACAGGTGACCAGGGATTTCATGAACAAATCCTGGTATATACAAAGGGCTACCCATCGGGGCTGGGTTTTCCAAGACCTGGCCCACTCCAACTCACAATAATCCAAAATTAGTCACAGGGCGCTCCTTCTAGCGCCAGTTCCTGTTGACGTCCCAAATGGCATAGCAACATGGAAACAGAATATTGCTACTCTGTTTGTCCTAAAAGAGAAAGGAAACACATGGATTCATTAGCTCCCAAGGTCTTTGTAGTTTGTTCTCAACTGTGTTGATGTCCCTGAGTGGCCAATGTAATAGTAATATTCAAGGGCCTGCTGGTGTTAAGCTTTTGGACTGTTCTGGAGTTAAACACGACTTTAAATCTAGTCTAACCGGGGTATTTAAAGAAATAGAAAAAGATGGATCAAGGCTTTGGAACAAAAAACAATTATACTTCATCTAAATTAGCCAGACCTATCACCTTCCAAGGAATTCCTAACTAAAACTGTAGAACAAACATAACTTGTGACTAACACATAGTTTCATTCATTCACAGTGCTGATTTCAACAACAAATTGTAAGTTACCATTCAAACAAAACATAAAATCAAACCTCACCCCTTGAAAGCTTCACAAATCAAATGATTAACTTAAGAAAAACACCATTGTGGAACACGACATGAAGTAGATTAAGATCTGGTTGCTTCTACTATTCATAAAACAAATAAACAACAATTACAAAGGTGGCATAATCACCAGTGTACAAAAAATCTATGGCTCCAAATTGTTTCCATTTACACTAAGAAAACTGATAGATACATTAGTCTTATACTTAATCTAACTCCTAGCTACCAGTTCTATTCTAAAAGTCCTCTATCTACTACTTTCTAACCCTACAAAGTTCCCCCCTTTTGTCACCGTGACAACCTGATTCTCTCACTGAAGGCCACCGACAGAATCCTTTGCACCATGTCGATGTGACTCGAGCCATTTGGTGAGATGCTATTTCAATGCAGTTGAGTCTTGCCTAAGTGTGTTTGCTTTGTTGGCAGTCAGTGAGACTTGTTGCTTTCACCGAGACCTCTTGGTGGGGAGAAAACCTTATGTTGATATATGAATCCTTTTGGCCATGGTCGGTGGGAGATAACAGAGTCGCTAAGACTTTATACCGACTAACAGATCTCTCCATGAAGTGCTTATTTGTTGTGCGATAGTCAGTGAGACTTGATGGATTCACCAAGACTTCTTGGTGAAGGGAAAACCTTTCACTGATACACGAATCCCTTTGTCACCGATCGGTGAGACCCGAGGGTCTCACCGAGACTTTTCTCTGAAGGAAACCCCTCATGCCGATAGGAAATTCTATGTCATCGGGACGATGACCTCTGTCTTTCTGATAGATTCCTGCATATGAATTCCACTCGCTGTGACAATCTGGAGGTGTTGTTGATAGGAAACATAGATGCATATCGACAAAATGCACTGGTAGTCGGTGAGACACCTATAAGGTCTTTCTGACTTTTTTCTTATCTAATTTTTTAGACCAACTAGACAGAAGAATGCCTTCCAACTGAGCTCCCTTGGAAAATATAGTCTTGTGTGCAATTTAATCCTGCACTCAACAAAGAAAACCACAGTAAAGATCACACAAATAGAAGTTAATTAATCAAAATTTTCATTGAAATGAATCCTATGTTAGTAAGGTTTTGTTGAATCTTCAAAAAAAATGATCATACAAATAGTTTGGGTTTCAAGGTAACCCGTGGAATCCAAGCGAGGGAGGAATTTCAGAGGATTTTGAGTGAGGTGGATTCCAGCAAAATGAGCATGAAAACACCCACTAGAGACTTAATCCAATCATTATCAGTCAAGAAACAACATGTGAGATCTCAAAATAACATCAATTACTTATAAAATGTACCATCATTTACTAACCAATCGTACTTCTCCATACTTCTTCACATTTCACAGATTCTGGTGAAATCTGCGTGGGACGGATTTCTGTGAAGGAGAAGACATTCCGGTGAACCCAAAAGAAATAGAGAACAACGGATTTTGGGAAAATCCAGTCCATGTAGAATTCCACGAAGACCAAAAATCCCCAAACAACAGTGCTCAGTCGGAGTTCAAGCGAGATCCGGGAAAATCTAGATTGTGTGGAAAATCCTAAACTCAGGAGAAAATCTGAATTCCGACAAAGGAAAAACCAAAATTAGATTAGATAGAACAAAAGATAAAACACAGAGAAACAAAATAACTCCCAAAAACAAAACAAATAACATAGGTAAAGAAACCAAAAGAGAAGGGGGACCCATTTTGTTCTAGCATAAAATGGGGTGGTTATGCAAGGAAGAACAAATGGCGAATAGGCTGGGAAAATGGTTTAACCATTTTCATGAATCTAAAGGATTCAGCTACCCAGAACTCCTGGTTCATGAACACCACAACTTCAATTAGGTCAGTTATAACAAAAAAGGTAGAGCTAGAATCTCAAATGTAAGTCAATCAATGGCTACCCCCTTAATCAATGTGTGTGCTTGATTGTGCATCACTCTCTCATGAAGTTTTCCTCATCTTTTGGACAACAATGTGTAAGATTTGAGCTACATGAGTTGATTTCCTTTGGCTGTCATGCAATGATATCCTGGGCATTGCTCCACTGCCAGTCAGGCATCCATAGCCCCTATGGAGATACCTCTAGTTTTCTCACAGCAGTGCTCTACTGCCAGTCAGGCGTCCATAGCCCCAGTAGAGATACTAGAATCACCCATTCATATTGAATCTTCTCTCTCTTTCAGATAATTCTTTTATCTCTCTTTTTTTTTTTTCTCATAGAGTTTCAAATTTGAATTCGATTCCTTTTTAATATGTCAGATGTTTAACATCTGATCTGGATTGAAAACTACCATGGACCTCATAATAGCACTTGGGAGATCATATTTTTCACTCAAGTCTTACAACATTGCCATCCTAGGACAAATATATTGTTACAAGAGGAGATGATCTTATTGATTTGTGACATATTCAGAGGGAGCTAATGAAGGCTACTTACTTTGTACCTTGTTTTCAAGACGTTCCACAACTCTTATTGACAATGGGAATAAAACAATGAATTGAGGACAAAATCACCCAACCAGAAAGCATGAAAATACCTAAACCATTTCTCTCCAAATGACCACAGTATGCTTCAGATAACAGCCACCACTCTAAGATGGGAAAGAACAGGTAAACCCCAAAGAACAAAACAAAACTGAAACAAAAGAACCAAGGAAGCAGAAGACAAAAAGAAAGGAAGAACAAACAAATAGAAAAGTATTTACAAATAAACAGAATATTTACAAACAAAAAAACAAACTATTTACAAACAACAAAAAAAAGGAACAGGAAAAGGGAGAAAGATAAAACAAAGGAAAACTAACTAAACCAAAAACTAACACTAACCTATCCTAATCCTAAACTAACTCAAAATCTAAACCTTACAAACACAAAACTGTATAAATTTATACATTGAGTTGACTGATTTTTCATTATGTGCAACAATCTTAACTTACTAGGCACAATTCTAAACCTAGCAAATTTATTTTTATATTCATAAATATGAAGTTTACAGGAAATAAGTTTATTCTGAGGACATAAAGCTTGAAATATTATCAACAATGGGTTCTCATTTTTGTCATGATTTACCCACAAACATGTTTTACTATCCCCAATGTCATAATCATACTGAAAATTATTAAAACATAGAGGATAATGAAAGGACACCACCTGATTCAGAAAATGTATAGTTACCAATGCAGGCTTGTGTTGTATGATCTCCTCCTCACAAGGTCTCAGCTCATGGAACACCACTGAATCAAGGTCTGGCTTGGAGTCAGGATATTCACTCACTAGCATCTCTATATTCATCTTAGGCACATAGTCAAGAATTTTATGAACTTCTTGAGATGAAGTCTTACTTTCATTATTCTCTTGAAACATGTCATCCCCAAGGGTTTTAGAAAGTGCCTCCAGCTTATCATCAGTGGTGTTAGGGATACTTGCACATGGTGAACAGGGACTTCCTTCAAGCTCAGTTGAATGCACAGAGTCAGAGACAGGAACACACTTTCTCAATTTAAATTCCTTCACCTCATTAGCAGGGACATGCCACTTAGCATCAAATTCATTAGTGCTAAGAACAAATTGATTAGTGGATATTAAGCAAGCACTTTCTTCCAACAACACATTTGAGCAATCAGAATCAAAATCAAGAAAATACTCCCTTGTCTCATTCTCTTCGTTATGTTCAAGAGATTCAACTTCTGAGATAACCTCCTGGTTGCTTTGTTGGCATTCCTCTGGTTCATCCAAATGTACTCTATCATGAAATTCTTCAGGGAACAATCGACTGATCTGCATATCTACTTGAATTTCTTCCCTTAATTTCATTCTGACATTTAAGTCCTTGACTTTGACCACAAGATTCATTGGCAATCTCATTTTGAATCATGTCACCTAATTCAATCTGTTCACTACTTATATCAGCAGAGTCATCTTCTTGCACTAACCCACCAAAGTGTGTTTCCTCCTCATTCCCCATCATGAAAGAATCTATGAATGCATCGATGAATCCATTTTCCATTTCTATTAGTTTAGCACTAGGTAGAGGAGTTTCATCAGTTGTGGAATCCACCTCACTGCAAGAATCAAGGTCATCAAAAGATAGCGTAGAATTAAATCTCTTCACATGGTCATTCTCATCATTTTGGATGAACTGATTACCATTTTCATGCGTGCTAGTTGTTTCATCCTCTTCATCGACGAGATACGTACTCCAAGGATCTTCCATAAGTATTCCTTCAATAGTGATTTGATGTATGAAATATAACTCCATTCTACCCAAGAAAACATGGCAATCCATCTGAGAATGTTGATTTGTTTGATGTATCCTACATCCCCCTGGCCTAGCAAGTTCTGATAGTTTCAGATCTCCCAACTCTTCTAATTTCTCCCTTATTCGATTTTGTGCATGTGGGATATCTAGCCAACATGAGCCATGTTCCTTTGTCCATTCCTCATCACCCTAATTCTCATCTTGATCAGAAGAGTTAACCTCATTTCCTTCAAAGCCATCATTAGTACTAGCATTATCAACAAAGCTAGATTTGATCTTGATATTTCTATTATGCTTTGGATTTACATCCATTTCATGACTTTTACCAAACAAGTCATCAAAATTATATTATGGCGAATCAAATTTTTCACCTATAACTTCATGGTGATGTAATGGAGTATGTGTTGGAAGATGACTGAAAAGAGATGATATGGTTATAAATTCATTGATAAGTGGAGTATTGAATTCTACGATTTGATTTTGCAGGGATGAGTTCTCGCAATGGTTTTGTGTGCGAGGACCAAACTAATATAAGAATAAGATTTCTAGCTCCGCCCATGAACAAATACAACTTGGTGGAAGATTAACATACCATTGCCTTGCTAAGCCTTGACATGTTTTGATGAACAATTGACAGACAACATCCTCATGCTAAACCTAATGAAAGGTAAGTATACTCCTGCAAATTCCAACATGTTCAGAAGAATTTTACCCATTGTTAGGGAAAAATAATGGAAGCCGATCATACAGGTGACTAGGGATTTCGTGAACAAATTCTGGTATATACAAAGGGCTACCCATCGGGCCTGGGTTTTCCAAGACCTAGCCCACTCCAACTCACAATAATCCAAAATTACTCATAGGGCCCTCCTTCTAGCGCCAGTTCCTGTTGAAATCCCAAATGGCACAGCAACATGCAAACAGAATATTGCTACTTTGTTTCTCCTAAAAGAGAAAGAAAACACATGGATTCATTAGCTCCCAAGGTCTTTGTAGTTGATTCTCAACTGTGTTGATGTCCCTCAGTGGCCAATGTAATAGTAATATTCAAGGGGCCTGCTAGTATTGAGCTTTTGGACTGTTCTAGATTCAAACACGAATTTAAATCTACTCTAACCGAGGTTTTTAAAGAAATAGAAAAAGATGGATCAAGGCTTTGGAACAAAAAAGAATGATACTTCATCTAAATTAGCTAGACCTGTCACACAGTTTCATTCATTCACAGTGTTGATTTCATCAACAGATTGCAAGTTACCATTCAAACAAAACATAAAATCAAACCTCATCCCTTGAAAGCTTCACAAATCAAATGATTAACATAAGACAAACACCATTCTGGAACACAACATGAAGTAGATTAAGATCCGGTTGCTTGTACTGTTCATAAAATAGATAAACAACAATTACAAAGTTGGGTCAATCACCAGTGTACAGAAAATTTGTGGCTCCAAATTATTTCCATTTACAGTAAGAAAACTAATAGATACATTATTCTTCTACTTAATCTAACTCCTAACTACTAGTTCTATTCTAAAATTCCTCTATCTACTACTTTCTAACCCTACAAAGTTCCCCCCTTTTGTCACCATGACAACCTGATTCTCTCACCGAAGGCCACCAACAGAATCCTTTGTGCCATGTCGGTGTGACTGGAGCCGTTTGGTGAGAACCTTTTCTGATGTAGTTGAGTCTTGCCAAAGTGTGTTTGCTTTCCTGGTGGTCGGAAAGACTTGAAGATTTCACCAAGAGCTCTTGGCAGGGAGAAAGCCTTATGCCGATATATGAATCCTTTTGGCCACAGTCGGTGGGAGATAACATAGTCGCTGAGACTTTATACCAATGAATAGATCTCTCTGCGAAGTGCTTGTTTGTTGTGCGGTAGTTAGTGAGACTTCATGGATTCACCAAGACCTCTTGGCGAATGGAAAACCTTTCACTGATACACAAATCCCTTTGCCACCGGTCGATGAGACCCGAGGGTCTCACCAAGACTTTTCTCTGAAGGAAACCCCTCATGCCGATACAGAACACCATGTCGCCAGGACGATGACCTCTGTCTTGCCGATACATTCCTGCATATGAATTCCACTCACTGTGACAATCTAGAGGTCTTGCCGATAGGCAACATAGACAGATATTGATAGAATGCACTAGTAGTCGATGAGACACCTGCAAGGTGTTGCCGAATTTTGCCTTATCTAATTTTTTAGATCAACTGGATAGAAGAATTCCTTCCAACTGAGCTCCCTTGGCAAATATCATCCTGTGTGTGATTTAATCTTGCACTCAACAAAGAAAACCACAGTAAAGATCACACAAACAGTAGTTAATTAATCAAAATCATCATTGAAACGAATCCTATGTTAGTAAGGTTTCATTGAATCTTCAAACAAAATGATCATACAAATAGTTCGGGTTTCAAGCCGACCCGCGGAATCCAAGCCAGGGAGGAATTTCAAAGAATTTTGAGTCAGGCGGATTCTAGTGGAATGAGCATGAAAACACCCACTAGAGACTTAATCCGATCATTATCAGTGAAGAAACAGCATGTGAGATCTCAAAATTACATCAATTATTCATAAAATGCACCATCATTTACTAACCAGTCGTACTTCTCCATACTTCTTCACATTTCACAGATTTTGGGAAAATTTGGAGGAGAAAGAAATCCACGAAGGAGACATTCCTTGGAGGCCTCGGGTATTTTGAGAAAATACGGTCCATGCGGAATTCCACGAAGACCAAAAATCGTCGAACAACAGTGCTCAGCCGGAGTTCGAGCGAGATCCGGGAAAATCTGGATTGGGTGGAAAATCCCGAACTCAGGAGAAAACCCGAATTCTGACTGAGGTAGAACCAAAATTAGATCAAACAGAACAAAAGATAAAACATGGAGAAACAGAAGAACTCCCAAAAATAAAACAAATAACAGAGGCAAAGAAACCAAAAGAGAAGGGGGACCCATTTTGTTCTAGAATAAAATGGGGTGGTTATGCAAGGCATAACAACTACCTTAGATCAAACCCTTGTGGGTAGAACCCTGATAGTTTTAAACCATACCTATATAACAGTCTCCTTTACACCTATCCAAATGCTGATAAAAACCACTCTTGATTTACCTTTTGGGGGATCAAATGAATTAATTTAAAATTTATTTTTTGTCATTATGTAGTCCTTATTATAATCTTCCCAAAAATTATAATTTTAAATATGTTTAATTTTATTATTATATTTATTTTTTATTTCTTGTGAATGTAGGTTTTTCACCGAAAATCAAGCTCTTTGTTCTGCACATGTGGAAAAATAGAAGATTATAAAAAAAAAACGAAAAATATGAGTGTACTAGATATTGAAGTCCTTGATCCAACAAAAAAATAAATAAATAAATTGATACATACAAAAAAATGTTGTGTTATATAGTCTGCCTATGTTTGAATTGTAATCAGTTTGACTTCAAAACTTGATTAGGGAAAAAATATTCAATAAAACACTATGAAACCAATTGGAAGCACTACATATCATAGTTACAAATATAAATTCAAAACAAGTAGAATTTTATCCTTCATGGAAAAAAACTGTGTTATATGGTGAGTGTCATTCCTTAAGAAAGGTGTTTACTAAAAAAAACTAGTTTTTGAAGGAGATGGAAAAAGAAGTGTAATCTGATTCCAAAACTTTTGAAAAAATATTTTTAGAATCTATAGACAAAATGTCACAAATCACTATTTTGCATCATCTACAAATTCCTCACGGTTTAGCCACTATAGGTTCCCAAAAGTGAATAATTAGTTAGAAAAAATTAGTTTAGCTTCCAGTTTGGCAAAAAATTATAAACCAGTATTGTGGGATCACCCTGGCACCCCTACAGTTGAGAAGCATATAGATTAAATTACATGAATATGCATTGCACTTGATGAGACACTATGATAATAGATTTTCGAGGCATGTCAGATTTAGATATTACCTTTATAAATTTAATAATGAGACATCGAAGCCAACAATTAGCTTTTGTTTTCATCAAAATAAACTTGGAAGAAAGGATCCCAAGGTATGTGGTTGCACTACAACAACTACTTCAGGATGCACTAGCACCTAGATAGAAAACCAACTCATTCACTTTGGTGCATCTTTGTGATGGGTGTGCTCATATTGGGGCAAGTGTCAACAAGAGCTCACTGCAATGATCCACCAACTTGGGACACAACTCTTTTTTTCACTTTGAGCTCCATAGACACAAATGGCATAATTTGCAGAAGATATTGGATCTTGGTTCTCAGCCACATATGCCATACTCCTAAAGATGCTTCATGAATAATGTTGTCTAGAACCTACATATAACAGCCTTGTACATGCTCTTGTGGTTCACCATTTTCCATGACGAGGTTCTTCAGAGACTTTTCCATGCAAAGGATTACTGGTATAGGTATGAGTGGAAACGTCATGGATTAGCACATGTCCATGGTTTCTTGTGGATTTCAAGTGCCCCAAACATGGAAATCCTATATGCCAAAAAGAAATGATGAGTGCCTTAATATCCACAATCCTGAGATACTTGCAATCTAGTGAGAAAATGTTGATTGCTAGCCAATCTTTTCAAGACAGATTGTGCTAAACTACATTTCCAAATATGCATCAAAGTCTAAAAAATATTTGAAAGCTATATTGATATGTTGTAGAGGCTTGGAAATACAAATTCATGTGGGGATAAATCATTTCTTTCCTATTAAAATTTCATGATGAACCTGGTTGCATATCATGACATTGGTGCACAAGAAACATGCCATATGCTACAAAAGTTTCCCCTTGTCATGTCAAGTTGGAATTTCCTATCTTTGAACATGACTAGGAAAACCTTCCACCATTTGAAAATAACTGACAATAGTGAAGAGCTTACAAGTAGTTATATTCATTGTTACATGAAAAGTCCAACTGAGATGGACACTATATCCCTTAGACAATTTGCACAATTGTATACACATCCAAAAAATTGCAAAGGTGGGGATTGGAATTTGTGACCACACCCAAGGTGTTGTGATCATTGTTTACCTGCTATTCAAGTCTGCCCCTCCTAAGAATTGTGATACCTAAGGTAAAATTTTGTTGGTCAGAATTACTACTATAAAATTCTTTTTGAAATGTCAAATCAGATATATGCCTCACCAGAGATAGTATAACACAAAACTAGAGACTATTTCATGTTGTTGGCTATCACCCTTGGCATGTCAATAGAGTTATTGCTCCCCTCAGTAGTCAAGAAGAAGGTGATAGTGATATCGATAACAACTGTCCAGAGTCTCTGCCTCCCATGGATGAATACGAATGGGAATTACCTTCTCACCTTGGTACTACAAACAGTGTCTACTTGGACAAGTTGCATCTATTAGGTAGACGAGACTTTGATTTAAATCACTTGTTGAACACACACCATGTTCCTAAGAATCTACATAACATTGTTGTAGACTTCATCTCAACAAGTAAATTACATACAGTTGAAGATAGTCTTTGCCCTCCTATTGCAACTACACTTTGTCATCAGCTATCTCCTAAGCAAAAGCTTGCTCTAAATATCATTAAACACCACCTTGGCCCATCTTCACCATCACCATTGTGTATGATTATTCAAGGAACTACAAGTATAGGTAAATCATTTATTATAGACAACATCCAGAGAACACTAAATACATTTCCAAATCAGAGAATGAATCCTTTGCTTTCTTTGGCACAAATAGGGGTGGCCACTTACAATATACATGCCTCAACACTACATGCATCTCTTTAGATATCAATTAGAGATTTGAATCTATTGAAAGGATAGTCATTGACCATATTTCAAGAGGACTTAAAACATATTAAGTACATCTTAATTGATGAAATGAGCTTCTTGGGACCCAAGTTGTTACTCAAAATAGATAGTTGGTTGTGACAAGCATTTCCTGCTAGAAATATGGAACCATTTGGTGGTACCTTTGTTATACTTGTGGGTTACCTTGCATAGTTATTGCCTATTTTGGAAAGGCCTATCTACGCTTCTCACTCCACAACCTTGGATCTTTGGCACACTTTTAATGTTGTTTTCATGCTTGACATAGTCTTCCACCAACATGGACAATCTGATGCACAACAAGAGTTTCGTAGACTCCTCTTGAATATTAGAAATTCTCAGGAATCTCATGGTAATTGAAAAACTCTTATGAATCAAACAAGCACCATGCTTTCAACTCAACAAAACCAAGAGTTTGATGCAGCTATTCACTTATTCCCAACAAATATCTTGCTCTCCTTTCCCAATAGAAAAATGCTTCAATAGTTAAATGTTCCCATTGCAATTAGTATTGCTAAAACTACTCAGCAAAATGTACCTAATTATGGTGATGATGAGTAACTTCAAGTATAACTCTTACTTGCAATTGGCGAATAAGTAATGTTAACAACAAATCTTTGGTTGATAGCTAGACTAGTCAATAGATCATTAGGTTTTGTCATCTATCGTATATGCCAGGGGTGTTATACCACCTCAATTGCATCAATATGTTGTTGTGCACTTCCCAAACTACAATGGACCAACATGGGATCAAGACAACCCAAAATACATCCTCATTCCCCCGATCACATGGGGTAACCAAACATATAGCTCACCTTGACAATGGCTTGGGAAATAACAATACATAAATATCAAGGGTTGACACTGGAGAAAGCTACAATAGATATTGGAACTAAAGAAAGTTGAGGACTAGTGTTCACAACTCTTTCATGTATAAAATAAATTGTAGGAATAAGTATAGATCCACCTTTCTCTTTTGATAGATACTCTGGATTGCATGCCAACAAATACAATGCACTCTGAATAAAAGAAGAGGATCACCTCCAACAATTGTGTGCATTACCAACATGATGAAATTTTTGTATTCTTTTTAGTAACCATATCTCTTCTCCCTTCCCTCTTCATTTCAATGCATATAGAATTTACACCATTTCTAATTGTTTGATTCCATATGTAAGTTGATTCACTGCTTCCTTTTCATTCCCTCCATAGTGCAATTGCAACCACTCTGGCCAAGCTAGCCATAGTTTTGCTTCTATGGTGATTACTAAGAGAAGTTGTTGTTCAATTCTTCCATTATGCTTCTCCTCTCCTCCAATGAAAAACATGAATTCCTTTCAAGCTTCTTTGGTTGACCATATAACATTTATATTTAAATTTTCATTTCTTATAAAGATCATACTAAAATATCTCAACCCATTTTTTATGCTTCTTCCACCCACATAGCCCAAAGTTGTTGCAATCTTCAGTCAATGATGCCACTACTAGTACTCTCACCTTTGATCTATTTGTGTGTAATTATATCTAATTGAAACCATTTTATATTGCAAATGTTCTCAACTATAACTACAAATCTCCACAATGCTAAATAGCTTCGCAATTGCATGTTTGGCATGGTCTAGGAGTTGCAACTACATTCCATTTATATACTTGAGATAAGACTATATGTGCTATATTTCACCTCTTATTTCAAAACTACATTCGAAATTATTTTTCATAAATGATACAACTATATATACTTTTAAAAATGTATAACATTGATTTCAACTCAACAAAATTCTCAGGTACCGAAATAGAATTATATGGGATTTCTAATCGTAAACATACTGCATTCTGCTGCGTGTACAAGTTATGCCTACATCTTATTTATTTGATATCTTCTATTGCAAGTGCATTAAATATTATTTTTTATAAATTATACAACTATTTATATTTCCTAATTTAGATATTGTCTAACAAGGACACGTGTTCATCGCACTAAACTTTACATTTTCCTTTGGTTTTTGCAAAACATACTTAAGACAAACAAATTCAATGATAAGCATATTACTATAATGGACATAATGATAATGATAATATCATCAAAAAATCAGCTTACAACCAGTGATTTCCAATATGGGCTATTTATATTTATTAAGTGCTTCACACTCCCATTTGATAGAAATTTTTCTATTCATTTTTAGCATTGACTATGGTTGTTCTCAATTATCATGGAATATTTTTGGGATTTCAAATAACTTCAAAAGATTCTCCCATGTGTAGTTGTATTGAAAACCTCAATTCGAATTTATCTTCCCTCAATGGCTATTGTTTCTATTAATTTTATCTATTGGCTATCAATAAACTGCTCCCAAATTCTTTAAATTTCCCTTTTATGCACTAATGTATTCTTTCAAAGCATCGTTTTCTTTCCTGAATATTGTTCTATATGGTTATGATAGCAATTGTGCATTTGTCTTCAACTCCTATGCTCTCTCCTAGATTTTTCTTAGCATCCCCATCTTTAATTCCTTCTATGCATGTGTAGACCCCTGTTTTTTTTACTTCCCCTCCACCTATTGGATCATCATTGCATGTCACTACATGCAATTGCTAGTTTAATGTTTATGTTGAGTTTCTCCCAAAAAAATTTCATTGTTGGAAAGTTTTCCTTTCCAATACTTATGGACTAGATCATTGCTCAAACAAGGAGTCATTCTATTACTGGAACAAACACCTTTTCTTATCGTCCTCCACCCAATCTAGAATCATTGCTAATCCTTGTTAGCTAACCATTAGGGGTACACCTACCCTTGTGTTTTATTCCATAAGGGAGTTTTTTTTTGGCATAAAATAGGTATACAATAATCAAATTTTCATAAATAAGATATTATTGAGAGGATTCGAGTATGTGTAGGATCATGATGGGCCAAAAAGTGGCAATATGATGGGTATGTGGCTGACGACGTTTTTTTTACCCAAAATTGATGAAATGAAAAGGGTTTTTAAAGAAGATTCTCAACTTTCCACCAATATAAATTATTCTTTACTTTTAATTAAATAAGTAATTATTATTCATTTTCTATTCGAATTACGACTAAAGTCTGATTGATAGGCTAATTGAAAACATCTATAGCTTTCAAACGATATCATATTTTTGAATCCAAAACATGTGTCACATTTTTGCTTCATATACTATAGGATTAAAAAAGAAAAAATCAAATTTCATGAATTTTGACCAAGTTAAGGTGGTCGACATATGAGTTTTTATATTTTTTAAAATTTGTAATAAAAATTCATAATTAATTATTTACTTGGAAAAAAATTACAAAAAAATATGCATCACATCAGTACATGAATCCTCTACTTATATCTAAAATATTATAAAAAAATATTATCATTTTATTGTGGTTAGGGTGGTCAAACAAACACCTACTTTTTTTTCCCTGAAATTTAAGTACTACTGCATTGAAATTTCAAATTTTCACCAAATATATATTTTGTTTTTATAAATAAACCTAGTATTTTAAAAACTACATTCAATTTTCTACAGATTCTATTCTTACATATTTTTAAAATAATATAGATAACTTATTTAAATGTTTATGTCAAGCTGCCTAACTCTGATTTTTCTAAACTTTTTGCCACTTAAGGGCCTATTTTTTCACGATTATCTTGCACATACCCATTCTTCTCTATGATTTCTAGTGGTAAAATTCTTACCATGACATTTTACTATTAGCATATTTTATCACTTGTTGAAGTCAAATCATCATTTTCTATTTCCAAGCTCATAATTTTTGTCTTGTATCTATATTTTTCATAAGTTTTATAGTATTGTAAAGATATTTTAGAAGCTCTTCAAATATATCCATGTAATTTTTATAGGTACCAACCAGAGTATTTTTATTCAATTTATCACAATTCAACATTCTAGTCAATTACTTAGACATCTTGGTACTTGGAAGTATTCTATTTGCATGAGATGATTTTACTTTATCTAATTTACATGCATTGAGGGTGTTGGTCTCTAATTTTATCATTTAATGAGCTATCATGGGTGCTTTTATTCATCTTTCTATGATAATCCTAGAAAAGGATAAAATTGTGAGTCTTGGAAAAGCAATATCCTAACACATCTTAGGTGGCTTAATATTTTTCTTTATCTCAATGGAATCATACCTAAAACAAACACAACACAGAGTAGATCAACATCAGGTAGCATCATTGATCATGCTGCATGGTTGATTTATTCTAATTTTAATCATGAATAGTACTGGACATTGACTATCCCCACACACTTTGGACTAAACTTTGGGAGATCTATGGATAACCTCATATCTTTCCATTCCAAAAGGATATTGCTATATATTATCTCATTTCCCTTGATGATGCATATGACATAGCCTTTGATAATGATAGTTTAGATGACCTTTAGTATATCATAGATTTTACATATTTTGATAGTTTTGTGACTTTTCCCCTTGTTCCCACTCTTCATATCAAGACCTAATCTCCATATTTTGTTCTTGATCAGATCATTATTACCAAAACCATGGCTCCTATTAATTTAGTGTAATAGTAAATCCATCCTCTTTAAGACACAACTACTATGGATTCATATCTATCAAACATATCATCAATTTTTGTGGAGTACATATTGTAGATTTTGAGGATTCTTTTGAGGAAATTCATCTCATCTTTCATGATATCCACATTATTGCTATGAGACCATCATCATTATCTTTGGAGCTTTTTCTACATCGATTTTCAGAGGATTCTAGATTGAGCTCATCTAATTCCTTCATGTGGACACTTGAATATTTTGAGAAACACATTTGGATTTGGATTCGCTATTCACCCAACTTATGGGAATGAATTCTCTAATAATTAGGAAATATATATTTTCTTAAGGGGTTAATCTTTTTCTAGGTAGTGGATCATAGTTTTCTTCATCCTTTCATCATTGGTACACAAATTAGTTCTTTATAGGGGAATAATATTCTTATATTATCTCTCCTATTGGGGTACATATATTGTAATTATGTGACAAATTTAGTCCTTGGTGGGAATATCGAGCCCTCCTTGTTTCCTTCGTTCACTAGAATAAATCTATTTATTTTTTCTATCTTTTGGATGGGAATTTTTCTCATGAGGTTTTCTTCTTTTCTCTAATTATGAGAGTTACTTTTTACATATGGGTACCTCATAGGACCTTACATCCAAAAACCCATCTATGAATTCATCATTAGGTTTTTAACATCTTTGAGCCTAACAAGAATTAGATGTAGTTATTTGAAACATAGGAGTAGAACAATCTAATGTTGACCATATGTCTTATCCCCGTGAAACTCTAAAAGAATCATTTGGATTCCACCCACTAGCTCCTTGGCTACTCCCCCACAAAGCCAAAAGTTCCTACGAGATCAAGGGATTTGTGATACCTAGAGACACCTAGGTGATGGTGAATGTGTGGGCTATTAGGAGGGACCCTTCAATTTGAAACAATCATTCAAAATTTATACCCAAGAGTTTTTTGGAGGGTATAATTAGCAATATAAATTATACGGGACAAGGATTTCAACTAATTTCATTTCAAGTGAGAATAATAATTTTTCCAATGCTTTCATTGGCAAGTCATATGGTTACCTTTATTTTGGCTTCTTTAGTTCATCTTTTTGACTGAAAATTTCTAGATTGGATGTGGTGTTAATAGTTGGATGTAATGAACATGATAGGTAAGTTTGGAGTTACTTTCAAACAATTAAAAGCAATCCTTGTACCACATCTCTCGCATAATATTTACTAGCACTCTTGAACAAGCATTGTTTATTTTTTGTTCTTTTTTATTAATAATGGTTATAATATGTATTGTTTCTTATTAGACATGTTATTTTAAAAAATATTACAAAACTAAGTTTCTCAAGATACTGATGTTGATCAATATTGTTAAAGGCTTACCTTTAAATTTATTCTCAAAAATTTTAAATTATTTATATTGTTGTCTTTTAATTACTTGTTCAAGTTTATATTTAAATTTGATTTCAATAATTTTATTAGAGTTGGTTTGTTCATTTTATAATTAAATTTTCTATTGTGAAAAAAATATTATATTTAACAATTTGTTTACAAATATATTTTTAAAAAAATTATCATTATTTAAAATATGGTACTATACTTGTTATATTTTTTGCAAATGGGTTAGAAACATAATTGGGGTTGGTTATGGGGGAAACTCCATAGTTAAGCACAAATGAGTCAGAATAGTATAAGGATATGTTTCCTATGGGGAAGTCATGAGATTGAACATTGTGAGCTTCACCTAGGTGCAATACATGTGAAGTGGAACATTCTCATGGGAGATGGGTTTTGTGAAAAATACTCATGAATTAAAAACTATGTAGATGAATCATTATATAAATATCATAAATTATTGTATTTTTATCATGCATATTAAATCAATAAATTATAAATTATGTAAGTTGTTAAAATAATTGAGAGAGGGTGATATAATAAACAGGGTTTGGAGTCACCTTATTTATAGGCTTGCACACTTAGGCATTAGTCTACGAAGGAAGCATGGTGTATAGTTGCAGGGAAGAGGTGAATTTTGGTGTGGGGTGTGTTGTTGTGTTGGGTGATCTTATGTCTAGATTTCCAAAGGATATGGTTCAAAGTTTCCTTTTTTCTATAGGTTTTTTCTTTAAATTTATTTGTGTTTTTGTGGGATTCCATCCTGTAAAAGCTTACATGGCATCTTCTAGGGGTCTAAGGGACCCTCATTTGATCTCCTTTCAGGATGTTACTATAGTTGGAGATTCTTCATCATATGGACATGGGGATGAGAATTAATTCCTTTCACATGTGGTAGATGAATCCAAGAAAAAGCAATATCAGGGGATGAGCTCAAAACCCAATGGGTGATTAGAAAGAAGCAAATATTGCCTAGTGGCAGTGATTAATTTGGATGTTGTGGTTGATGATGGGATGTATTTATCTAACCATGCACTAATTTATAAATTCATGGAAGTCCACATCTCTCTACCTTTTCTAGAGGCTTGGGCCTATAATAATTGGAATCTAGAAGGGGATATGGAAATCATTCTAAGAGAAAATGACTTTTTCTTTGTGGTTCTTTTCCTAGCTCGTAGATTGGAATATGATTTTCAAAGGTGACCTATATTTTTATAATCATGCAACTTGGATTTTTATCAAACCATTGCATCTAGGTTTTTATCCTACAAAAGAACTTTCATCAAATATTCTTGTTTAGGTTTTGTTACCTTAGCTTCTACTGGAGTTGTGGCATAAGCGAACCTTGCATTCTATTGTAGTTGTTCTAGTGAAGACCTTAGTTCCATCGTATAGAACTCTTGATCATAGGGTTACCTCATTTTATCATCTTTTTGTAGAAATTAATTTAAATAACCCCCTTTTTGAGTATCTTGAAATTATATTAGGGATCATGTGTTGGATACAATAGGTAGATTATGAAGCCCTTTCTTTTCACTATTGTTCTTGTCATGAATATGGACACTTGCAAGGGAATTATCCTAATTTGGGAACTAAAACTCAATATCCTCCATCTAGAAAGTAATGCAACTAGTTCTAAAGTAAACGGAAAAGCCCTAGTTCAAAATGAGGAGCATAATTCAGATAGGTTTATACTTATGAAATATTGTTCAAATGTGAAGGTGCCAACCCATGAAAACAAAGCCATGCATAAGGGGTCCTCTAGTAATAGGTTTGATGCTCTTGAGAATTTTGAGGAGTTGGAAACAATGGATCATGATAAGACTTTTGAGACTCGGGTTTTTCAAGGTATAGACCTTGTTAGCCATAATTCTCAAATTCCTATTCCAAGGTCAGACATGCTTGAGGATTCAAATGAACCTAGGGCTAATGATTAGTAGATTGAGGGGGATCCATCAGTTAAATTGGCTCCAAACCACTTGGGTGTTCTTCCTTGAGAGCACTTAGATATTGATGTGAGAACTTATTTAGAGACTAATTTTGAATTAAAGGATGTTGGGAAGAGGAAAGAACCACCCCTCCTTGGAATCTACTAGAAGAGATTAAAGAAAGCGGTCATTGATAAAATGACTAAAGTAGGGGGGAAATTACATAGAGAAGATCAAGATTATGGGACAATTTTCAGTGTACACAATTTGGTATTGTTAAGACACTGGACACTCACTTTTCTTCCTCTAATAAATGATCATGATCTCCTAGAATTTTATGATCACAAACCTGATAGTTTATTCTTTCATGAAACTAAAGGATAATTGAAATTTAGTTCATGATCACAAACCTAATTTTTATTCTTTTAGGGAACTAAACTTCTTATTAAAGATATGATGAATAATTCCTTGAAAATTTGGAGGGGTTTATGCTAGAGTGTGCAATCCAAAGGATTGATTGGAGGTGTTTCTTGTCTCAAGTATCCCTACAAGATCACACCTCTCTAGTGGATGGCTAGTAGTAATTCACTTTCTCTATTGGTATTTTTCTTTGATTTTGGTGTGGTTATTCTTCATACAAATATTATGTTCCTAATGAATTTATGGGTAAGACTCTTCTTTAGTCTCATATTAGATCTATTCACTCTCTTGTTGCTTTGTGTGCTTATATTTTGGTAGGAGACATTAATTCTATATGTAATTTGGGGGAAAATTTGGAGGAGTTAGTTGTTTGGGGTTTTCTCCTTCGTTATTCTATCATAACATATTATTTCTTAGTTTGGTGGATGTAAAACCCATTAATGGAAATTTCACCTAGCATAATCAAAGGTGTGGGAAGGGTTTATCTCTAAGAAACTTGATAGGTTTCTTGTTTTTGATGAGTAGATTGGTAATAGTTGGACATCCTCCTCTGATATCCTAGGGTGGAAAGGTTAAAATCATTGACTGGTCAAGTTTTTTTCCTCTCTATTCTCTTTTTCTAAATAACCTCCTTCTCAATTTCAACTCATGTGGTTTTGTGACCATAATTTGCACCAACATTTGGAGAGATGGTGGCTAGAAGGGAGGCCTATCTTTGTCACTACAATGTTCTCCTTTTTTAAGAGACTCCAATTCGTCAAATGCAATCTTAAGGAATGGAATAGAATGGATTTCAGTAAGCTCTTTTGTATGAGGAAACAAGTGCATGATCATTTGGATAGTAACACATTTGAAATTACAGAAGAGGGAATGATAATGGATTTTCTTTAGAGGGAAACTAAATGCTCCAAGGAGCTTACTGAATGAGAGTTACGAGAGGAGATTTTTAGGAACCAAAAATCTTGAATTGATTGTCTTCAAGGGGACACAAATACTTTTTTTTCATAATTAGGTAAAGCAGCATAGAAGTGGGAATGTTATTGCTTCTCTAATATCAACTTAGGGACAACAATTAAATTCATACCAGGATATTGTACAGGAGGTGGTTGAGTTTTATTATTCTCTTTTCATAGAGAGTGGTCCACATAATCTAGCTAAGAAGAATTCTTGTTTCAGGCTACATTCCCTATTTGGTCTCAAATGAGATGAATAACTCTAGTTTGGTGCCTGTCTCTTTGGAGGAGCTTGAAAATATTGTTTGTCAGATGAAGAAAGCTAAGGCCCTTGCACCTAATGGTTTTCCCATAGATTTTTTCCAAGATTTTTGGGACATTATCAAATCAAATTTGTTGGAAATTATTTGAGAATCTCAAAAGAAAAAGTGGATTCCCAGGGCCACTAATTCCACCTTTCTCTAATTCCAAAAAAAGAGGGTGCAAATTCTATATATTATTTTGGTCTTATTATGTTATGTAATGTGAATTTCAAGATTATCACTAAACTATTTGTTGAAAAAATGAAGAGATGTTTTCTTTCCTTAAATTCAATGGAATAGGGAGCCTTGGTGAAAGGGGGATAGATCAACAACTTTCTAGGAGTGGCATCGTGCAAGAGCACCTAAGGAACAACAGGCAGTTTCATTAGGTAAATAGGAAATCTAGAAGGAAATTTTTTTTTTGTTTTTATAAGGTCATGTTGACCATTGTGAAGATAGCTTAGAGGTGTTTTTGATTTCTAGGAGAGAAGTAGTGAAGTGATGAACAAGTTTAGAAGCTCATCTTGCTAAGTTTTCAAAAGTTGGCAAAAGTTTGAAAAACATAGTGGATTTTATATTTTTTCCATTAGGTCATGAATAAGTCCAACGAAAAGGAGGTAACTAATTGAGGAGCCTTATTTAACGTGGCCCTCAACCTGGAATGGGGGTTGGAAAAGCTTTATATATTTTGGAGTTTACTGTTCATATGGAAAAACAATGAAATTCTTGTAATTTTCTGGTTTTTAGTTCTTTTAGAGTGTTAATGGAGGTTTCTAGGTACTAAATAGTGTGTGACATGTGTAATAATTCTTTTTCAAGATTTTTGTGGTCAATAGTTAGGTTGTTTCATCATTTTCTTGCTTTGTTCTTAGTTATCTTTGTTTCTTTCCATTGCTGATCAGTCCAACAACCTGTTAATCATGGAGTCTTAGACCTCTGTTTTCCACTATACCTGATGTATAGTCTATCAGAAATGAGGCTAAGCTCCATGCATGTAAAGAAATTAGGTTTAGGAGTCTATAGGAGGCAAAGTGTCATGGGAAAAGTCTTCTCCTAGGTGAGCTTGACTGTGCCCAGCTAGGAAAGATAGTGAAAAACAAACACTAACGTTGTAGGGGTGTCTATTCCTTGGAAAACCAAGGTATGTAGTGGCTGCAGGAGGCCTTACAAAGGCTTGGAAAGAAGCAAGATATCTCACCAATCCATTTGGTGACTGAAGTAAGCTGACTATTCACTGAATGGACAAAAAATGGCCTAGAAAGCCCTAGATCTTGCAAAGTGTGGGTTATGCCTGTGTACGGATAGTGGAGGCTCCAAACCCAAAAAATCTTCAAGGTGTGGGAAAGGGTACCACAAATCCCAAGAAAATAACAAAGGTCTTTTGGAGGGTTTTGGAGTGAATTCCATTTTTCTCAGGTTAGGAGGCCTAATAGGGGCTCAAGGGCTAGTAGCCTTTCTTAAACCCTAGAATAGGGTTTGGTGTGAGCAATGGAGAATTGGAGATTGGTGGATGATCAGGAACCCTAGAGGGATGGATTTGAGGCCATGGAAGTCATCACACACCCCTGCATCAAGTTAGTGAAGCTTGGAGGTTTATTTAGCCTTTAGGAAGATTAAGGGCTAAGGAGGGAATGGCAGAGAGAGCACCAAGATTGGCTTGGTCAAGAAAATGGAGTTGATAGTAGGGTTGGCCAAGAGAACCAGGGGTTCCTATACCTGAAATAGGACCTAAAGGTTAAGGTGGGAAAGTCACCTAGGAGTTCTTGAGAATAAGGACCTAGAGCATGGAACAGTGAGTTTTCCATCCGACCCTAACCTATCAGATTGGTATCAGAGCAAGTAAAAAATTTGGGAAGAGTCTTGTATGTCTGTGGTTGAGTCTAGTGATTCTTCCATCATGGTGACAAATGTAGAGTTGGTTGAGATGGTTGAAGAGTAGGAGGAAGACAATAAACTATTGAGGGAAAGAATAGCCCAACTTGAGCAAATAGTGAGTGAGCAATTTGAAGGAAGGATACCAAAGGAAGAAGAGATTGTAGAGGAAGACAAGACCCCTGAACCTAACCCTGTTCTAATAGAAGAGTGTTTCTTGAAGGCATTGAAGGGTTTGAGTGGAAAAGAACTTGAATGCATACCACTATTTAGTGGAAAAATGGAAGTTGATCTAGTCATGGACTAGATAAAGGGAATGGAAAACCATTTTGAATGTGATGGAGTCACTGAGGCATAGAAGTTAAAGGTGGCCAAATCAAGGTTAAGAGGTTCTGCCTTGACATGGTGGAAGTTCATTCAGACAGAGAGGAAAAAGGAAGGAAAACAACCAATCTCTACTTGGAAGGGAATGGTTTCCAAAGTAAGAGAAGCATACATGCTAGATGACTATGAGATTCAGTTACACAAGAAAAGATAGATTTTGAGGCAAAGAGACCAAGATGTAAACACTTACACTGAGGATTTTCAAAAACTTTGCATGAGGTCTAATGTGACAAAGGATGAGAGTCTCAAGGTGGCTAGATACCTTAATGGTTTGAAATGGAACATCCAAGAAGAGATGACTCTTCTAAGCCCCAAGACAGTACACCAATGCTATCAATTGGCCATAAAGATTGAGGAAAGAAGCAAGAGGAAGAAAGACCATTATTCTAAGGGCAGAGGCAAAGGTAGAGATCAAAGAGGACATAGAGGTGGTTACCAAGGTAGAGGAACTGAGCAAAGAAACCAAGGAGAGTCTAAACTCACAGAGCGTGGAGGTGAAACATCTTCTAGAGGAGGATATAATAGAGGAAGATGTCCTTAAGGAGGTTCAAATAGAGGAAGAGGAGCAGGTAGGAGCAGTTCATACTTTGCAAACATGAAATGCTACCATTGTGGTCAAGTCGGACATCCAGCTTATAGGTGCCCGGAGAAAGCATCTTCATTAAGCAATGAGAAGATAGTGGCTTATGCAGAAGAGGAAACCATGAGTCCTAAGTCATCTGAGGTCTGTCACATTGAATCTAAGGTGGGAGAGAATTTGATGTTCAGTAGAGTTTTGATAAGACAACCGGTCAAGGAAGAACCAAAACAAAGGAGAGCTCTATTTAGAGTAAGGTGCAAGATACTTGGTAAAGTATGCAAGGTCATAGTAGATTCAGGTTTAACATACAATATTATCTGAAAGGAGGCAGTAATGAAACTGAAATTGGAGAAGGTACCCCACACTAACCCCTACAAGGTCACATGGCTAAACAAAGGGCAAACTATTTTAGTGAATGAGCAAGTAACGGTGGAGTTTTCCATTGGAGGGTACAAGGAAAAGTTATTTTGTGATGTGTTACCCATGGATTCTTGCCATCTACTATTGGGAAGACCGTGGAAATATGACAGAGGTGTCATATATGGTGGGAAAGAGAACACCATCTCATTCAAGAAGGATGGGAAGACTTTCAAGTTGCAGTCACTGTCAAAAGAAGAAGAGGGACAGTCAAAGACACCAAGTGTCATGTTGAGCAGTGGGAAGGAGTTCCTTAACAACCTACATCAAGGGAGTGAAGGATATGCGGTTATGTTACAACCTAAAGAAGAAGGCAAGGCTGAAAAGATACTCATACCCTGAGTAGTCCTAAAGTTGTCGGATCAGTTCAAGGACATTGTAAGTGGTGGTGCACCTGCGACTTTACCTCCAAAGAGAACCATTAGTCATAAAATTGACTTCATACAAGGGGCTTCATTACCAAACAAAGCAACTTATAAGCTTACACCAGATCAGAATCTAGAGGTAGCTAGGCAAGTGCAGGAGTTGTTGGATCAAGGATTGATTCAAAAGAGCATCAGCCCATGTGTAGTACTAGTGGTCTTAGCAACCAAGAAGGGAGGTAAATGGAGATTATGCACTGATTCTAGAGCAATAAATAGGATCACCATTAGGTATATGGTGTATGGTGAACCAAAAGGTTGCTTGCACAATCTCCTAGAAGACTTTTCTCTGTCTTCCACCAAGAACCTGAAAACTTCAGGACTCTGTTTAGACTTAGATCATTAACTAAGTCTTGCTTCAACTCTTCTCAAAGAGTTTTCCACTTGTGCTTTACCTTTGGAAGACCAACACCTCCTTTAAAACTGATTACTCTCTCTTGGACTTAGAAGAGTCTAAGTGCCAACTTCATCATCTTGCTTGAACTGCTTGCAGGGGAGCTGGAGACACTGTTTTCTTGCATTTCACATCCAATTGAATGCATCTTGGAAGGTCTTCAATCTTCAATCTACCCGATCTCAAGACTTTTCCTTTGAAGAGGCCTAATCCTTGTAGCCCTTACCAGTCACTTTTCTTCCTTTTTCTCTTAAACTTGTCAAACAACCTACCAATTAAATGGCACTTCCTGACACCCTTTTCAGTCCTTTAAAACATTTAAAAGGTTTTAGACCCCTGTATCATCCGTACAGTCGATTCCTACTCTTAAGGGAAAATAGGCTAATTAGGCCTAATTCCTAGGGTTTCAAGGATTTCTTGTTGATTCCTCACACCAGTGGATTGTTCAAGCCTCAATCCTTTTCAACATGTCAAAATGTGACTAAGACCTACCTGAAACTGTACTGTTTCTGTACAGTAGTTCCTTCCCCTGCCTAAGTTCTCAACTTTTCTCAATCAAACTCCTAACCGGGCAGTCCTAGCTCGCCTAGGGCTTGATCTTAAAATTACTTGCTCCATTACCTACACTCCCTACTACTAAATATTTACAAGCAAGTAGCTCCCCTATCATTTCAATCTAATTTTAGGGAGATCCCATGGTTAGATCTTATGGGGGAGCCATTCTAGTCTAACTGCTCAAAACAAGGAAAACTAACACTCTACACTCTAATCTATGAATTAGAAACAACAAATCTACACTAAGTAACCTGAATGCAAGATGAAAGTTACTCTAAAATATTCTATGAACACAAATACAGTGCTAATTTAGTATACACAAAGCCTTTGGTAACTCTGTTTCTCAAGAGACACGGGTAAACACAGAAAATGTAGCAAATTTTCTATTCCTTCACCCCAAAATTTGATTACAATGCCATCAAACTACTCTCTATGAGCCACCACACCTATTTTGAAGCCTTTACCATGTTTCAAGGAAACTTGCTCGACTCCACATCCCTAATTTCAAGGGAATCCAATATAACTAAGTTGCATGCAATCACACAAAATGTTGCCATGCGATTTTACAACAAATTTTGCAACTTCCATCATTGTGTCATGATCCTAAATCTTAGGACATCTAACACCTTGATCTTGAACCAACAACTCCCTTAACTATCTCTTGGCACCTTCTAACAATGACCATGTGGTTATAACTCATTTAATGCTTTATATTCTAACATATGTTGTCCAAAGCTAAATAAAGCAACATTTAACAACATTGAATAAACTAGGATGTCCTAAGTCCTAGTGACTGACTCATCACACAAACAAAACCTTCTAAGTTCCAAACTAAACACACTACCATCCTGACTTGGCCAAGGTCAGGTACAAGCCAAAATTGATAACAAACACAATGGAGGTTAGCCTAGGTGCTCCTGCACCAATATAGCTTCCCTATTCCTAGAATTGAAGACTTAATGGATTGTCTTGGAGGAGCTCAATACTACACAAAGTTGGATCTCAAGAGTGGATACCATCAGATCAAAATTAAGGATGGAGATGAGTGGAAAAAACATTTAAAACAAATGATGGGTTATATGAATGGAGAGTGATGCCATTTGGTCTCTCCAATGCCCCTAGCACATTCATGAAGCTCATGAATGAAGTACTTAAAGACTTTATAGGGATATTTGTGGTGGTATACCTTGATGACATCCTCATATTCAACAAGATAGCTGAAGAGCATTTAAAACATGTGGAGTTGGTTCTTAGAAGGTTGCAAGAGGAGAAGTTGGCAATCAATCTAGAGAAGTGTGAGTTCTTTAAACAAGAGCTAGTATATTTGAGTTTTGTAGTGTCCAAAGGATCATTGAAGATGGATCCAAGCAAGGTGGAAGCTATCCTCAACTGGCCTACACCAACCACAGGGACTGAGGTAAGAAGTTTCCATGGTTTGGCTCAATTTTATAGGAAATTCATAAGGAACTTTAGTGTTATATGTGCACAAGTTCTAGATACAATCAAGGGTGGTTTAAAAACTAAGTTTGTGTGGACTCAAGAAGCTGAGAAAGGGTTTGAGAAACTGAAACAAGAGGTGGTAACTCAACCTATTCTCTTATTACCTAGTTTTGAAAAATTGTTCACTGTTGAATGTGATGCAAGTGGAGTGGCAGTAGGAGGAGTGCTCACTCAAGAGGGCAGGCCTATAGCCTTCTTTAGTGAGAAGCTCAATGAAGCTAAGAAGTATTCAACCTATGACTTAGAACTTTATGCTTTGGTTCAGTCACTTAGGAAATGGAGGCATTACCTTCTACCCAAGGAGTTTGTAGTTTTTATTGACAATCAGGCATTTAGCTTTATCAACACTCAAGAGAAGTTGAGTAATAGGCATTTGAAATGGATGGAATACATCCAAGCTTTTACCTTCACCATCAAGCACAAGAAGGGACAACTAAACAAAGTAGAATATGCATTGAGTAGGAGGTTGTTGACAGTAAAGGAGATACAAGTGAAGAGCATAGGGATTGACAGTTTCAAAGATCTCTATGGGGAAGATGAAGACTTTTCAGAGGCCTATAAGGTATGTTCTAACTTTGAGAATCATTTTCATGGCCAATACTCAAAGTATACATTGCAAAGTGGGTTATTGTTTAAGGGAAATCAGTTATGTGTTCCAAGAGGGTCAATGAGGGAAAATATGATTCAGGAAAAGAATAATGGTAGTCTTAGTGGATATTTTGGCATCAACAAGACTTTAAAACTAGAGCAAAGATTCTATTACTAGCCTAAGTTGGCAAGAGATGTTAGAAAAAATGTGGAAAAATGTGTTGTGTGTATGAAAGCTAAGGGAGGAGCTAGTAATGCTGGTCTATATCAACCCCTACCCATTCCTAACAGACCATGGGAGTGTGTGAGCATGGATTTTGTGGTAGGCTTTCCTAAGACCAAGACTGGTTTTGATAGTGTCTATGTAGTAGTAGATAGATTTAGTAAGATGAGTCATTTTATTCCCTGTGAAACTACTCATGATCCTAGCTACATAGCTCATGTTTTCTTCAAGGAAGTGGTAAGGATCCATGGACTACCTTTAAGTATTGTTTCTGACAGAGATGTGAAGTTCATGAGTCATTTTTGGAAGACTCTATGGAGTAGATTGGGTACCAACCTGTCATTTGGATCAGCTTACCATCCTTAGACCGATGGTCAAACAGAAGTGGTTAATAGGGTGCTAGGTAATCTTCTAAGGTGCCTAACTAAGGAGTATGGACAAACATGGGATATGGTTATCTCACAAGCTGAGTATGCGTATAATGATAGTGTGAACCGGACCATAGGGAAGAGTCCTTTTGAGATTGTGTATGGAATGCACCCAAGAGGAATATGTGAGCTCAGAGATCTTGGAGCTATGGAACAAAGAAGTGGGCATGAAGGAGATTCAGGAGTAGGTAAAGAGGACAATCACTGAGGCTACACAAAGGTTGAAGGAGAAGGCAGATTTGTCAAGGAAGGATGTGCAATTTGTAGTAGGAGACTATGTCATGGTCCACCTCAACAAATCAAGGTTGCAAAAGGGTACATCAACCAAGTTGTAGATGAAGAGAGTGGGTCCATGCAAAGTGTTAGCCAAGTATGGGAGAAATGCATACAAGGTGGAGTTACCAGCAGATCTAGGGATTTCACAAGTATTCAGCGTTGCTGATTTGATCAAGTACAAGGGATCAGTCAATGATGTGGATTAGAACAATAAGGAGATCTTCAAGGACATCAGCAATGTATCCTTACCTAACCAAGATAAGCCTTAGGTAGAGAAGATCTTTGAGTCAACAGTGCAAAATTCTACAAGGCATAAGGTGTACATGGAGCACCTTGTCAAGTGGAAGAACAAGCATGAATTAGAAGCCACATGGGTACAAGAAGATCAGTTCAAGAAGTTTGGTATTGACCTATAATTGATCTCTCCTTCCATTCCTTAGTGTTTGGGCTGAGAGGGGGAGAATGGTGCAGGAGCACCTAAGGAACAACAGGCAGTTTCATTAGGTAAATAGGAAATCTAGAAGGACAATTTTGTTTTGTTTTTATAAGGTCATGTTGACCATTGTGAAGATAGCTTAGAGGTGTTTTTTATTTCTAGGAGAGAAGTTGTGAATTGATGAACAAGTTTAGAAGCTCATCTTGCTGAGTTTTCAAAAGTTGGCAAAAGTTTAAAAAACACAGTGGATTTTATATTTTTTCCATTAGGTCATGAATAAGTCCGACCAAAAGGAGGTAACTAATTGAGGAGCCTTATTTAAGGTGGCCCTCGACCTGGAATGGGGGTTGGAAAAGCTTTGTATCTTTTGGAGTTTACTGTTCATATGGAAAAATAATGAAATTCGTTTAATTTTCTAGTTTTTAGTTCTTTTAGAGTGTTAATGGAGGTTTCCAGGTACTGAATAGTGTGTGGCACGTGTAATAATTATTTTTCAAGCTTTGTGTGGTTAGTAGTTAGGTTTTTCATCTTTTTCTTGCTTTTTTCTCAGTTAGCTTTGTTTCTTTCCATTGTTGATCAGTCCGACAACCTGTTAATCATGGAGTCTTAGACCTCTATTTTCCACTATACCTGATGTATAGTATATGTGAAATGAGGCTAAGCTCCATGCTTATAAATAAATTAGGTTTAGGAGTCTATAGGAGGAAAAGTGTCATCAGAAAAGTCTTCTCCTAGGCGAGCTTGACTGTGCTCGGCTAGGAAAGACAGTGAAAAACAAACACTAACGTTGTAGGGATGTCTATTCCTTGGAAAACCAAGGTGTGGTGGTTGCAAGAGGCCTTACAAAGGCTTGGTAGGAAGCAAGAGATCTCACCAATCCATTTGGTGGCTGAAGTAAGCTGACAATTCACTGAATGGACAAAAAATGGCCTAGAAAGCCCTAGATCTTGCAAAGTGTGGGTTATGCTTGTGTATGGACAGTGGAGGCTCCAAACCGAAAAAATATTCAAGGTGTGGGCAAGGGTACCATGAATCCCAAGAAAAGAACACAGGTCTTTTGGAGGGTTTTGGAGTGAATTCCATTTTTCTTGGGTTAGGAGGCCTAATAGGGGCTCAAGGGCTAGTAGCCTTTCTTAAACCCTAGAATAGGGTTTGGTGTGAGCAATGGAGAATTGGAGATTGGTGGATGATCAGGAACCCTAGAGGGATGGATTTTAGGCCATGGAAGTCATCACACACCCCTGCATCAAGTTAGTGAAGCTTGGAGGTTTAGTTAGCCTTTAGGAAGATTAAGGGCTAAGGAGGGAATGGCAGAGAGAGCACCAAGATTGGCTTGGTCAGGAAAATGGAGTTGATAGTAGGGTTGGCCAAGAGAACCAGGGGTTCCTATACCTAAAATAGGACCTAAAGGTTAAGGTGGGAAAGTCACCTAGGAGTTCTTGAGAATAAGGACCTAGAGCATGGAATAGTGAGTGTTCCATCCAACCCTACCCTATCATGGCCTCTGGGAGGTATTGAGGAGGAGAGGAAAGAGCTTGCTAGCAATTTGGCTGGTAGAATGTGTAGTTCTCTTAGAGACAAGGATATTTTGGCTTGGGGTGCTGATTCGAAGGGTAGATTTTTTGTTGTCTCTGGGTATATGGATTTGGATTGACAATTGTTTGGGAAGGTTGGCATTCCCTAGTGAAAGAATGTTTGGAATAAATTTTCTTGGCCTAAGTGTAACTTCTTCTTATGGCTGGTTATTGAAAATAGATGTCTTACTTGGGAAAATTTGAGGAAAAGAGACTTCTAGGGTCCTTCCATCTATGTTTTGTCTAATAATATTAAAGAGTTTACTTCACATCTCTTCTTTTAGTTTCCTTACTCTAGGAGGATTTGGAATCTTTGTTGGGGGGTTTGGGAACATCCATGTGTTCATGCCTCCTCTTTGTTAGAGTTTTGGTAAAGCTTGGGGAGACCCCCTACTAAGACTACTTTTCTTCAGATTGCTTAGGCTATTGGAACTACCAAGTTATTATTTGGCATCTTTGGCTAGAGAGAAATAGAAGGATTTTCCAAGATTTGAAGTAGGTTGGGGATATTTATTGGGGAAGATCTTTAACAAGATCCAAGATACTATCATAGCTAAATGTGACATGTCAATTACTATGGATCCTAGTGATTTTTCTTTTGTGAGGAATCTGCACTTGATGGATAGAGGGTCTGATTTCTTCATTAGTAATGGCCCTTGGTAGGTCAAGAAGAAAATTCATTGTGATGGTTGGTGGCACCCTCCTCCTCAAGGTATTTCGAAGATAAATAGTGATGGATCTTCTAGGGGGAATCCTGTGCAAGTTGGGATTGTTGGTATTGTTCTTCTTCTCTATTTATAAAGGTCATCATTCAAATAATCTCATGGAAGCTCTAGCTATTCTTCACGCTATTGAAATAGGTTGTTCCCTGGGCTGGAAGAGGAATATTTGTGAATCATATTCACATATTGTGGTTGATATGTTAAATGAGTGGAGATTTGATGGTGTTAATTGACAACTAGTTATTGTGATCAAACAAATTGTGAACTTGTGCAGTTCTTTGGAATTTGTTTCATTTTGTCATATTCCTCAGGAATGGAATAGGGTGGCTGATCTTCTAGTGAAATGGGCCTCTGAGCATTTGGAGAATTGGTTTA
The DNA here is from genome assembly GCA_007258455.2 of Sequoia sempervirens. NCBI lineage: Eukaryota > Viridiplantae > Streptophyta > Pinopsida > Cupressales > Cupressaceae > Sequoia > Sequoia sempervirens. The sequence goes on from VDFB02000002.1 coordinate 4,141,448, forward strand.
TTGATGGTTGGGGATTATTATCGTCAGAGCTCTCTTTGTCTCTTAAAAAGATAATCATGGAAGACTTACACATGTAATTGGTTCCTTGTCTGGGTTCCTTTGGAAACTTTGTTGCTAGTTTGGTTGGTGGTTTTTTTGGGCTGTTGTCTATTTCTTTGTAATGTTTCTTTGATTCCATAAATTTTCACCCCTTCCATTTTAAATATATATATATATATATATATATATATTACCATATTAATGGTCTATATACAAGTTCTTAATTTTTTTCTCTAATTATGAAAAACTCTTATTTTTGGGAAAAAATAATTGCTTTGTAGGTATAAAGTCGACCCATTGTATTTTAGTAACCCTCATATTATTTCACATGATGGAATCAATATGGAAGCTCATAAGATCATTGAAACAATATAATGGAAAATACCTAGGACTAGGTTATAAACTTTCATGAATTATTAGAGGTTACCAACTATTAGATTACAAGTTCTTAAAGAGTATGGGATCATATAAGCACAACATAAATATTTTTTAAAGGAATCCTTCTGCTAGAATAAGGTACCAACCAAGGCATATGAGAAGATAAATGAAGCCATGTACACCACTCAAATTCTACCTATGGTTGATTTCTCTAAAACTTTCATTGCATATTTTTGATACTTTAGGATATGGCATATGATTGATACACATGAAAAAGGTATGAACCTTTACATTTGCAAGACTAAAAATCAAAGGTAAGAATTTATTGGGCATATTAATAAAAGGGAGATAATGAATATTCTTCTTGTAATAAAACAAAATAGACCATTTCTAATAGGAAGACACTTTAATGTCTTGATAAATCATGATAGTCTTGAATATTTGTTAGAATATGAGTTATCATCTCAAAAAAAACAAAAAAGGGTCATGAAGATGTTATGATCAATATGAATGCTTGATACATTGTGCAAGAAGGGGATAATATTTTTATTGATGCTTTATCTAGGAGGGATGCATCTACAAAATCGCTATTATGTATAATTTTAATATTACAAAGTAGATTAAGTGGATGAGACATGAGTGTAATGGGAAGACATACACATAGTCTCATTTAAAAAAACAAATGATATTCACGCGTGTCTTAATATTTATGTGAAGGGGATTCTCTATGATACAAGGATGGGTTGTACCTATGTGAGAATTCAATCCTAAAGCTTTTATTCTAATATATCTCCATATTTATCTAGAAGGTTAGAATTCATGATTATTGAAGATTTATCATAGAATCAAGTAGGATTTATTTTGAGAGAGGATCAAAGGTGATTTCAGAAAGTTATGGTAGAATGCATGATATGGTAGAAAAAAGGAGATAATTAAGATTCAATATTTTTCAACACTTATCTATTTTGAGTTGTATGTAGAAGGACGTACCAATAGATTTTATAACTATTTTATCAAAATATGAAATAATAAATATCATCATGGTTGTGGTGGATCATCAATATTGAGGATAATTTTGGTTTGAAGGGGAGGGACATGATATGTGTAGTGAACTAGTGGCTAACAGAACCTTTCAATAAGCTTACGATCACTTTTTAAATATTATATAGGAAGTTGGGGAAACTTGGGTGGAATCCAAGTTATAATTATGGTATATGGGAGCTAGTGGTTAGTTTATTATTATTAGATTCTAAATTCTATGAAATTTGAAAAAAATGTGGTTAGCACCTTGAAGTAGCTTATTGCTCTAAATTATTTGAAAGTGATTCTTTTTATATTACTAAGTACTTTTAGTTTTGTTCTTCCAATGGATAATTAGCTGATAGGCTCTTTTTTTTTATTTTCCACGACATGGACCTTGGTAATTACGTGGGTTGTTGGTGGTGGAGAATGGTGTCCTCGATCCAGGGAAGGTGAATGGTAAGTGTTTGTTGGTGCAAGCATCAATGCATCCTTTCGTTGGTGTACGGTGGTGGTGGATGAAGTAAATGGTATATTCAATGTTGTCATGTGGGAAAGTATACTTTGATTAAGTTGTATTGTCAAAAGAGACATTGTGGTGTTGCTTTGATACCAAACTAGTTTTAAAATCATCACCTTCGACTCCAATTTTTAGCATGCTGGAGGGTTGTAAAACTGTTGTGCTTCAAAATCTGTAAGTCATTTTCAATGGGTATTTTGCAGAAATGAGTAATTTTATTTTCATGTCTTTCGTTCTTTGTTTTTTGTTGCTTTTGATAGCAGGTTGGAGGGATTTAACACTGATCTGCTGCAAAATGTGAGAAAGTATATTGATTAAGTTGCATTGTCAAAAAAGCCATGGTGGTGTTGGTTTGATAGCATATTATTTATTGTTCATGTCTTTTGTTTTGTGCTTATTGTTCCTTTTGATAGAAGGTTGGAGGGTTTTAAAACTAATGTGGTGCAAAATGTGCAAGAAAGTATATTGATTAAGTTACATTGTGGAAAGAGCCATTGTGGTGTTGGTTTGGTAGTAGACTATTGTAAAAATCATCGCCTTTGGCTCCATTTTATAAAATTTTGGAGGGTTTTAAGACTGTTGTGTCACGAAATCTATAAAAAAATTTACATGTGTATTTTGCATGAATGATTAATTTATTGTCATGTGTTTCAGTCTTTGCTTATTGTTCATTGTTATTTTTTTGTATCTTTGTCATTATACCCATTTTGGAGACTTCAAAGAGATTATGGGTCTATATGGATGGTTTTATTGCAATTAAATCTTTTTTCTTTCGCCAAAAAATAAGGTCAGGGTTACTAGTTTGTATCTTTGTGGTTATACTAATTTTAGAGACTTCAAAGAGATTATGGCTTTGTATGGATGGATTTATTGGAGTTAAATCTTCTTTCTTTCAAGAAAAAATATGGTTAGGGTTAGTAATTTTTTCAGGTTTCATTTTTTATTTGTGGTTATTGTGCTCTAGAATCTGTTAGTCATTTTACATGTGTATTTTGCATAAGTGATTAATTTATTGTTCATGTCTTTCAGTCTGTGCTTATTGTACATTATTTTATGTTTGTATCTTTTCCATTATAAACTATTCATTATCGTAGTTTTCCTTATGAGAAAAATAGTATAGGAATTGGAGGTGAACAACAGATAAAACAACTAATAGAAAAAAAATTAACAATCATAGGTAAATCACAGATGGTCAAAAACCCATAGTAAATGTATTTGTACAAGACAAGCAATCTGTGTAAGAGGTGGATTGTCAATTGAAAATCCAAGTTGCATTCTTTGGAACCAAACCCACATTAACTAGAACTCGTAAAGCCAATGAGTAGCAATAACCTATACAAAATGGGTATAATTCCATAGGATTGATCAAAAAATTGAGCTACATTTCCAAGAATCGTGTATCAATATGTTTCATGATATTCATTTTCCCCTGATCTGCTTGAGGCTCCCTGGAACAAACTTCCCCGGTCTATAAATGTAACTAGTGGAGCTTGCAAATTACGTGGGATGGCAGTGTCTTATATCAATATGTCTAATTATATTCTTTCCTTCTCATCTGTTACAACTTCCCCCATAACAAACTCTTCATTATGGTAGTTTTCCTCTTCTATTCTCCATTTTTTAAAGTTCTATTTAATGTACGTTAATGCATCCTATTGATGTCGTTCGATGGCGGTGGTCGAAGTAAATGCAATATTCAATGTTGTCATGTTGGAAGGTATACTTTGATTAAGTTGTATTGTCAAAAGAGCGATTGTGGTGTTGGTTTGATACATATAGGTAGATATACATATCCATATATGTAGATGAAAAGCACTATGGCTCGTTCAAGAAAGCAACAGTAATTTATATATACATTGTTGGTGTAATTAATTATTTAATTACACTTTAGCATAAGTTTACTTATGCATTTTTTAATTCCTAGGATAATTATAATCCTTATCTAGTTGAGCTATCTTTTTGCTCAAGATGAGATTAAGGTTGTGCATGTCTTTCTTTTTTGCATGATTTCCTTTTTGAAGGATATTGTATTATTTGTAAAACATTTACATTCAATAATAATTATTCTAGTTTTTGGCTTGCTCATATTTGCTCTAAGGGTTTACAAAACATCTCTTCCTTTTCTCTAAATATTTGTTCCATGTGATAGGTGATTGTATGTAAGTGATTCTTGGGGACTGTACAGTTGATTTTTCAACTTCTACATGGTATTAGAGCTCCAGACTTGTGGCTACCTATTCATGTTTTGAAGATATTCTCTCACATCATTTTTTTTTCTGTGCAAGGGTTTCAAGCTAGGCTGATTTATTGCAAATCAGGGGGTAGCCTAATTTTCTGTGCATTTTTTGGGTCAAACAGACGTCGCCATTGCATTTAGAGCGCCCAAAAAATCCTAGAAACACCTTTCATTTCGTTAATTTTGGCCATAGTTTACCGAAAAGGAAAAAAATTTCCCTAAGGCCGTATGGCCCTAGGGCACACAGTTCGAGGCAAAAAAAAATAAAAAATAAAAAAACTATAAAAGATAAAAAAAAATCATGCGCAGTTTTGCATGGCTAGTTCACATCCACTTCGCCACCCGATCTCAGTTCAGCAGCCATCAATCTCCAGCCGTGCCGCTCCTCCTGTGCCGGTCTACCAGTCCGCCACCGGTGATCAGCCCCCAGGGCTTTGTCGCCCCTACCAAGGTCCTTTGGAGGACCAGGGGCTACCGACTAAGCCCCACCGTTTAGACCCGCAGACGCATAGTGCTTCAAGCTAGCAGTCATATAGGAAACCAAGCACTTCGTGCTTTCAACGCTGATTTATAAAAAAAAACCCTAAAGCGGCCAGTCACATCAAGAACCAAGGGCCAGAGCCAGGGGGCTGAAATTTTGCTCCATGTTAGCGTTAAAAGTGCCTTTTATAGGCCTTTTTTTCTTTTCTTCATAACTTTTGCAAACGGAGGATTTTTTTCAAAAACGAGATATCATCAGAAATCTGGTTTGATGCTCTTTCCAGTGGTGGAGGTTTGAATTTTTTATTTTTCAATTTTGATACTTTTTTCGCTTGTCAAAGCCAAAAGTTGTTTTCACTCTAGGAGGCATAACTTTTCCGTCCTGACTCCATTTTGCGAAAATAATAGGCATTGGAAAGCTGGTTCAGTGCTCTACAAAAATATTAGACCTATTTTTTTAGATTTTTTTAGCAGGTATCTGATATTCCTGATTGATCTCAACCTTTACCTTTTTAGTTATTTTCTTAGGAAGCGTGCAATCAAGCTTTTTTTTAAGATCAGGGAGCATTTTTTTCATTTGAGAGTATATACTACTATTTTTTGTCATGGATACACATAATATTTCACCCCTTACTGCATTCAACTATTTTGGTTGGAAAAAAAAAATGGAGATTCATTTGAAACACAAAGGATTGTATAGGGTAACCATGAGTGCAAAAATTGAACCTGTAGGTGCTACTAAAAACAGAAAATGGTTTAATAGGTGTGATGAAGCTTATGGTACATTATGTCTATCTCTTTCATCTGACCTTATTTTTCATATCAAGTCTTGCACTACACCCAGGGTGATCCCACAATAGTGGTTTACAATTTTTGGCCAAACTGGACACTGATTTTTTTTTTTAACTAAATCTTCACATTCAGGCACCTATAGCGATTAAACCATGAGGAATTTGAAGATGATGCAAACTAGAGTCTTGTCACATTTTGTCTGTAGATTCTAAAAATATTCTTTTCAATTTTTTTGGAATTAGATTGCACTTCTTTTTCCATCTCCCACGAAAATTGTTTTTTTCAAAAAACAACATTTTTAAAAAGTGACGCATACCGTATAATGTATAACTTTGTTTCCTTGAAAGATAAGATTCCAATTCTTTCAAATTTAGATTTGTAACTCTGATATCTAGTGCTTCCACTTGGTTAGATAGTTTTTTATTGAATATTTTTTCTTTAAACAAGTTTCAAAGTCAAATCAATTACAATTCAGACATAACACGACTGTATAACGCATAACTTTTACTGTATGTATCGAAATTCTTTTTTTTTATTTTGGATCAAGGACTCCAATATCTGGTGCACTCATATTATTTTATTTTTTTTGATAATCTTCTATTTTTCCACTTGTGCAGAATAGAGAGTTTTGTTTTCGGTGAAAAACCTATATTTAATAAAACTTAAAAAATAGATAGATAATATAATCAAAACATATTAAAATTATATTCGTTGGATAGCTCGTTTTGAGGGGAACATGATACTAGTTGGGTTTCTGAGATCTCCTCCATTTTCATTCTCAAATCAAGCTTCAAAGTGAAAAATTATGAGCAATTTTGGTACCTCAGGGGGTGAGGGTGAAAAAATGTGGGTTCGGTCGAACAGTTGTTCGGTCAAACAAAAAACTAATGTTCATTCGAATAGGGTTTCGACCAAACCCACACAACATAGAATAAAAAAATTGATTTCAAATGGGTTTGACTAAACATTGTAAGGATGTTCGGTTGAACACCTTCCTTTAAAAATTAATTTTTAATATTAATATAAATATTAATTATATTCTTTTTAAATGATGACTTGAGAGAAAGATATGGAGGGAGTGGGGGTAGGCGGAAGGGCTTAAATTTGATGGCCATATGACCGTATTTAGAGATTTTTGCCATAGAATACAATCAAAATTTTAAGAAGATTGTATTAGACAAAAGGAGATATTTCAGATAGAATGTCAAAATTTATATAGAATTATAATGATATATATGTTTGATTTATATATAACTTTACATACACTACTTGGTATATCATAATGTTTTAAGGGCACCATTGAATAGATAACCGTCATTAAAAAATTTGTTGACAGGAAAAGTCAACCATCAAATTTAATCCTTGGTAGGAGGGAGATACTTCAGAGAGAGAG